>CM076928.1:7866054-8466054 GCA_039566165.1 Maruca vitrata
TAAATAGTAAAATTTTGACAAAAAGCTACTTAGTCAATCTTCATAAAATACATCTATGTAAAATAATAGAAAAAGAGTGACGTCCAAGCTACGATTCACGGCAGACACGCCTGTCGTGTCCACTTATTTTGTTTTTTTAAATAGTAAATAATAGTCCTTTTACTTAGAGCATAACATCGCAATATATCATATTTTTTTCAATCATGGTTTACTTAACTAACAGCCATTCTTCCTTCCACCAGTTTCGACGTCCGCGGCCGTTCGTTCAACAAAGCCCTGCAGTGGTCGGACCCTGGCGCCTTCGGCCCCCGCGCGTACTTCGCTACCGTTGCCCGGCCGGCCTCCCTGACCCTCAACTCCGTTCAACTGGACGACGAGGGCGTGTACCGGTGCAGGGTTGACTTCAAGAACTCGCCCACACGGAACTTTCAGATACGTCTGACTGTGATAGGTAATGGAATTAAATATTTGACTTTTTTTACCCAACTGCTGAAAAAAAAATATGCCCGTGCCCCTCGATGGGGACGTAGTTGGGCTGATGATAATGACGATACCAGTAGAAGAATATCAGTTATGAAACTTTAGTTTACTAACTTACATAAGCACGGGTATGTAAATTCTCATGACGCAATTTGTCTTATCGCATGACGCAGATACGTCCGGTTGTTCTAGGTTTTTTTTTTTTAATTTTTAGAGCGCTAGTAGAGAAATAAACAACCATGGCATGTCCATGGCATGACAGATAAACTTAATAAACTTAATAGCTCCTTTGTTGGACTAGGAGTTAAAATGTTCAATAAGTTACCTGTAAGTATTACTAAATTACCTTTGCAAAAATTCAAAGAATGTATTAAGCAGGGTCTTATTATGAAGAACTACTATAAAGTAGAAGACTATTTTAATGATAAAAATGCTTGGACAAATTGTGTTAACTAAAATTTGACATTTGGAATAAAAAATTTATATTATGTAAATTATTTCAATCCTTGACATTTTTTATGAACTTTTGTTCTTATTAATGTATTTTAATTTATTGTTGTCATACAGTACAATATAGTATTAAGATTCTACTCTATGTAATCTATGTCATGCAGGTTGGAATTGTTGTAGTTATTTCATTGATTTGTTTCTGTACAGGTGCTACTCCTGGGCCCTGGACTGTTCGATCTTACGTTTTTTTTATTATAAACAGTAAATGTAGTATATGTTTTTTTTTCTCTCTCTTTGATACTGTGACATACTCAAACTGTACGACATGGCATATATATAAAGGTTATGTGATAATCCGTTAAAAAGAGTAACTATCGAGTTTCTTGCCGGTGTCTTCTCGGTAGAACCAGCTTTCCGAACCGGTGGTAGAATCACTAATCTTTTAATTATTTATTTAATATAATGACGATTTATAAGTGCATGTGAATGCCTATATAAATAAAGAAATTTTGACTTTGACTTTGAGATTTGGACAACCGGAGTGTCAATTTTTGATTCGTCTAGATCCTATGAGTTATATTAGGTACATTATCATCTATCAGTCAAAATGGTCCAAACTTGGCATCAAAATAAAACACCCTGAAGCATGTGAAATTAAAGTGTTTATTTTGTATTGATTCTTTCATTATATCACATTGTAAAATTTGCAATTCACATTTAGGTATCTTTGAAACATAACAATGTAAAATGTTCGATTTCAGTGTCTACCGCTCGCAACAAATAAAATACAATACTATGTAACAGTCGCGGAACGCTAATCATTTCGATCACATTGTATGGTTTGTTGATCGTATAAACATACACCTAATTCCTAATTAAACCCTCGCTGTTGGTCGTATTTACAAGATTGGCTTTATAAACTTGGTGTCGGAAGTCATATAAGCCGGCCTCAGAGCGAATAAACATTAAACTTTGTGTGCATAGTGCAGACAAGTGCCTCTGGCTTCCTCTACTCTAGCTCGGTTTTGACCCGTCTGTCGAGGCTTTCATGTTGCCTTTAAGTAAGAAAGGGTGTTTACAACTTAAACAAATTACGAATCAGCTGGTTCGTTTCGCGCTGGTGATTTCGCTAGTGGGCCATTTGCACATCCTTCACTTCAGTGGACTTCAGTAAAGAGGTGAAAATGATAGTCCAAGGACTGAGAAAATAAATCCTTGGTGTTCACAAAACTGTTTTTATATACAGCCAAGTTTTTATCTTCGTTACAAATAATCAAAATATAATGATTAGTTAATACCTATTATTTACTATCATTATTCTTATCAAGTAAAAAAGGTAGCTAAGCGTGTCTGGGTGTATTATTAAATATATATTTAAGTTTATTTGTGGCTCCACTGTTGATCCTGATTTCCGTAACACAAGTGTTTAAACTACTTACCTCGGGATCAGATCAATGTATGTGATGTACTGTAATATTATTATTAAAAAACAAATGATAAAGGTAAACAATTAAAAACGATAAAACAGTTAATTGACTCCAACTAAACAAAAGATCATAAGAACCAGCGTCTCGTAAGCGACAAACACAATCAAAAATTAAAGTATAACATCATCAGCGGCGCGGACGCCGCAAAAACAGAAGCGGCCGTAAAACGGGAGCGGATTACAAAAAGTTTCCATCTTAAATGAAAATTTTATGAGGCGGCGACAGCGAATCAATTTAGTCATTACGGATGAATCGCGAGGAGAGCGGAGTAACGACATCCCAGCGACGTTTTAATTATCAACTGTCGGCCTCCCACCCCGTCGCGATAAAAACGGTGCCTCGACGATGACATAGATAAAATCTGCACGAGACAGGTTAAATTTAAAAGGAAATTAGATTTGAATAGATCAAATTGTCTGAACGCTATCGGTTGCGGTAATTTCATTTGTTTGTCTGATAAAATTTATTGCGCGGCCATTTTGGGACTCGAGTCGGGAAGGGTTGCTTTTGTTTGCTGAAGAATATAGAATGGCTATTTAGTTGATACTATTCTGACACTTGAGCTTAGCGATATTTAATAATGTCATAGGCGTAAAAGACTTTCATATTAAAGATTCACTCCCCGGCTGGCAAAATTAATGTAAAATAAATTAAAATATAATTTTTTTTTATTTTTTTTGTTACATAAATTGGATTATTTAATTGCTAGTGCAGTATTGAAATGACCTAGTTTTAAGCATTCATTCTTGAGTTTTAAGTAATATATACTTCGAATTGCTTAATAGAAGTATCTAGTATTGCCTCTCCTTCTTAAAAAATTTTTTTTATGTTTTAAATATAAGAAGTTAATTATGAACACTTTAGTAAATTCAATAAGAATAATTGATTTAACATTCTGTTTAGTACAAAAGTAAAAGTTCTTTCTTTAATTTTTTCGAATCCTAATTTTATATCGACGAAAATATTCATACCTTCCTTAATAGATTAAAACATTCTGATCACGTTGATACACAATAATTCTACGGCTAAATATTAATAAAGTTTTATTGAGTTTAGTGACTGGGGTTTATTTTTTGTCAAATTAATTATTTCAGCAAAGCTATCACGTTAATAGGTATAAATATAAATAGACTTGGCTAAATAAACAGATTTCGCTTTTATATATGATGGGTTTAATGAAGTAGATTAATATAAACCGAAGCCCACCAAAACAACAAATAACGGATTCAGCATAAAAGGATCGTCGGTAAAAACACGGCTTTCGCTAATTTGCTATTCATAATCCTGTACTGAACAGAACTAACAATTCGCGCACACAAATAATGAACGATGTTATTCGTTCAATATTAACAGGGTAGTACTGCACATCGGCTTATCTATAATACCATCTTATTGGCTTATTCGGGAGATATCCAAAAAGGAATATTGAACTCGATCCATTTACGCTGAGCACAATAATAGGGGGATATGTGATTACTATTTGACGCCGTTAATGTTAACCGGGGGTGAACGCGTGTACATTGTTATGATGAAACTTGTACTATAGTTTTAGTGCTAGCGAGTTCTCGAATCGAAGCTTGTAGTTGAAAATGTTTTGTCATTGTTATTTATTTGAATACTGCAGTTTTGTAGTTAAAATATACCAACCAAACGAATAGATTTCATTTTACGTTTTGAATATACTTTAAATATTAAATACATTACATAAATATATAGTAATTGAATATAAATAATAAATAAATAAATGATAAATCTATATAACAAAACCTAACTCACAAAATTAGTTCTCAAAATCTACATTATATTTATAGTTCAGGGAAACAATATATGAGCAAGTAAGATTTTCCTGTGTTTCAGAATTATCCCTTTTGACAAAAGTCTAACATGTAAAACTACATCATTGCATCATCATACTCGTATACCTAATTTATTGTTCAGAAAATATCCTATAAGCTCAAAGGATTTCACTCAAATAACTAGTCAAATTAAGAATGTGTCTGGTTCCGTCCACGGTTCTTTGTGAAACGGTCCCTTTACTGACAAAGGGCCTATGGCAAATTACCTCTCACACAAGCCTAATGGATTCCAATGGAGTTGCACGTATGCTATGTGGGCCTGCTTTTAAATGCTTTGTTCTGCCCAAAGAAATTTACTTCCCACATCTTACCTACTTTCGTCGTCTTAAATAGGGCAATTTCTTTGAATAACACTGCGCTAGTTGGCTCCGCTTTTACGAATCACATTTTATTTAATGCTTTTCATTTTTAAATTATATTTCTTGAGAATTGAAGTACTGTTGTTGGTTTATAAAGAAATTTCTGCATAAAGTAGCTAGTTATTGCTTTTGTGAAGAAATTGTTTACTTACTGTAACGTTAATACAGAATCTCGTTTCCTTTATGATCATTAAGTGAAGTAAAATTCTTTAATTGACTAAGTTTATCTTGGTTATTTATTTAATATTACCTAGATTATAATTAATTTGTTGTTATTTAATAAAGTTTACTGGACAGAGACGTATTATTCTGATCAAATCAATTTTTTTTAGTTTCTTAAAATCGCAAGGGGCTGAAAATTCGTAGAGGTTTTAAGGACACCAAATATTTATCTAAAGTCCAGATTTATCCGTCAATTTGCATAAATGCCAATTTTTTTTTGGTTTCATTAAAGCAAACTTGAAGGTTTAAGAAAATGTAACCTATCTACCTACTTGCCGTCTCGAAAATCACTGGCCAGTTTGACGAAATTGTTGAAAAAAAAACATTAATATTGACGTTATTATCAGCAACCGGCGGGAAAAATTACGCGCGATTATCTTTTGTTTTTACGGATTGTCAAATTGAGATTACTTTTAAGAGATTAAAATATAAATAATTTACTATTTTTTGTAATCGCATTTTGTATTTAAATCCTAGTTTATAATTTTTGTTAAGATTATATGTTTTTCAGTCCCTCCGCATCAAATGTTGCTGTACGACAAGTCTGGAGCTGATGTATCGGGAGTAGTGGGACCTTTGGAAGAAGGGACAGCCTTAGTGCTAGTTTGTGAAGTACGAGGAGGTAAGTCTTCCTAAATTCCAAGCTAAGTATCACCAAAACTTTCACCGAAGTACAAATATCTATTTCCTTAGTTTTCCTCTCTAATGTTACACGTTATCAACTTATATGCCTACATCGATCTTAATACTCAATTGTTAATGCTCTTCCTCCTTAGAATTTCTGGAGTTCGTTATTACATTGACTGAGTAGTTTATTCGGGTGACCTGTAGCGCTACCATGAGTTTAAAAGTTACGGACTCGATATCGCCTACGTAAATATGTCTATGAAAAACTTGCACAGCGCCCCTGGTGGTTACGCTAAGAACTAAAATCGGTCGTATGAAAAAATCAACTCGATAGGTTTTTAACGTACGTAAGTTTTCGATAGCCAACTCATGGTACCGCTACTGCTCAGCCTCTGTTATACCGCTGATTAGACAACGCTTACTTTATAATCATGCATATAAGATGTTACTGCTACAATAATTGCTCTTTAAATAATATTTAAAAGATAATTTATGGAAAGGGGGCTAAATTATTTCAATTGTACTCAAGAATATTCATTTCATTATATACCAAAAAAAAATTATAACCAATGATCACTGAACATGAAATTATTATCACTACATAGTATAAATCAAAGTCGCTTTCTTTGTCCCTATATCCCGACTATGCTAAATTCTTTGAAACTGTGCAACGGATTTTTGTGTGGTTTGTTTATAGATACAAAAAAAAGGTTTTTATGTAAAGGGACCGGTCATTAGTGTCTAATAAAAAGAGACTAGTAAATCTCTCTTTTGACTGTATTTTTAAGTAATATAGGTTATATAAAATTTCGGATGCTAAAAATCGGGTTTATGTTGTGTAAGTCGAGAATTATTTGATTCACTTCGATCTCAATTTCATAATGAAAGTCAATGTTTACTCTCGCAAATAGCTCAGAATTATCCATTCTTTTTGACATTAAGGGAACGAACCCGTAATTTTCTTATTACGAAATAAGAAAGTCACTCATTAAGATTCTTCTTTAAAAAATAGAAAGTCTTTCTATTGTCTTTCTATCTATATCGATAGGTTTTTGGAATATTTTCATTATAATAGATATTTGTGATAATGTTTACATATTATTATTATATTATTATTTTCTTAGGTATATAATTATTTTCTTTGTATGTTAAAAATAATATACAGAGATAATTATATGGAGAATACATGGAAAGGTTCTAGCGGTGGTGTTGGATAATTTTTATTATTATAATATATGCATTTTACAATAGAGAAGCACTTATAATTTTATTGCATCTCTCCGAAACCGGGGCAGGTCACTAGTAGCATTATAATACATATTATTACTATTACAATGTTTTCGGGTTTAACCTACCTTTTTGGAAGACTATCTGAATGAATATTATATTCACTATTCTGAGTATAAATGATTGTTTGTTACACATTTGTATATTTCTATTATTGTCTTATAGGAGAATAATAAATATAGGTAGTATTATGTTGAATGAATGAGCTTGCTCGTCTTTAATGTAAATTAAAGTGATCCTACTACTGCTAATTTGTTTAAACGCTATATTTACAACGTTAGTATCAATATTGCTAATGTTACCTACCTACTGCACACCAACAGCACAATGCGCTATGAAAAACGGTGTCATCCCCTATTCAAGAACGTTTAAATCAAGAAATGAACTGAATATTTCATTTGTGCTTGAACAATATCTGGATTCAATCTAGCATCTTGCAAAGGCTTCGCCTACCATTGAATGGTATTTGATACCTTTTGTGCGCAACACGGGTCATTGCTCAAAAAGTTTCATATTGCAATATGACCCCGCTACCATTCATAAATATTCTATATCTGATATCGGCTGCGCAGGTTTTGATTTGGTGTAATCTAAAATAAATGTACAAAAGGTGGTAGACGTAGTAGTAAACGTACTCCGGGATTGTATTAAGTTTATGGTAGTTAGTGGCAAATATTATAATTTACTACCTAAAGGCATAAGACATCTGTAGTGAACATCCTACTCGCAATAATTACTTGGCAATATTTATTAATGGTGCAGTTGTTTATAATAACTAACACACTCATTTAACATACAACAACCAAAACGTATTTAAATAGGATTAGAATGCTTTTTTAATTGAACTATTCACTGTTCTAAAATGAAACACTTTTTTTTCAAACAATATCCTTGACCATAAATATGTAATAAAAAGTATGTATAGCGAGCAATACATCCTTAAACATCCCAGATGTTACTGCAGCCTTGAATAACCCAACTCGTATCGAAATCGGAACGTGACGTCATCGCGAACAATTCAGTTCAATTTTTCTATTGCTTGATTTCTTTTATGGAAACATTGGAAGAGATATTCCATCCGAATGGGTCCATTGAAAAGTCCGCAGTATGGGCGGGCTGGCTCCACGCCAGGCAGGGTCGGATTATCGTTCCCTGTGTTCCCAACAATTGTGATGATGCAGCGGGGCGGACGCGAGGAATTTAGCCTTTGGGCCTTATCAGGCCCATATTTAATTATGTGGCTTCCGCACGCGCGTCAAACGCCGCCAAAGCCGGTACAGACACAAGATACGGCAATCTAATTTCGCGTACGTCAGTACACTTGCGCGGCCATGTTTGTAATGCTCAGTAAATAACCAATTTGATAGCTTACGCGAAACGCAATATTGTGCACTACGGTTTAATCATCTGCTTCATTGAATGTATGCTAAGTTACACGGGATGCTTTAATAATTGGTATTAATTTTGTGTAATGCGCTGGATAATTCGCGTGTTATTGCAATACCGAATTACAAAAATTAAACGACTGGATTGGGACTTAAATTACAAATTGGTTTGGTAAGCAATTAGCATTTAAGTGACTTTATACACGTGGGGATTTGATAAATACAACTGGCGTTTATTCAAAAGGTTTCACTGCATAATTTTATTGAACATGAATATCAAAGAATAAAGAGGCATGAAATCAATTATTATTTATTTTCTTTAGATAAAATAATGGTGTGAATCAAGCAGTTAAAGCTTTTTATTATCGAAACGAAATAATTGGTGTTTTAATTTAGCATACCTAAACAATTTATGCTAAATTAAGTAATCACTATTGGATAACATATTCCATCATGATTGTAGCTTTGGAGGCAATTTAATCAAATGAATTCAAACTTAACTTAAATGTTTTTTTTAACTAGGTTGGCTGTAAAATTTAACTTTTCTTTCAAATATAAGTAACTTTGACTTCTTAAAACAAAACCAAGACTCTCCAAGTTATTTTCTTGAGGCAGTGCGACGTTCCTTCCTTGACCTTAGCACTAAGGATAAATCCACGATATTTTGTTGAAAAATAACACCGCGGTCACGTCTCTCAGCATCTACCGTTTCTTTCTTATTTTGTCTAGCGCAGGGTACATATATTCAATTAACTTTATTCTATTTGCGAAGAGAATAGAACGCAATTATATGAACTTAGGTTACGTTGTTAATTATGTTGTTTCTATGAGTAAAGACTGAAACAGAGTTAATGTTACTATTAATGGCTTGAAAATACATGAGGTAAGTACAAATACTGAAGTTTGAGTAAAACTGACAGAAGCGTAGAGATACTTCTTCATACATGAAGATTGTTACAGTAATTTCATAATGGAACTTTGTGTATCGGCTTGTATGCATGTTGACTGTTTAAACATTTTCGGACTTAAGTCTGAAATCCGTAGGTTAATAAATAATTACTAACGTAGAATTACAATGATAACGAATATAATGTTTCAAACATTTTTGCAATGTTCTAGACATCAGAATTTCAATCACTTATATATTACTTACTTACTCATCACGCAGATTAGCAAATTACCTAGTCACAAAGACCTATAAATATATTTGAGTAAAATCATTCGAGTTATTATTTAGTTTGGGTATCTCATTGTCATTGTTTGGGTCATAATTTATGATTTATCAATTAGTTAATAAAAAATTAGTACTACCGGTCGGCTATACAATTTTTCTCACATCTGATTTCCCTTTTTATCACAGGCCGTCCAGAACCAGTGGTGACATGGCTGATCGACGGTTCGCCAGCTCCCCAGTACATAGGGGTGAAGACAGACACCCACGTGGTCGTGAACAGGCTGGAGCTCCAACACCTGAAACGGGAGGACCTGAACACGACCTTCAAGTGCTGGGCAGCCAACACCGTGCTGGTGCCTCCTCAGGAGAAGATCGTCAGGCTTGAAATGAACTGTGAGTAATAACTAATGAAAAAAATCATTCGGAAGCACTGTTACTAGTTGGCACTTTTTACCAATGGGCAACATTGTTGCACAATTTGTGTGCAATAGTGGGAACAAGAATTTAAGTATGTTATGTTTATATTATGGAGTTATAACCGCTTTCTATACTTTATGCGCGAACATCAGGCAAAGGTCAAATATTTATTTGATTACTAGTGTGGTACATCATAATGTATTGCACTTATGTGTAACATAGTGAGTAGTAACCTTTACAGGTATTGCAAATGTACTTATACTACAAACTATAGGTAAATTAAATTAAAGTAACAATTAAAACTTAAGCTAAAAGAAAGGAATAAATTCCGAAGATACATAATATTGGATATTGTAAAAAAGTACATTATGCGCTGCCATGTTGAAACGTAATTTTTAAGTTGTTGAAAATGTCGCAGACTTTCGCAATTTTTGAGTATAGTTTAGTGTTTAAAAAAATGTTCATACCGGTATTGGAAAGCATCTTGAAAAATGTCCTATCTTTCAAACTCGACTAAAGCTCTGTAATAATATATAAGTTAGTTGAAATATGTGCCGCATTTAGGCAGTTATAATAGAGAGTTTTGGTAATCTCCATTTCATACCCTTGTCGGCAATTAACTAATGTGCACGTTTGAATTATTGCTATCTGTTTAGAGCGATATAAAGCTACTAAGCCGGAAATATTTTGGTGCTACGCTTTTAAAGGTCTTTATGAGAAATTAGTAGATATATTTTATTTTTTATTGCGATCTGTGGGGCTTTTCCAGCGGCTAAAATATGTGTAGGACCAACAATAGATAAACTGACCAAAAAAATAATAACTTGTTAAGAAAGCCGACCTAGTGATTGCCGAGATGTTTTAACAACAAGAGTTCAGCTCAAATTGCATTGATTTCTATTTTAAGCAACCACTGCCTCATTCTGGTATTTTAGGTAGTCAATTAAGCACAAATCCACGGAGAAATAAGCAAATCTAGCTTATTTGATATTATCCCACGTACAAACTACATAAATAGGTTCTTGACAAGTAACTGCATAGTATGGAAGTCTTAACTTTGCCAAGTAGGTACATAAATATTGCCAATAACTACCTGTAATATCGAAACTAAGTATAAACAGTGCCGTAGTATAGTAGGTAGGTCTAACACACGGATTAGGCTATACTTATACTGAAAAGATTTTACTTGTTTGATTTCGGATTAAGCGCGCTACCAAAATACCTACCTATATTGTTTTGTTTTAAAAAACGTTTTTATTTAGCTTGCCCAGTTTGTTTCTAATTGTATATAACAATATTCAATTTATTTAATATTATTCTTCAATTCAATACCCTGAATATTCAACAGCGGTATCGAAATTCGCCAAAAAATGGTTCAACTGAAACTTCAATTTTTAAACAACTGAGGTCCACTTGCTTTTTGACGGCTAGCGGTCCAGTTAAATTTTAAAAGTGAGTGTCCCCCGGGGCTAATCCCTGGCGAATACCCGCTTTAACCTCTATCGAAGAGAGCGAAAATTGAGATTACTGCAGCGTTATGTCCGTTGAATATTTATTAGGATACGCTGTATTTCTTTTATTAGAACGGGAAATGTTATAAAGTACGTTTTTACGCAACTGTGAATGTTACTGTCTGAATCACGTAACATTATGTTCGAGTTTCAACATAATAATTGAAATATGATTGGAACGTGAAATTCTAAATCATCATCATCATCATCAGCCTATATACCTCCCCACAGTTGGGGCACGGGCCTTTCATTAACTATGGCGATAAAGCCTTAATCAACCACGCTGGCCAAGGGCGGTTTCGTCGACTACACAACCTTAGAATTTTTTCGCAGGTATCGTACATTATGTATTTCAAATTTGAAAATACGTTTGTACGTGGCAGGTTCGAATATGCGACAACGACCTTAACCACTCGGCCATCGACGATTTTAGGTAATCCAAAAAGATTATACTTATGAAAAGTGAAAGTGATCGATACGTATTTATTAAACGCGAATTGAATGTTAGTTGCAGGTACAACGAAACGAATTGAATAGATCAATTTAGTTTATCAAAGACTACTAAGCCACATAGTATTTATATAAAATTATAAACATTCTCCTTTGATCGTAATAAAGCTGGTTCAAAAATTAAGACGATATTTTGGCATTTGATTGAGCTAATGCTTAAGTATATTTATTAACTGATAATAAAAGTGTTTTTTTACCATGCTAAAACAAAGAAATTATTCGATTTTCTATCTGAAACACCGCCTTTGATGAAATAAATAAATTTAATCACTAACTAACAAAAACTGAACTATACAATGACACTGAATAGGTATCATCTAAAAACAAATTAATTCCTTTAAGATTGTAATACCTCCCTTTTTCAGTCTATTTCTTTGCTTGTTTGCCTTTCTGTTGCGAAGTACCTATTTCTGAGGACCGCGTTCAAATGAAAATAACATTATTAAAATATGCGGTTCCTTGGAGCTTTAGAAAAGAATATTCTTAGTCTACGCTACAAAAAGAAACGTGGGTCTCACGAAAAAGTACGACGAATAAGTATATTGATTTTTAGCATTCTATACGTATTATGATATTAATAAACTCTCAAAAAGTACATAATGCTAAGCCAAAAGCTATAGCTTATACACCGTGAAATTTTAGTGGTTGTTTTCCCGCAGTAAAATGATTCTATCTTAGTAGCACAATTCGATTTGTGCAGTACTTTTCCATTAAAATCAATAAATGCCGGTTTTACGAAAGGTTTAACCGAAACACGAAAGCATGTCCGAACCGCTTTATTACTTAGGGCGTAGAGCTTGTTTAGCTTTAAGCATCGATACCATGCGGCAGGCAGTACCTGATTACGTCACATCTTATAAAAGAAGGATAGCTTCGATAGAAATTATTAATTTGAAAAAAAAAAAATTTTTTTTCAAGGAATTATTTGCATGATTCGATAGTATTACTATAGGCAAATCGTTCTGCCACGGGAAAACAACCACTAACATTTCACGGTGTATAGCCAAAAGTCAGAAGTTGGTTTGGAAATACATTTCATTGATAAAGTTTTATAACCAACGAGTTGAAAAAAATATGAGTTAGTCTGTATGTATCTATTCTCGCTAATCACAGAAACGGCTAAACGAATTCTGACGGGACTTAAACTAATAAATAGCTTTTAACAAAGTACATTATAGCCTTTTTAAATAAATCATTGCTGCTAAAATCATTTCTACGCGGGCGAAGTCGCGGCCGGCTGCTAGTCTGTAATGAAATATCGGTATTATTTATACATCACTCATCGTTCACATATCGGCCTGTATTTAATTTTACCATCTTTAGTGATTTGCAATAAATGATAATAATTATGATCACATCTATGTATTTCAATTTATTTGTGATCGAAGAAATAACGATTTCTTTAAGAGTTAATTGTTACCATTATTTTTGATACATGTCACGCATGTCAAAACAAACGATTTTTGTATTTACTTTATCATCAAATTGACACTGACATTTATATAACTGGCTCGGTGGAACAGTGGTTAGTGACCCAGGCTACCTACGGTTTCAAGAGTCGTGGATTCGATTCCGACCACAAATATTTGTGTGACGAACATCGGTGTTTGTTCCGTGTCTGGGTGTATTATTATATTTAAGTATATTTGTGTATCCACCGTTGATTCCGATATCCGCAACACAAGTGCTTAAACTACTTACCATGCGATCAAATCAATGTATTTGATGTTGTGTAATATATTTATTTATATTGAAACGAGTATCTGGTCCCACCCATTCGTAGATTTTTTTTTTTAACTGTTATATTTTTTTTCCTTTCAACAGTGGCTCCACTGTCAGTGTCGCTGCTGAACCGGCCATCTCAGTTGATAGCTGGTGCGTCATCATCTCTGCGGTGCGTCGCTGAGGGAAGCCGACCTGCTGCCCATGTCACCTGGTACAAAGATAACAGGAGTTTCGAAAAAGAGAAGGCACGTAAAGATAAATAAACATCAAGGACATTTCCACACACGGTCATCTGACCCCAAACTAAGCAGAGCTTGTTCTATGGGCGTCAGAGACTGATATACATAAATATATGTTTATAAATACAATCTTAAATTGCAAACTACAATTACAAACTCTCCGTGAAGGATGCCGAAGACCGGCGAAGTGGAGAGATAGGTGTAGGAAAGCGGACCCCGGGCACCGCAAGGATGCAACCGGGAAAACGCGGAGATAATGATGATGAAATACAATCTTAAATACATTATCATACCCCAGATACAAGATGTATCAATATTGGATTTAGTGGAAAAGCATTACAGATCAATATATGTAGCTTTGCGGTAATGCTGATAAGATATTAGGTTCAATAATAAGGAATTAGGTCCTGGACCTTGGACTTTTATCGGCGATAATGAAATAATAATGAATCATAAGATGAAATTAATGAAGATGAAAGATAATGATAAAAAGTGTGATTATACTAAAAAGAAGGAAGGAAAAATACCGTCCCATTTTTTAAAATTTCAGTTACATAATACAACTATTTCTCTTCGTCGTCGTCTATTTAGTGTATCAGCCTGAAGTTAGCAGATCCGCGGGGTAACAACTCCGTGCCTTGGAAATTTTGTAAAATCCTTCTACCTCCGAAATATGACAGAGAGGGCATAAATCTTATAATTCTATGTATATTCATATTTGTACAGGTGACAGAACATTCGAACGAGACATGGTCATTGAGTGCATTGACCTTCACCCCTTCCCCGACCGACAATGGGGCGATAGTTAAGTGTGTGGCGTCCAACCCAGCACTACCAACCAAGGCGATTGACGATCAGCTGCAGCTGAATGTTGTATGTAAGTATCATTATCTTCAGCCCATTTATGTACCCTCTGCTGGGGCACGGGCTTACCCTAAACTGGGGCGATAAGGCCTTAGTCAACCACGCTGGCCAAGTGCGGGTTGGTTGACTACACAACCTAAGAATTTCTTAGTAGGTGTGCAGCTATGTAAGCATAGTTTTATATTTTTACTGGTAACCTACCATTTAGTAGGTATAGAGCGATTCAGTGAACAAGTGGTTGTAGTTTTTTATTAAGTTCTGTGATTAAGTTTATTTGAAATATAAAAAAAAAGAAATAGCTTACTAAATTTATTTTTAATTTTAAATGAACCAGTCTAAAGATTATACAACCTTTGATAATGATTATATTTAAAATAGGCTATAGATTAATTCCCTGCCAGTGTAATTCTCATAGACAGCTCTCATCTATACTAATCTATACTTCTATACTAATATTTAATATAAAGAGGAAAGATTTGTATTTTTGTATTTTTGTATGTTTGTTATGAATAAACTCAAAAACTACTTCACTATTAGAAAGCTGCATTATTCAGAAGTAACATAGACTATATTATATTTTTTAAAAATTAGGGATCTTTACTAAAACTCCAATAATGTAACCCAAGGTGTAAAAATTACCTGAAAAATTACTTACGTCGCGTGCATTAATGTAATATTTATATAGAGATAGAGGTATACCGAAGCGAAGCGAGGGCGGGTCGCTAGTCTATTATAAAGCTGTTTACAGCATACTGTGCAACAGCATACTGACCGAATTTTCTTTTGCAAAATCAGAGTGGGTGTCATTAGTAGTAAGTTAAATTTAAATAGTACCCAACTCATTTCAATTTTCAAATTAGTCTAGTTTGCTTCCTTAATGCAAAAACAGGTGGCGGTTTCTCGCGCGGTGCGAGCGGCTCATACAAGCTAAATAAAGCATTTCTACTGTACCTATAGGGGCGCCGCAAGGCTGGTTAAAATGAAAAGGCTACTCCAAGTCATCATCGTAGTTAGTTGAAAAAAAATACCGTATCTTTACAGACCGCCACCGTGTGCATCCAAACGTTACGTTAATTTTGCAGCCAAACTGAATGTGTAATGGTGTCCCACAGATAGTCCTCTGGTGACGCTGAGTCTCGGCAGCACACTCAACCCTCATGATATCAAGGAAGGCGACGACGTGTACTTCGAATGCAATGTGCGGGCCAACCCGAGGGAGCACAGGATATCCTGGTACCATAACGTAAGTGGTAATGCTAGAGTGCTGTTTGGTCAGTGCGAATATTGAGTTACTCAATTCAACTGAATAGGCTAGAAACAAACGCTTTAGTCCGTTTATTTGATAATCTTAATTCGAAAATATAAGTATTTATTATCTGGTTTCACATACATAAAATGGATGCCGTCCAAAAAAGTAACGTTACACGACCCCAGTCAAAAAGTTTCTTTAATCATTTAAAAATTCCATGTCCCATTTTCTTCTGTAAAATAAGTTTTGGACTAAATTAAGTAATTTTTATTGATCGAATTCGTTGTATCTCACGTAAATACGCTCGATGCGTTTGATATAGTAGGTACCTAAAACTCGCACTAGGTACTAATATGATCATCACCGTACCTGCTAATATGCACGAATATAGTGTGGTAATATAATTATGAGCGCTCCACAATTCGGTAAGGGAACCTGATTAGTTCCGAATCATTATTGCGCTTGTGCAATATTAGATATTACAGTATATTATGGTATATCCCCAATTTCGAATGGTTCAGGCCAATTTTGGCCATGGCTCAATTGAGATCGATCTCGATCTCAATTGAGCTGTGTGAACATGTGTACACAAACAAAATGACCAATGTAATCTAGGACAGGCCGGTGACGCAGAACATGACGTCGGGCATCATCCTTAGCACCCGGTCCTTAGTGCTGCAGAAGGTGACGCGGCGCGAGGCCGGCGGCTACTCGTGCCGGGCCGCCAATGTACGTGGAGAGACGTGCAGTGACATCGTCAAGTTGAGGGTCCAATGTAAGTAAAAAAAAAATATTTTGTTGTTATAACCATGTAAGATAAGGTGGCTGGTAAGAGCCGTCCGCTCTCCCGCCAGCCCGGTTAAGCTGAGAAAGCCAAGCCAAAGAAAGTCCCACAAAAAAAAACGTGTTTAGGGCGAGACGTGCAGTGATGTTCTCAAGTTAAGGGCAGTACTAAGTGATGTGAACTATTCAACGATCTAACGATAATAAAAAAATTATAGGCTTATAAAATAATTTTATGAAAATCTTTTTTTTCCCCTAAAACTATAGTTTTGATACTTAACAAACAATATTTTATTTACTAATTATACTCTTTTAATAGTAAAAGTAGAAATACCATTTTCCTACATTTTCAAACTCTTTTTACTCTTGAAAAACAAAGGAAGTCGTAAATCGAAGTAAACACTTAATTAAAGAGTCAACAAACAATAGGACAAAAGGAGCTCCTTTCCTGCTTGATTGACACACAACCTCGCATTACGGACGTCGCCCGGCAATTTATTAGACACGTCATTTGCATAACCCGCTATAAACATCGGATACTGACGTAACGGTACCCAGTAAAATGTCACCGTGCACATGAATTACAGGGCAATAAATACCTACGTGTGCGGATAGTATTCAAATGATTGCGGGATCGACGTAGCCTGCTTCCTTCCTTCGCCGAAAGACCGCATAGTAATTGCTGGGCGGACACAGTTGTAAATCATCGGAATTATTGCCTAATATTATTGCCGTTCATGGCGAACCTTCGCAATCTGTTGTGTGGCTACACTTTAATTCATAGTGCTTTGTTTTAGTTTCGAGCCGAGTGTAAATTTTCGGCGCCCCACTGATGATATGGTGTGTTTATACCTAAAACGGTTGTTTTGCCAACTGTACGTTAGACGAAATTGTAATTTAAGTAGTAACTGACAAAATAAAACTTTTGTGAATGTTATTTTACAAAACCCTCTGTTCAGTGTATTGATTATGCAGAATTTGAAATTTAACTACTAAATAACACTCTAAACAAGACTAAATAGGTTAAGCTAAAACATAAAATAAGACTAATACCAAATCTTAATAATAGGTCAAAGAAATCAAAATGGTGCATAGAAATTAGTAACGAGTACTTATCTTGAAAAATGGTCAAATTTTTTCTCGCCATAATGAACAATGTGTTTTTACTGCTGGAAAAGAAAACCCAAATGAGCAATGTCAAAGACATCACCAAAACAAATATATATAAACGGTCAAATTGGGAATCTCCTCCTTATTTCAGTCGGTTTAAAAACGACATGCTACAAAATAAATACCGAACTTACACGTAAACAATTGACGGGCACTATGTACATTCATCATACGAGATGCTAGGTAAATGATCGCCGCATCCGAGCCAAGATTTATTATACAATTCTATATTGGTTCATTGAGGGCTTCCTTCCGCCACTGACCACCACTTAATTGCCAACGTGAGAGGCAAGACGAAATTTCCCCGGCAATTGCTACGTTGATTTATATTTATCGCTTTACGACTGTGGGGATGGAAGATATTTTTAAATTTAGCTACGCCAGATCGGAAAATGGATTGAAGATAAAAAAAAAGATCGTAAAATATACCTTTGCCTGTGTGGAATTTTGTTGGTGTCACAACCGTCACTGAATAATTAATGAAAATAAATTCGTAATGGGCTATTTTGTTGTACTAAATTTTAAAGCAAAATACACTTAATAATCATTTAAAGGATATCAACACACCTTATTATTAATCACTACGTTGTATGAAGCAAAGTCACTTCCCGCGTCTATCTGTCCCTATGTATGCTTAAATCTTATTTTTTTTTCTTATGTAGAAAGAGGGATTGAAAGGAAAGGTTTTTATGTATAATATATAATATACCTACCCGAAGCGGGCGAGGGCGGGTCACTAGGTCCTTATAAATAACTGAATTAACATAATCGTATGTTTATTTAAAGTGTTGGTTACATTTTAAGCATCTTTACATATTGTAGGTTAGTTCGAAGGCCCTTAGTGGAATTACTGTAATAATAAAGCCCTTAAAGTAAATCATTGCCAGAAATAATATCTCAATAAGATACGTAACATTAACCTAAATAAACGCCATTCCGCTGACCAACACGTAATTTCTAAAACGAAAAGGCAAGACGAAATATTTCCACTGCCAAATAATTGCCTCGCTGATTTATATTTATCGCTTTATGACAGCGAAGCTGGTTGGTGGATACTTTAAATTTATGTTCTCGTAGACCTTGTTTATCGTCCGGTCCAACAGAGGTACTCGTACGATGTGTTATTAAACTTTCGTGGCCGGTTCAACTTTATCTGTGTATTAACTTTTGAATTATAGTAGCAACTGAAGTAAACGTATGTTTTTTTGAAAGTTCCTTCTTAACTGTTTAACATAAATTAAACATGTCTTAGTATCTGACCACACTTTCTACTCTACCATACTATAAAAATAAAAATTAGTTGAATAATAAAAAAGTTTAACAATAAGTAATAAATTTACACCACAAATAAAATCGTACAAATTAAAAACAAAAGAATATCTAAAAATTGAGAATTTGTTTTTACAAAAAGTTTTCCGCGAGAAAACATAGATTGACGGAACAGTTTGAACAAAGTGTAAACTGACGGTCTCGCCGGACTTTTTTCAGACTTTTGATTGCTTGTTCGTCTATAAAAAAAAATCTGCGAGAACTTGACACTGTCTTCCTCTATAGATGCCCCGGTGTGCGGCGAGTCGTCCCCACAAGTGGTTGGGGCGGCCCTGGACGAGGCGTTGCGCGTTCGCTGCTCCGTGCACGCTGACCCTAGCGACGTCACCTTCCTCTGGCAGTTCAACAATAGCGGAGAAAGCTTCAACGTGTCCCCGGCCAGATACGGTAAGATGAGATTGGGAGAATACATACGTCGGTATGTAAAAGTAAGTAAAGTATTACCTAAGTAGCTCCAAATAGAGCTAATAAGTCGTTATTAGCTCTATTTGGAGCTACTTAGTCGGTACTTTCCAACTACATAGTTCTATTACTCAGTTCTACTGCAGTACTTTTAGACCGACTAAATGTATGGCAGTGGAAGTGAATAGTAGAACTAGTGGGAATGATCCACTTATTTACCATCCTCACAAATCATATACTAGACAACTGGGTTGTGTGCCACGTGCTAGGAATTATGGGTACAAGCCCAACTCACAATAAATAATATGTATAAAAAATTGAGAAAGTGTATATTTTATATTGTAATTTATTTGTCTATTCCGCTGTTGACTATACTTGTAGATTCCAAATACATTTACTTGATGAGATGATTGTGTAAATTTTGTATATTGATCATTTTAATTAGTAGTATGCCGTAATTGAAATATTTCTATAGATTTTTAAATTCATTTTATAACTGTTAACTTATTGTTAGGCACTGTGAACGGAAGTGTGAGTGAACTTCGATATACGCCGGCCAGCGAAAGAGATTATGGGGCGTTGACTTGCCGCGGCACTAACTCGGTTGGGCGGCAAGAGCAGCCTTGTGTCTTCCAAATCGTTCCAGCAGGTAAGAAATATTACATTAAGAAGTATACTTTTTACGTTTTAAATAAGAGTTGTCGTGGCATAACCTCTCTATCAAAAATATTTTATTATTGCATAGCTCTAATGTATCAAACGGAACTGTAGACGAGCACTTACCGTCTAAAGGGAACCTGCACAAAAGACATTCCGAGTAATTGTAGTTTCTTGGATTTCGTGACGAGTGATGCACCCTGCAATGCTTTCACAAAATACATATTTAGGTAATAAAAGGTACTGTCTATTAAGGTAATGTCCCAGACAAATGTCCCAGATATTATTATTATTACTATCACCTAATTGTCGACAGTATAGTTTACATGAATGGCGTCTATTTCAGAAATTCTACACTATTTCATGAGACAGAAAATAGAAGATATGGTCACGACTTTTTAGGATTACCAGATTAGGATACAATGTAAATTAGTGTTTTTTTTTTTAAATATAAGAGGCGTCCCGGATGACCTCACTCCATTAGATGGTATAGGGCCGTGAGGCTCAAAAGACTCTATTAAGCCTGTCGGTTTCACTATCAGTCTCAGTGTGTAAGCATTCACCTTTTTGGCAGCCCGACCATCTCCACCAAGGAACTGTTCCGTAACGGCCGGGAACTCCACCAACTGGATCGAAGACTCTGGCCACGAGGATGCAGGAGACGCGCTGGTGGTCCGCTGCGTCACCGGGTACGACGGTGGACTCCCACAGCTGGTCGTGCTGGAGGCCCTGGACTCCGACACAGGGATCGTCAGGTTCAATTTCACTGCTAACGAAACTGGTGAGCTGGTTGCGTTATAACCACCTTCTTGCTCGACTTGGCGGGAGCACTGCCGTGCCCGGATACGATAACAAAAAAATTTCTTTTTCTAATTTATTGATAGGAAATAGATGTTGTAGGTTATTAAAAGGTATACATACAAATTTTTGTCATAATGAGTATAACAAAAATTTGTATGTATACTTTGCACATTATTTAATGCGCATATTAATATTATCATGTTGTTGCCAGTACCAGTACAATAAACTTTATATAAATAATCAAAATGTTGTAAAAGTTCTAACGATTACTGTTTTTGTATAAACTAAAAATAACCATTTATTTGAAAATAGCCCTGGAATATTAATTGAAAATCAATACATGATAATTGTATGTTTCTTTTTTTTTCAAAAAGATGGAGTGGCGCTTTTCCTGGTGCCAGCAGCAGTGCTCTGGTCAAGTGGAAACTCTCTAAGAATCACTGTGCACTCCAGGAACGATAAGGGGGCCTCTGAGAGGATCATGGTTCATGCCCTTCCTTACCAGGACCCTGAGAGAAGAACAGGTAAGACCCATGACGTAACAGGGACTGCCAATTTGATTATAATAGATATGTCCATTCCGTGCTCATATATAAAGGGCCAAGACACACTTTGGGTCAATTTATGGGTCATCGAATAAAATCAGTATGAAGTATCCATTAAAATTTCGTCAAAAGAAATGATCTCATTTTCACCCTAAAAAAAAAGAACTATGTTTATTTTAATCATAAAACTCCTATCTAAATCACAAATTCCAAGAACCTATCTAATTCAGAGATTTATTCATTGAAAGAAAAACTATTTTTCTTTCTGTTTAGTTTCTTGAAAACTTTCCCTCAATAAAGAAGTTACGTTGATATCGTTATCTTAACTCAGTTTACCGAAACTTGACACTGAATAATAACTAGTTTGTGTCTTAACTCCAGAATTAGCTGAAGAATTAGGCATTCGTCCCATCTACATCTGTTGCACTCTAGTCTAGACGGAACGCTAAATTATTCAGGAGTTGATGAAGACAACAAACTATGCTACTGTTCTCTAGAGTAGTCTACAGAGTTAACGAGTCATCAGCCTGGGATGGCGCTGTCACGCATATTAGGGTAAAAGAAAATTGGAAACCTGATAGATCCACTTATAGATTCTCGTCCGTCTGTTTGTCCATCTGTATATTTTTTGCACTGATTTTAATGAAGACATTTTTATTTGTAATGAAAATAAGTTTCGTTTAGTTACTATTCTTTTATATTATAACTTTATTTGTTATGTATGCAATATTTCTACATTAGAGCTCGATTTAGGACCAAAAATAACTAATCTAAGAAGATTTTACCTACTAAAGTATAGATTTTATTCATTTAGATGGAGGAATCAACATAATGGCTGGAGTATCGAAGATTGCGTTCTGGGCGATCACACTGACGGTCGTCATAGGGGCTTGTGTTGCCATTTTCACGGGATACTTCATTAGAAAGAAAAGGTAATTTTTTTTAAGGTTATTATCTAATTTCCGAGTAGAACGTGCATAATTAGTATTTCTGTTACTATAATGATTATTATGAGTGCGACAGGCTCAATATGGTCTATTGTGCCTGTCGACCTCATATTTGGATCTCACTACCGCTTACCATCAGGTGGAGTGAGGTCATCTTGTTAGCCTCAATATTAAAAAAAAAAAAAAAAATGTTTTATTACGAGGATAATAATATAGATAATGTAAAATCAAATTCAAGTAGACGACAAAGCTGTAGCATATTTTTTTTAAATGCATACACATTCGATCATAACATAACATCGATTGTTATAGAAATCGCGTCCCATCGAAACAGCAGTCTTCAGAGCTACAACTAAACGCAGGCGATGGGCAGTACGTGGTGGCCTATACTTTGAAGCCCCCAAAACAAGCCCAACCCGACATACTGAACCCACCCCCAGGTAACATACAACATACAGCCGTAGGTCATGCCCTTTGACCTCAAATGAGGCAAATGATTAATCTCAATTAATACTTTTATTCACGAGAGTCAAGACGTACTCCCTTTTGATGAATTTGCGGTAAATCCATGCACAAAAGTACGCTAATAACGAAAATGCAAGTATTTTACTTTACATAACTGAAAACTAAGTAAATACAGGTGAAGTTTGACATTGCCGCAATTGCCAATCACAAACATATTCGATCTTATTTTTGATAAACCAAAAAACAAATGATACTGTTCGTAAAATTCGAATTTGAGAAAAAATACTCTCTACTTTCAAAGGATGGCCTACTTATTCAAATAAATAGCTGGCCAGAAATAATAACGCTGAGCAACACTCAACGCGCTCAAATATTTCAACGCATCAACGTGTTAACTCGAACAAAAATCCACGCAGCTCGTTCCAAAATTGAGCGGCAATTCGGAATGTTCTAGATGGAGGCCCTACAGTGAAGAGCGAAGCTGTCAAAAATGGGCCACTCGCGGAAGAGTGGCGCGCGGGCGACCGAGCGGCGCACTCGCAGGAACAGAAGAACGTAAGTGCGAATTTGAGTCTTACCACAAGCTTTTAGAGCTGTAAATCGGTCAAGGTTTTCGCAGATCCTACAATACATGATACGATATTCACAGCACACTTTAAAAAAAGGAAGATATAATTGTATTTTTTTTCTATTTACAATCATTTTATCTTTCGGATTTTGGTCATGGTTTTTGACGAAAATGCACAATGCAGGGATGATTAATATTGATGATTAAAAGCAAATGTTTGATTTGAGTCCATGTTTATCAGAAATACGATATTTAATTAATTGTTTTTTCGTTTAGACTTAACCAAAAAGTGAATGGATTAACTGTCCAAAAGTTTTATATGTATTTAAATGTTTCAAATTTCCACTACAACGCTTGAAAGTAGGTACGACGTAAATATTTGTTCCACACATTTTTTATGAGCAGAACGAAAGCAAAATTAATCGCTCTACACTTTTTTGGGATTCACGGGTGAATACAATTTTTATACGTTCAGTATGAATAAAAGCTACTGAATTCTTTATCGATACACATCCGTTCGCGATACCGAACAAAAACTGCGTTGTTTTTTAATAATCTATGTAGCAAGCTATTGTTGATCCATCCTGTAATTATGAACATGTTTTATTAAAGGGTAGCCCTTAATACGGTAAAACGATGAATAAATATGACAAATATTTAAGTATTTATCTCAGAATTCGAATTAAATAAAACCTTCATTACGTAATATCGTCTTGGAAATAACACTACTCTATAGTCTTGAGCTCTTGCGTAGCTACTGAATCGTACTAACGTCGCGCCGTAGCAAATGTCGTAGCACAGTTATACTACGACTTGCTACGATATCTACGAGAAATGTTGTCAGCGGCAATACCATCAGGAACATAATGGTTACGCAACCAACTGACTTGTTTGAAACAAAATTTAGTTTCTCTGTTTCTCCGTCGAGGCAAACAGATTTACAAACTTTGAGAAATTTAATTTTCTTCGGAAAAGCTTTGTAATCTAAGTACATTAAACAAAGTCATAAGAAAGCACATCAATTCAATTACCAACGAAGTAAATTAGATATTGTTAAGTAGATTATATTGAATATATAATAATTTATGTTACATGTTTTCGTTTTTAATCGAAAATAACAGCTTTTAGTTTATGACAATATTTAACCTTTTTTATTTATTTATTTGCCTTGGAGAATGCGTTACACACCATCACCTTGGGTAAGAGTTTGACCAAGATGGTGTATAAGAATCTCAGTCACCAGAGCTCTGATGGAATAAAACCAGGAGCTGCTCTTGGGTGAAGGTGGAATGTCCATGATATTTTTAACATGTCTCCTTTTGTCGTCATCATGTAGACCCGAAGCTACACTCAGAACTTCCACAATACCGCCCAAAATTATATTCTAACTACTGTTTGCTATCACCACATAATATAATATAAAGTTGCATTATCTATCCCTTTATCCCTAATCCCTTTATGTATGAAAATCTTGAATACTACGCAATGGATTTTGATGCGGTTTTTTTAATAGATACAGAGATTAAATAAGGTTTTATGTAAAATTCACCCGAAACGTAGCGAGAGCTACACGTTTTGTATAAAATAACTTGATTCAATCTTTTTTGTTACAGTTATTATCACCGCCGAGGGCGACCATAGCCAGTAAGCCGCCGGTAAGCGGTACCATGACATTGAGTAGGAGAGAACATCTCATAGCAGAAGAGATACCAGGACCAGAGAGTTGTGTATAGGAATGTAGATAATAACTAGTCCAAATTGATAATTTGTAATTTTTGTAAATAGTATCGTATGTAATGACTGTGAAATTGTGATAAATTCATTGTAAATAAACCTAAACGAAAATTGAGAAATAAAACGAGTAATCATTAAAACTGTTCTTTTTTTATATTATTTTTACCAACGAAAAAACCTGTTAGTATTAGTTACCTAGCTGGTATCAGTAAATTTATTGCCGTCTATAATAATTACTCCATCCTCAAAATTTAGGCTTCAGCATAAAACGTGGAGAAGAATTTTATTGGTGTTACTAACTTTTCTTTATTGGTTTGGGATTATTTTCAGCCTAGTAGGTGAGCCAACATAGGAAATCAACGTTTTTAAAATTGAAGCTCAGGTATATATATCATAATTGCTGTTTTTTATTTTATCATCTGATAAAATAAAAGCTGCAATTATGATATGCATAGGGATAGTATTTCAAATAAAAAAAAGTTAAGTATTTTAATTACTACAAATTATTCGTTTTTTAAAAGGTTCTATTTTTATACAAGCATGTTGTTCCGACGTGGAGTCATCTTACCAGAGTTGTTTTGAATGTGTACTTCGATTTCAATAACTCCATTACCTTAATTTGATTTGACGATGCGCGGAACCGCGAGGCATGTTGACTTGCAGAATCTTGTTTCGTAATTAATTAAATTGCTCACTGATGGTGTTTGCCGTGCGTGTGTTATGGGAGATGAATCGGGGAAATCATTGCGAAGTGCCAACACTCACACATCCAAACCCCTTGACTGGCTCGGTGGAACAGTGGTTAGTGACCCTGGCTGGCGGTTCCAAGAGTCCTGGATTCGATTCTCACTCGGACAAATATTTGGGTGTCGAACATAGGTAATTTTTCCGTGTCTAGGTGTGTTATTAAATATATATTTAGTATATTTGTGTATCCACTGACGTTTCTCGATTTCCGTAACACTAGTGCTCAAGCTACTTACTACGGGATCAGATCGATGTACAAATTGTTTGTAATGATCTTCAATAAATACATATAAGCCAACTGTGCACAAGTGTGTGAGGCACCGGCATGCATCCGTCAGCTTCCTGACTCCAGGCTGAGTAATTCCTTAACAGTAAACTCACACTAATTTTGCCCGACCCAAATTCGAACCGACCTGTTTGTCCTTACGCGGCGCTTGCCACTAATAGACCAAACGATGAAAGCCTCGTTTGGTCAATAAAGAAGTAGGTAACAAAAAAAGAAAAAGATCACAAACAAAAAAATGAGTTTGTTATTAGAAAAAAAATATATAACCCATGTTTTAGGTAGAAGGTAAGTGAGTACGTAAAGCAAAATATAAAAAGTAAATGAAAAGAAAAAAGAGAAATGGTTCAGAGTTACGTCTACAGTCGAGGTAGTTTTTATTAATGAGTACTGGCTAGTCATTAGTTAGCTGCATTGACTTAATCAGTGCAATAAAGAAATTGTTACGTGAAGGGGTATCCAATTCCTTTGATATTGATACGTCTAGCGATACAAGACTTATCGATCCGTATCGGTCCAACATATCCGCAATCGCAGTATTGGGCCTCTTAGACACGTAAATGCAACGTATTTGTTGCATTCGAGCAAATTGCAGGCGCGTGAATTATGCACGTGGCCTCTAAGGGAAATCCCGAAAGCGCAATAATGAACAGCCGACGTAATCCCAAATCCAGCTGGTTAACCAATTAGGGGCATTCCAAAAGTTTATGTTAGCTCTTGTGTGGAAAATGCGAAATCCGTATCTTTTGCACGCTGAATCTCATTTGGAAGAATGCAACTGGGAGTAAAAGGAACGGTTTTTGTTGCAAACAGTCGCGGTTTGAAATGAACCCGCAACGGGTAAGTTTGCGCGATTCACTATTTTTTGTTACTCTCCTTTCAATAAACTAGTGTCCAAATACGCGGGGCGAACTAATGCTCTTGTACTATTTTGATTGATTGCTCGGACAAAACAGAAACGGCGGGTGTTGATCAAAAAAACAATTTAGTTGCTGTGTATATTCCCTGATATTAAATTTTGAATTCGTATCTATAGAATATTAAATTTTGTAGGTAAATATTTTTTTTTGTTTCTGACATAAATACAAGGATTTTGGAATAGTTAGTCCAATAGAGAAAAAAATTACGTTAATAATAAATTTTGTATTGTGTTATTTAAAGTTGCAAATAATAAATTCAACCCAAGTCCTCTCTCACAACGCGACAAAAATACAATCAAAACCAACAAAACGTATAATAGAGTGCAAAACTCGACGCGTCCTCAGACATTTCGTAAAAGAGACGAATTAAATTAACTCTTCTAATGAGCAGTATATTTCATTGAAATTGCGTTTGTCAGCTTACATTTATCTGAGTTCAAGAAAGCCTGCGTAAAGACGCGCGGGTATTTTCTTTCGCCGTGAATGAGAGCAAAATTCCCAGGCGTATGCTCGTTTTGCTCGTAATTTTTCATTGAGCCTGAGAGTCGGCGGTAGAGCCTCCAATTAAGTTTCTCTTTACCGTTTGCCCCCGGAAAAAGGGGAAGAAAAATGAACAACAGGGCGCGGGACGGCCGGGGACTGCGTCCGCTCAATATATGATGTCAAATAACCTTTTACTGCTGTTAACTAGAGCTTCTGTTTCAATTTTATACGACTGTTTGTTCTGCTCGTTTTGTCGTTCTCTGTAGATCATTGTCGGCAGTATAGAGTGATATTTTTTTGGGTTCTGCACGAAGACTTTATATCGCAATGAAAGGGTCTTTCTTATTTAGTTTTATCTCACAACTTTGAAAGCACGGGTAATTTTCATTAGGTGAATTTTGGTGAAATCGAAATCACTCTCCCTTACTATATAAGTGCAAAAACAAATAGATGTGTATATCTGATGCAGGTCAATTTATTGATTGTAATATACGAAGTGTAAAAACACTGGATAAATCATTTATATAAAAATAAACAATTAACATTTCTGTAAAAAACCATTTATTTAAAAATAATAAATTTCTACATTAATCTCCTGGAGTTTAATTTGTACTAAGGAAGTGCTGTATAGAAGTTTTTATTTATTTTCAAGATATTTCCAGAGGAGATTGATGACGCGTTAAGCTTTTTAAACGCTGCGTTATTTTATAATTTCAATTAAGTTAAAACACAGAAAAAGATGTTCACCGAGCAATGGAGCGGAGTATGGTCGTTGTTTCTTTGAAGCGTGAAATCCGCAATGAAATTGTCTGGAAAAGGCAACCTGACTCGCATTACGGTAGAAGCTAAATGGGAAATATCAAGCAGTTGGAATACAGCTGTTGGCTCCTAGCAATTGCTAACTATTTGTGAGACACAAAGAGAACACAAATCATAGTGCTGATTTTCTAATATAGTGTTTCGATGCCAGTTTCTAGATATTTATTATTCTTTTGAACGACTCGAAATTAAAGTTTTCTTGGGGAGTTTTGTTAATGAGG
Source organism: Maruca vitrata (assembly GCA_039566165.1). Lineage (NCBI taxonomy): Eukaryota > Metazoa > Arthropoda > Insecta > Lepidoptera > Crambidae > Maruca > Maruca vitrata. Next base: position 7,894,771 of record CM076928.1, read on the forward strand.
AACTTGTTCTAGAACCCTTGAAAATTTATGGTTACAGTGCGTCTATTGCTGTCATAATTAGCTATTACAATGGTACAATGTAGAACGGTAATTATTCCACTAACTCACTGTTGCACAACTGTTGCAAGTTTGAAATTATAATAAACGTAATTTACAAATTTGAATATAGTATTGAATAGTAATTGTTAAGGATTCCATGTTCAAGTGATTCCATTTATACGTTATAGTAGTTCCAACTAACTGACTGGTCTTATATATAGAAATTAATTAAAGATTAACATTGATACGTTTTATTAATATTTTTTTTCGAGGTTTAATGTGATATGGTAACTTGTACAGATGTGTACATTTTTGCTCACTAAACCACAGTTATTTTCAACTAATACTCCTAGATAGCTTGGCATTACTATGCCTTTGAGGTGAGATAAGGAGGTTTACTAGCGCCCGTGTCATCGTGGTAGTTGGGCTATGTTAGGAACCATGACGTAGCCAAGTCGATGAAGTACATCGCGGTGTTTTAGTCGGTAGACTCCCTGGGCATTGCACTCCGCCCAGGAGCAGCGATTGGCATTTACCATCTTGCGCCAGTCGCCGGGGAGTCCGACACACCACTGGAAGAGAACCGCATCTCCTGGTGAAGGTGCGTCAAGCATTTCACCGCGTCAAAAAAAAAAAAAAGGAGGTTCACTAGTGTGAACCACCTCGAGCAGTTAAGGGATGGTAGACTTTTTATTAACACGAAGAATGCTTGATGCACCCTCACCTTGGGCAGGGGTTTACCCAAGGTGGTATGTGGGACACCCGGCTGCCGGTGCCGGAATGAGATGGAAAACCGGCTCCTGGGCTAAGGTGCGATGCCCAGGGGTGTACCCACTAAACTCCTCGGCGTACATCATCGCTTTTAGCGGCCTCATGGTTCCTAGAACTATAGAATTTCGTCATAAAAATTTTGACTGGCTCGGTGGAACAGTGGTTAGTGATCCTGGCTGGCGGTTCCGAAAGTCGGGTTCGATTCCCATTTGGGACAAATATTTGTGTGATGAACATCGGTGTTTGTTCCGTGTCTGGATGTGAATATGTATTTAAGTATGTATTTATAAATAACTATGTATGTTTATCAGTCTCTGACGCCCATAGTATAAGCCTTGCTTAGTTTGGGGTCAGGTGACCGTGTGTGGAAATGTCCCAGATATTGATTTATTTATTAAACTTACCAAATATAATCGTCTGAGTGTAAGTCGGATAAGTATATCCGAATAAAAGTATATCACTTTAAAAGAACTGCGGGACAGGATTTTTATACTGTCTTTCGCATATACGACATACGTCAACGCTCTAAATTAAAGTTACAGTGTGTTCATGTATTCTAAATAATAAAAATTTCAAATACCTGTTTCATGTACGTGTTACTTATTTTTAGAAACAATACTTATTTTCTTCCGTACAAAATATAGGAAGGTCAATATTAAAACTCAATTTGTTACTGTATCGTTATGCTTATATTATGACGTCATAAAATATTAATGGCGGCGTGGTCCCGGCGGCTAGGTGTAAATGAAACATTATTTTATTGGCATTAGGACAATAAATCTACTCACCTACAATGCTCGTAAAAGGCTGTAGCTTGATTGAGTCAGTATTTTTATTGTTTCGTCCCGTGAATCAATGGCGAATGTTTGAGTAATAAAAGTCGTTTTACGATTGTTTTCACGGTAAATTTGTGGCCCGTGAAATGCTCTTCCGCAGTCATTTCTTACCGTACTTTAGAAGCACATGTCCTTTGTTCGCAAATGTGAACGATTCAAGCTAATATTTTGAGTAAACCAACAATTACTGACTACAGTAATTGTACATATAGTACGTAAACTAGTAGTAAAATGTGTTCATAGATCACCAAGACAAGTTCTTACTTCTAACTTTCACTATCCATATTTAATTTATATTATGAATCACAGACCACACGTATTTAGTGTTATACTATCTATAATTTGGCAGTGTTAAACTTCTGGTAAAGTAATCTTACAGTTCAGAGTAAATCTCAAATTGATTACAGTAGGGATATTATCAACGGTAATCAGTAGGTACTAGACGTAATGTCGAGTAAGGAAACTTATTAGGCCGAAGTGGCATGGGCCGGTCGTGTTACCTGCAAGACTGATAAATAACTTTGGGTGGCGGTGGACGTTCTCGGAACAAAGGAGGTCATCTCAAGGTAAGTAGCAGACAAAAGTTGGATGGATATTGTCTGAAGATCTACGTCTGTCTACAAAGAATGTAACATTCGGGTTCGAACTCTATTGGAATCAAAATTTTATGTGATATGTGATACAATAGTGACAACAAAACATTTCCACTATTAGTCCCACTTATACATACATACAGTTAATGTAAAAAATCCTTTAACTACGAAATACTGTCTGGTTCGGTGAAGCAGTGGTTAGTGACCTAGGTTCACTACCTACGATTCCAAGAGCAGGGTTCGATTCCCACCCGGGACAAATATTTGTGTGACAAGTAAACATCGGTGTTTGTTCCGATTCTGAGTATGTTATTAATATATTAGGTTAGGTCATTAACTGTTGAATTTGATTTTCGTAACACAAATGCTTAAGCTACTTACCATGGGATCAAATCAGTGATGTTATTTAATTTTTTTAAATGTAATTTATTTATAAATGAACAAAAATAACATTTCTAAGCATGAAACTCTTTTCTCGGCACTGTCAGTTGCTCCACCGACAAGTGGAAGTTCTCAAATAAGATTAGATTAGAAGCATGAAACTAATTGATTATAATCCACATTATAAACCAAAACATATAACTGAACATAGATTAAGTAGGTGAACGGTATTTGATTTCGATACCCATATTTGGTTCATCCTATTTTCACCAATGGCCTAGTCCAAATCCGATGGTAACACCAATATTTTGTTCGCCATTAACCTACAATGCGAATGCATTTTCCAGTGTTGGAACAATGTGGTGTGTTTGACAAAATGGAGGCTTATTTTGATCCAATTACTGGGGATTATTAGCGCAGCAGTTGATCAACGGTTACCGCTTAATCGCTGTTTCGGCTTTTAATCGACCGATTATTTCTTCTGCAGGTATATTTTTGAATCCCTATTTTTCGTTGTTGATGTTAAAACATACTATTGTTAAGTGTGACTAGAGGTGAAGCTGAACATTTAGAGTTTTAACACTTGGTTATGGTGCGTAGTTAGATGGCTATGAACTTTTTCTTTCAATTTCATTTCAAGACAATTACTCGTATTTTATAATAATAGTGAAACGCACTCGCTTTGCTTCGGGTAATACTTTCTTAACGAATGCCTTCGTCATAACATCTACTTGCATGCCTAATTTCTGCCCGACCCGACCTGTGTGATTTGGGCTGTGTGTACATATATTAATATAAACACACAGTATTTTTATAATAACATGTGTGATCATTTTAATGATGTTATCCTTTTAGTATTATTATGGTTTTTATTATAACACAACATATCAAATCAAATCAAATCACTTAATTGTTATTTAACTAAATGAAATTATACTTTATATCTAGGCGATTAGTAAATAGTCCAGAAAACCCTTAAAATTTACATTTGTTCAACTAATGAGTCTTAATTAATACTGTGTCTATGTCAATGTAATGGATTACTATGATATGCACTAATTATAACAGGATTATTACCAGTTCAATGAACGACAAATGATCAGTATGTAATTATTGTTTGTTGCCTCGTTGGTCTATTGGCAGCAGCGCTACATAAGGACCGAGTGGGCTCCGATTTGAGCCTGGGGTTGGGAAAAGTTTACGTGAGTTTTTCTGAAACAAAGGAAATTACTTTGCCCAGAGAAAGGAAGTTGGCGGTGGTACGCCCGTGCCTCTGAAAACACGTTAAACCAGCCCTGCGTCCGATCTCTCATCGGTCTAATCGGATTGCCATCTCACCGAACTATGAGAGCATGAAAACCGAGAGAGCACATCTCTCTTGAGATCGACTGCCGCGGCCGGACACTTTATTGTTTGTTAAATTCGTAGATAAAAGTTAAATTTCGTTTATCGTTTTTTACCTACTGACCAGTGTGAGTTCGTTCACATGGCAAATATTTATCAAGAATAGTACACATACTGTTTCGATCTTAGTAGAGTTAGAAGATATGTGAAACGTTCGACTATACGCGAATAAATTGTATCGTGTATGCGTTATTTTAATAACCACGGTATTTATTGGCGCTCATGCGAAGAATGGCTGTCTCAATGGGAGCCTTTTTCGCTTTTACTTAACTTATCACGGTAAAGAAATGATATAATGCTGTCAATAAATAAAATGGCATAGATTCCGTTCCTATGATGTAGATATTTTTATTTAATTTTTATAATTGTTTTTATTTGGGTCCAGTGCGTGATCACTAAGTCCTTAGCATTCCTTTGTAAACCTATGAAAGAGAAGATTCGATATGATTCGAATCGACTAACTATACTTACATAGTGGGGTCATATTCACGTGTTAGCATTTTGGCATATTTTAAACCAATTAAGGCAAGGATTATTAGTGTAGGCCGAACCGATTGATCAACTGGCTGGCTTAATGACTTACGCAACGGTCAGTCCGGCGAACGGATTATAATTTCATCCCGTTTAAACACAGCTAGTGTTCATTTAGACAGGTATACCCCACTTGCCATAATTTCAGTTGCCCGAATTTCATTTGCCATAATATTCAAATGCCCGAATTTCATTTGCCATAATTTCATTTGCCCGAATGTTATGTTTGCCATAAAATACAAGTGACATAATTTTAACTGCCCGAACATCAGATTCCATAATGATTCGAATGCCATACGTATTGTTATCCATATTTTAATTGCAATAATTTATGCAACAGAATTTTCAAACGCCATATATGTCATACGTGTTAGAAACGTTGTTTCCGTGCCATTACATCATTTCCCACCGAAAAAGCTTGTAAAATAGGTTAAAAGAATGATAAAAAAAAAATAGGTTAGGTTAGGTTAGAAACATGAAAGACAACGCACGAGCCGAGCGAGCGAAGCGAGCGTACAGGCGGCAGCGGCCGGCGAAGTGCCAGAAAGCCAATCGCTTTTTAGGACAAATATTTGGCGTTAGGAGTATGGCGCTTAAAAATTCTGTTGCATAATATTATTGCAATTAAAAATATGGATAACAATACGTATGGCATTCGAATCATTATGGAATCTGATTTTCGGGCAATTAAAATTATGTCATTTGTATTTTATGGCAAACATAACATTCGGGCAAATGAAATTATGGCAAATGAAATTCGGGCATATGAATATTATGGCATATATCTTTCGGGCAAACAATAGATAACCATTTAGACATGCATGTGACGGTGATGACACTGCGATCACAAAAGCATTTGCAATGAATTTTACCAAATAAAACATAAGGCAAGGTTGGAACTACAAGACCTTTTAGATCAGTAATTAAAGTGTTGAAAATTTAAAAAAAATACGGATCTCAAGTGATAAAGATAATAATTCGGATTTGATTTGATTTATTTTTTTATTTATTATTTTTTTTTTATTTGATTTGACGTACGTTAGATGTAGGTTGTGATATCAAAACATTATTTATTATAAGCTGATTTTGTATTAAGCTTCTCGTTATATGTTCTGTATCTAAAATAATACTTATAAATTATTTTCCCCTTTAGTGTCCTGTATCGGTTACATTTCAATTTATTTTATTATAAATAAATCCGAATTATTATCTTTATCACTTGAGATCCGTAGAAGAAAATAACTTGAAAAATTGTTGCAAACATTTCTTAATGATATAAAACATATTGACCTTTAAAAAAAACATTTATTTTACACAACTGACTTCATAGGTACCAAGGATTATTATCATTAACCCCATAACCGTTCGCTTGAGTCAACATTTGCGTATATATTCATCGTCCAATATCCAGTGTAGTATCATTAATGATATTAATACCGTGCGAGATTGATGATAATTTTATATCGATTTAAGTGATTGTGTGTCCGTAATCACGTGAAAAAAGTGTTTTTCATCCGTTGCAGAAGTAGTTTTGTTTTTATACTACAGTGTTCGCAGGAATTCATTTATTTGATAGGCTCATTGGCGTGTTGGAAAGTGCCTCCAGCTCTTACGTCAGGAGTGATGGGTTCGAATCCCACTCGATACAAATACTTGTGTGATGAGCACCAGTGTTTGTTCCGTGTCTAGGTGTGTTACTTGACAACTGCCTTATTGAGAGGTCCCCGGTTCGAGTCCGAGGTCGGGCAAAATTTGTGTGAGTTTTTCTGTAATGAAATTACTCAGCCCGGAGTTAGGAAGTTGGCGGTTGAACGTCCGTGCCTCGGAAAGCACGTTAAGCCGGTGGTCCTGCGCCCGATCTCTCATGGGTCATGTCGGATTGCCGTCTCACCGAATCATGAGAGTAAGGGAATAGAGAGTGCACTTGTGTTTGCGCGCACACTTGTGCACTATAATATGTCCTGCGCTTGGCGCCTTGGCTGATCTCAATTGAGATCGGCCGCCACGGCTGAAATCGGTGGGACGCCTTATTAGGAAAATTACAAATAATAAGGACCATTAAGTAAGTTTTTATAGGTGTGTTACTGATGTACTTCAGTATATTTCTGTTAATATACAGAACTGTTGTTTCTGTTATTCATAACACACTTAACTTACATTGGAATTGAAATAATGTAAATACGCAAGTTCTGTAAGCTGGCAAACGATTGGTTCTCTCCTATTAACGATTCTAGTAAATTCTTCTTTAAGGCGCTGCCATTACTTAAAACATCCGCCATTTTGAAAAGTCAGCTCTTTACAGTCGCAACTAGGTCGTAGGCTTATCGTCACTTCCGTTGCACTTTTTTTACACACACCTTGCAGCCTTTTCATAGGCATAGATGCCGTGAACTCTCATTCACGCACAGAGTACAAAATCTTGATGAAAAAAATGAGGTAATGGCCCGCCATTACTGATTTCCGTTTCCTGAAACTGGTTTTAAAACAAGCAATCAACAAATTTAGAAATATCACTGCAATTTAATTTATTTTATTTCAGTATATTATATCAGTAGTACCACACTTTTGGATGGTTGTGTTAGCCTTATAGTGAACTGCTTCTTTAAATTTTACCAATTTATTTTATAAGATAGTTAGTTAAGGACTAACCGCTACCAAAGTTCAATGTCCAATCTGCTTCAAATGACGTAATTAAAATAAAGCATAACGTCTCGTTACTCTTAGGTAAAGATTAATTAATTGGCTACAACGACTTTCATTGCTTCCTCGAATTGCTACCTTACACCGAGTTCATGCTCGGAAAATGGATATAGGTGACCGAAGCGGAAATCCGAGCCGAGATCATTGCGTTGCCAATTTGAGCCCTACGCGTAGGGGATAAGAGTGGGTAGAGGCAGGACGCAACGCTCGGAGAGGGTTAGCTAATTGGGAGGGGCGGGTCGGATGTGCGAACAAGGCAAATGAAGATTTATCATCGCCTGGTCCTCCGAGCCCGACGGCTAACCTGTTATCGCGGCTACGGATATTTTTGAATTTACAGCGTTCCGGGTCCCACTGTTTATTTGTCGGTTACTTGACCGTGAACGGAGATCCGTTTGAGAAGGGTTGCGCATACAATTATGGGGGGATTAGGATGTGGAGTTCCAGCTTAGCGTTACATTTAAGTGGGTAGCCAGACATGTGTACAATGTTATGTCTCCGGTATTATTTATATACTCTTACATTTTTATCACAACAATACTAGGAGATATTTTACGAAAGTAAAATACGTGAAAAGACCTTAATACGTGAGTTATCAGTTAACCGTATATGGTTTTATACAACAAACTATTTGCACTATAAAATAAATCCACTTTTTATAATCCAGGCGAATCAGAAAATAAAGACCGATGAAAGTTGTAAGGTATTTCGATTACTTTTTCACTTGTCATAATAAAATTCCACGATATAACGTTAATGTGAGAATATCAAAAAATTCCAACAGTACAACACTCATACTTCAAATAATTTAATACATGTCCTTTACATCAAAAGACACAGAAAGCTGTGTATCTACGTACGTACTTCTTTGAATATTTTTCTTTACAAAACGTTTTCACTGACTATTTATAAGCGAGGCACTTACAAAAAAATACAAGTTCATTAGCTCTGATATTTGAATGTGCATGAAAAATGTTATGAATAAAACCAAATGGTTTTGAGACGTATAAAAGGAGGATCTTGGGCCTTTCATATTCCTTAAAAGTGCCTTTAAAAACGTGCCGAGGATCCGTTTCAGCAGTCATCGCTTTCGTCTTTTGTGTACATTAATCTGTACTTTTCTAAACGTTTACTTTGAAACGTAATAAAAATCGGCTTAGTGGGACACACGTATGTGCTGAATGCGGGTAGGGTGACTTTGATTTAGTTGGAAAGATGAGGATATGTGCAGTCTTCTGGGTGGACTCAGCGCTCCTGCACACGATGCCGTCTCCGCGCCACTACCGAGTCGCCAACGAGTCGCCACCGCACCACCAGCGCACCGCCAGCGTACCGCCAGCGTACCGCCAGCGTACCGCCAGCGTACTGCCACCGTACCGCCTCCGTACCGCCACCGCACCGCTACAGCACAGCCACCTCACCGACACCGCGACGGAGCGCCGCTGCGTTTTTTATGCGCTGCAGATAGATCGCTTACGGTAATACCGTTGTCAGGGTGACAAATTTTATTGACTCAGCAGCTTTCTTGTAATTTATTGTCGACATACATATTATACATATCTTATATTCACTTTGTAGTCTTTCTTGGATTGGATACAACTTACTCACTTCTTCATAAAAGTGTTAAGTACTGGCGATTAAAAGTTTATACTTAATTTTTTATCAAAATGCAATAGAAAACTTGTATTATTAACTTTACCTTGTTTCAGAGTAAAATAACATTTAAATACCGCAGCAACAATAGCACGTTACACACCGAATAAGTCGAATTTTTAGCAAGATTGTAAAAAAAAAATGGCGCCCGATTCCGCATGATACGCGGCAAGCTTTGCCACCCTAAACGCGAGAAATGCTTTGAAACCACATTTTTTGCTGCCACAGACCTCTTGTCTAGTTAATCTCGACCTTACCACGTGCGCAATACGGGAATCGTTATAAAAATCGCTTCATAGGGACGTATGGACGTGTCAACACGTTTCGTGTGTGTTCGCAGTTTTATTTTACGATGAGGTAAACACCTTCAAAGATGAATTTTCTCGCTTGACAAACAAAATGAAATACTTTAATATTTTTCCTTTGATTGCTCGCTGTTGAATTCTGGCGTCGCTTTCATGGATCAGTTTGGAAGGACATGTAAAACGTTGAAATGGAAATTTGCAGTTTCATCATTTCATGTCTTTATACGAAGAAAACCTAAGATCATAAAACTTTTTGTTGCAATTGAATTGGATTTTTATAAGTATCGGTTTCAGACTATTTTGAATTGCTTTTTTTAAGTTGATTTGTAAATTACTAAATTGATATAATGTTTTCTATAAAAACACTGTTGGCACAATTTCTGTCGTGAATAATTTGCTTGGAAACAGTATTTTTTCGTCATTACCGTTACCCCTCTTTAAACTTGTTCACATAAATTTGTGACAATGTCAATTCCAAGAACTAGGTAAGTCAATTCATTTTGGAGGTAAAATCATGCATGCATTTTATCTATAGATAACTGTATTTTTGAAGTTTCAAAATGTTTCATAAATTACTTATATTCATCATAATCATCATCAGCCCATATACGTCCCCGCTGCTGGGCCACGGGTCTACCCTAATATATCTATATGACTATTACGAAACTAGATAATACATTCAGAATTTTGACACGAATATAATCCGTGATACTTTTAAGTCACAATGTACAATTTAAGAAAACGTTTCATTACTCTCATATATTTATTATACTTATGTCTGATATTTATTTACTTAAATAAATAAATATCAGACATAAGTTAATCTGACTCCCGCATCAAATATTCAGCAATTCGCACACAAAACCGAGAGACGGCTTCATCCCTAAGATAAAGATGACAACGTGTCCATTATATCCTTGTTCGTGTCAACAAAACCAGCGGTTACACATGACGGGGCCCCGAAGACTTACGAGCGTCGGACGTGACGACGCGTCACTCACGGCCCGGATATTATCCGATGACCGATTTACTTACATTATGTTACCAACTTGTAGTTGGACAGTGGACACTTACTTACATAATGGGAGACCCGATGGCGCAATGCATGATGACCCTGTCTCAAGAGCAAAGAGTCGTGGGTTTGTTTACCAATCGGGGCAATTTCTGTGATGATTATCGGTGTTTTGAGTCTGGTTTTATTTTATTGTTTTTGTGTATACCGCTGATGTATCAGATATCGTTAATGTTATGTCATAATTATGATTAGTTTATCTATTTATTGTTGGGCGGTGGATATTTACATGTTGCCCGGCAGACACGAGCAAGGATTTGCAAATTTTGCAATTTTTTTTTTTATTTTTATATTGGTAACTTCCAACATACATAGGTAACTAAGTCATTGACGATATGGTCCATATTACCATTTCGCTCAAGAACCATTCATCACAATAGAATAGAATAGAATAACTGTTTATTTGGTACAATTATAATGACTTTAGTTTTATTTTCCTTACTAATAGGCAAACGTCTTTAAATAATTCAAAAGGATTACTAATATTAATTAAGTATTAGCAATATATCTGTGCTATTAAAGAGGGTTTTGCGACATTTGTTGCGTTCGCAACAGATTAAAGATTATGCATGCCTAATTTAAATGACTGGTACATTTTAGCAAAGTTTTGCAAACGAGAGTTTGTGATGGCATTTTTATTCTTATAAATATTTAATGCTGCAATAAGTTCAACTAAACTTTCTAACTGCAAAGTGAATTTAATAGTAGTTTATAATTTTTAATAGGCAGAGTTGAAGGTGAATATTGCTCGACTCCTCACATTCAGTCGATATTAAATTGGGGTGATAGAGTGTGATTTAAAGATAACACACTGTACGTATAACCCATATATCACAGTCACAAAACAAAAATATAATTAGTTTACATATACTGTAAACTAAACTGACTGTGATATATGGGTATGTGTGTGATATATAAACTGCTCCAAATAACATTAAGCTAACTGATAGACTTATCGTGGAGAGACATGTTGACTGTAGGCTAACCAATCCAACACAATAAAATCGTACTAACCTCTAAAAGGTTTACACTAAAACTAAATACGACATTAATACTTAAAAAAAAACACACAGGTGAAACAAAACACGAGTAAGACTGACATCAACAAACCGTCAAGCTACGCGGGATGGTTCCCGAAAAAGGTTAAGACGACATCATTAAGGTGACAGGAAGACGGGCGATACAGGCTTCATATCCGGTAGCGGTGATGGAGCGCGCGGCCTTCCGGGCCGTGTGTCTTTGGTAAGTGTCCCTGGTAATGATACACGACTTCCCCTCTTTCTTCGGCCAGAGAAAGAACTTTGGTGGAGTTATAGAATGCGCGCAATCATGATTATGTTTTATGATGGCAATTGAAATCACTTGAGAATCACATGAGACGTCAAAAATGACATGGCGCCGACATTTTAATTATAGACCCTCCAAAATCATTCTGAGTTATGCATCTATCTCTAAGTTAAATATTATAAATAATGAAACGTACTTATTTATTATGTAATTAAATATTTTTATTTATGTAAAGAACATGAAAGTAATTTGCTTTATTAACGAGTATATCCATCTTAAAGCCTCAAACTGATAATTTAAAATTCATTGGCATTCAACGCACAGATTACACTATTGGTGATATATGACGGTAAGAGGGATATCGCACAAAAAACAAAACAAAATCACTTTGTTACTCCATATGACCACTTTGAAACGACAGCGAAATGGACAATCGAAACGCATACAAAACAATCTGCGACGCAACAGAGCGCCAGTCAAATCTATGCCATATTGTCCGTCTCAACTGGAATATTAGAAAAGTTTTTCGATCCTCCGAATAGCACGACGTGAGGTACCAAGTATTCTAGAGGAACGCCGGATAATCTCCTGGCGTGATGCCAATTCACAATATGTAAGCTAGTTTTAGGCTTCCAATAGCTAGCGACAATTAAGAGATGGAATGCACTGAGATTATCGAGTGGCAACGCGAATGCGATAATGGAACTTCCTGGTTCATTGTTGACTTAGAACGAGTTAGGTATGAATAGCATTGTCGGCCGTGAGAGCTTTTCATATGTGCGAGCGATAGAAATTAACTGCTTTAGTATTACCACAGAGTAGGTAGCAATTTTATTGACGTTGGACGTGAAACGCTGGAAATTGGCTGTTTAACTCACTTTTAGAGCGGCTAAGGTATAATAGTGGGAGTAAAAATTTTCGCGATTTATTTGACTACAAGATAAATTAGCAAACTGAATATGTCTGGGATATTTAGCGATGTCGAACATGTCTCGTAGCCTATCCTAACTTTAATAACATTAGTAAGGTGGTAAGGATGGTTGTCTTGCAAGCAAATAGTTTCATGAAGAAAGAAATGCTTACTTTTTAATTGACTACGCTTATATGTGAGAAACGTGCAGAATGCTAGTCCTATATTACAATACTCACATATATCATTAGTAAGGAGGTTAAGATGATTTTCTTGAAAGCCCATCACACACGGTAGGCCCATTGTCTCCGTTCGAACATGTCTCACGGCCTTGCATTCAGCGCGCGGGCGCGGCGCCAGCCTACGTGACCCCACTGCATAGTCCGCGGACGCCGGGCCTCCGTCATTTGGCCCGATTGTGCTCCTGATAACGTCGTTGTGCAGGTATCCTGCTTATTTAGGTCTTACGTGTGTCCTAGACTACCTTAGAGTTTTGGTGAAGATTGCTGATACATAGTACATAGAACATTTTGATGTGCAGAAGTTAATAGATTACATTATTTTCATTTGAAAGTTAATTGAATGGGTAAGATTGGGGTAGGTTTTATTTAGTACACAATTTCATATTAGGCACAGAAACTTAAGAATTAACTTAACTTATTTTCCAAAGGACTCCCACTCCGCATTGTGTCCAAGACCCTGAACAATAGTAATATATTTTTAAATGTCAAAATACCTCTCGTATTTAAATTTAAGTAAAATCTCTCCAGTTTCACTGCGTATTATAACTGGAGTATTATTATGTATTTCCAAGAAAATTTTAAAACTTGATTGCAATGCAAGATTCCCTTTTAAAATAAAAGAATATTTAATTCAAATGAAATGATATAAACGTTTCAGTTCATTTAAATTAAATATTCTTTCATGTTAAAAAGGAAATCCAATTTAACAACTACTAGTGTGATTCACCATCCTGTCTATGATCCATATTTCCACCTAGAGCCTTATTCCATATTGAATACAGCTTTAAGCTCCACCGTGTTTTATCGCGAATTTCATCGGCGATTCGGCGGCGTGGACTGTGGAAAACTAAAAATGCCCGGTTGCATTTCAAATTAACCAGCCAGCCGACCTTTCGCCGGAGCGAATTCAAATTTTTCAGTGGACACAGTAAAAACGGTCCTGAAACAGCTAACCTCTTTGCGGCGTGTCCCATTTATTGGCTCAATGGAATTAGCATAGTAATGAAAAATATTGGGCTACTGTCGTCCCTACGCTCGGGCGTAGCGCACGCCTGTAACGTCGGCCGCGGATAAAACTAACTAAATGTTTGTTTATTTGTATAGGACTGAATTGGGAACTCGTCGAAGGCAATATGGGAAAAATATATTACCGGTGATGCTTGAAATATTTCGGGTTGTTTAATATTAGTAATAGTTGTTTGAATTTCATTGACCAACAATGATTGCGATTTATCCAGTGATAGTACGAGTATTAATAAGAGGTGGATATTGTACTAGCATTCGAAAAAAACACATCTATATTGTGTTATTTGTAACAATCCTTATGTATAATCTGTTGTATTTTGACAATATTCTCTCAATGGGTCACAATAACAATTTGTTTTGTGCAATAAAGAAAATATTTTTCTCAATAGTACCTACATAAAATCTAAGTAAAAATTAACAAGGTTCAGCTCGTGCGGTCGCGGGTTCTAGACATAATTGTGGCCGCGCATGTTTTCGACTTCCCTTGGCTATACTATAAATACTATAATGTCTAACATTATAAATAGTAGGCTATATTCGAACTTATATTAGAACTATTGCCTTAAACAGCGCAACTAAATACTCAGCATAATTTCCAGCAGACTGTACCCAATTTATCAGGGCTGTATAAAACGAAATAACCTGTTATGCTCTGTGTTTAAAGTGATTACAGCAGTTAATTACATGGCCGTAGTGGCGACCGCTCGTTATCAGTTTTGTGAAATAATAATGTCATATCTCAAATGATTTTGAATTTAATTTGTTATGCACTTTGTATGAGAACATGTTGTGTTATTGAAAAGTCGTGAAATATAGGTCGCATGGCATACATGGGCATATTGGGCATATTTGACATTAACATACACAAAAGATTGGTGCAAAGCTTGTAGGCGAAGGTAATATAAACCATTTGGAACCATTTGATGGTTGTATTAGACGAAGTTTCAGATTTTTTTTTTAAATACTCGACTCAATATCCACATAAATGATACCTCAAAAGAAAGAGCAATAACCACAAGCCATCAAAGCTTTCAAAAACATATCAGATTCCTACCCAGATAATTATTAATGTTCGTAATATATTATTTTGTAACCTGTAGTGGGTTTTGAAGGCGGTTGTTTTTATTATTGTAAAATTGTATTCATTGACGTGATCTACCTATATATTTTATTAGGTTCCTTCTCGTATTGGATGGTATAAGATTAACAAAGAAACGTTACTATTTCGATCTATTATAGAGATAAACATTCAAATTCCTGTTTCTATGCAGCTTGCTTCTGTTAATTATGCTTAACATTTTATTTAGCGAGCTCTAGATGTCCCGAGTTTCCCCCGAGCTATGAATAATGTAGGACTTTCCAGAATGCTAAGTACGCCGGATATTTAAAGTACCTAAGAAATATCGGGATGTATCATTGCGTAATAAGATAACAATGATTACTTAAAAGTAACATTTAGTTTTTCATAAAGGTTAATTTCATTTCAAGGGCACACGTTTTGTTTGAAGGCTAAGAATACTTAGGTAAGGAGGTACTTATATGGCGTAGTGCTCAATAGAAAGTGTTTGTTCCGCATAATTTTTTTTTAATAGTAGACGGATACGTCGTCTCTTCGATGTCGGTTTTTAAAGCTTCAAAGGATTTAAATAATTATGGTCTTTGTTAATATGCACGCATTGCAAAGCGTGAGAAGTACAATATGTGTACTGTGTAGTATTAATAAATATATTACGCAACATCACATACATTGATCGGATCCCGTGGTAAGTAGTTTTAGCACTTGTGTTACGGATACAAATACTTAAATATATTTAACACACCCAGACACGGAACAAACACTGATGTTCGTCACACAAATATTTTGTCCTGGGTAGAAATCGAACCCACTACTATTGGAACCGAAGGTAGTGAGCTTGGGCCACTAACCAATGTTCCACGGAGCCAGTCAATAACACTTATACAGATGGTTGTCCGCTAAAGCTATTAGACGCGATGTGCACTTTTGTGTACTCTCTACCTTGCGAAATCAGTCAATATTGTAACCGAAACAAAAGCCCGCTTGCAAGCGATTTATGCAGAATATTCTGCATAAGGTCAACATGTGTGGCTTTTTGTATGTCAACCAGAATTTGTATTAAAAAAGGTTAGCAAGCCAGGCAAACAGCGGGAATTTAGATAAGGTTGTGCCGGTCCGTCGCTCGCGGCCGCGACCGATAGTGTACTTCGTAACGTGTTTATCTTATGTGCTATTACAAAACATAGCGGAACCGATTTTAGCTACATTTTTAGTACTGAAACTGCCTCGTTGGTCTATTGGTTAAATGCTGCGTAAGGATTGAGAGGTCTGCGGTTGGAGTACGGGGTCAAGCAAAGAGCGAGTATTTTTGTTTAAAAATTACTTAACCCGGAGTGAAGAAGGTTGAGGGCATGCACTCTCGTGTCTCGGATAGCATAAAGCCGGTGGTCCTGCGCCTGATCTTTCATCGGTCGTGTCGGATTGCCGTCTCACTCTCATTGGAACGCACTCCCAGCATTTGTGTTTGCGCGCACACTTGTGCACTATTTTTCTTATATGTTCTGCGCAGTAATCTGATCTTCATTGAGCTTTGCCACCATGGCCGATCTAAGTTAGACATCTTTTTATTATTACTATTATAGACAAGAAATATAAAAGCTCTAATTTTACTTTAAGCTAAGTACCTACTTCTTTCCCGGCGTGGCACCACAAGCATTTACATCCTGCGAAAAAAATACCTTGTGTCTGACTTAGATTGAACGTCGAAACTTATTGGTAAACAAAAATAATACCTATGGTCAAGAGTTTCATTAGTAAAACTTTTCCTGTCTAACCCTAATCAGGAATTACCTAATCAGCGAAACTAGAAGTACCTAGGAGTTTGTTTATAGACAAACATGAACAGGCCCGCGTGGGCGCAAATAAATGTATGATTGCGACCTTTGGATATACGGTGGCTAGTTTTGTAGATAGAAAGCTATTCAATTATTTAGATACATCGTTTTCCTTTAGAAACCAAATAGTACAAAAAAGAACAAATTGAGGTGATATTATAAATCCTTACTAATTTTATAAATGCGAAAGTAACTCTGTCTGTTACGCTTTCGCGCATAGAGTACTGAACCGATTTAAACGATATTTGTACAGATATAGTCCTAGGCTCTGGAAAGGATATAGACTTTTTAACCGACTGCGCTATAAAGAAGTAATGTTTTACCCGTTAAACGTCTCTACGCAGACGAAGTTGCGGGCTAAATAAATATCAAACAATATGACATATCACATCTAGTCCAATAAAGAGGAAATTCTTTAAATCAATTCCATAACACAAAATATTTCAGTACAAATTGACACTGAGAGCGATTTTCAGCGATCGTGATCACGGAAAGACTTTTCACAAACACTGGCTGAAGTATTAAGTCTAAAAGTTCTTTGCTATAAAAGATAAGGCTAAAAGTGTGGAACTCATTACGGTTGCTTCCAATCTAAGCTAAATCGATAGCTACACCTAACGTAGGCGACGGAAAGTCACGTCTGCAGGCGTCAACACGCATAATCCGCAGATTCGTTTAATGAATAGCCCATAAAGACCGTTTGCTTTATTGTAAACAGTGCAAATTCATTACCAAGGTTTGGGCACAGTATAAAAAAGTTGACAGTAAACATTACTTCGAGTATCCAAAAATTAATACGAAGGTGAAATAGGGGTACATAAGAGCTTAATAACTAAGAAAGTTGAAGTCTAACAACTATATCTCTTTTTTCTGTATTGCATTACAATTTTCATATAGGAAACCAATACATAACAATAATTTATCAAACTTGGAAGTGTTTGATAGGCGTTATTTGTTACTTGCAGATGTAGACTTTTCAGATCAAAGAGCTTTAATATTTGGAGCTCATAGTTTATGAGATATGACCAGATTTACCTTGTGCTTATCTATTGTCTAGTGAAGAGGTGTTTTGTCTTTTTCACACAACTCTTACTTAATTACTAACGCATTCATGACCCCGCCTGAACCCCCGTTCAGGGGTCATGAATGCGAATTTTTTCAAATTTAAAATTTACATTAAGCTTTGAAAGCATTAAAAAAAATAATAAAAATATATAATTGCCAAGTGCAAACCATTCTGTATAACATTTCTGTAAAGAAATGTTTGGCTAACGGGTAAAAGGTGAAGGAAAAGTTCGCACTGTGAAGTAATTGCCTGGATAGAACAGAGGTTAGAGCAACCGACGCGATATCGCGAGGTCCGGTGATTCAACACCCCGTTCAGGCGGGGTCATAAATGCGAATTTATTAAAAATTTAAATTTACAGGAATAAACTACTTATGTTGTAATGTTTAAATGATTTTAAGCTTTCGCGTTCCATTACACTAATTATTAGTCTTTATGGGTCTACACAGTATTCGCTACTCCTAATATCGCGTGTAGACCCACAAAGACTAATATTTAAGGTTCAAATGTTTTTAAATTTGTAGGAGGATATTTTTCAATTGTCATATGGACATAGTTCACTGTGTTTCAGCTAACTGTGGCTCTGTACGTGCCTCTCAGGTGCACGCGGGTCGCTTAGGGCCCGTCACGAGCTGAAATATTATGCGAAACGCCCTGCTCACGATCTAGATATGCTTCTTTGCTTTTGGAATTAGTTTATATTATCTCCTGTTGTAATCAAATCAGCGCGTTATCACTGTTTCATGTATAGTTAGTTACATTAATTAGAAAACTGAGTAAATAGCTTAACAGATGACACAATGTTGATCAGTTATTTGGCAGATTAGAGTGTACAAGTGTGTGCGAAAACATAGGTGCACTCTCGGTTTCCTAAGACGGCAATCTGACATGACTCTTAGTGGAACTTGACCGATGAGAGATTAAGCGCGGGACGGGCACGAGCGTGCATTAGCGTGCGAACGCCAACTTCCGGACTTGACTTTGACTTTGACTTTGACTAGAGTTATAGTCTATTATGATGACGTAGTAAGTAACTCCAGTGTAGCAGAACCTATCGACAATGCAGTTTTTATTAATTTTCTCATTCGCACGTATCGGCAGCGCGGCAATATAACCGGTACAGCAAGATCTTGGTGGATTACATAAAAACAAAGGTGTTCGCCGAGCCAGCTTTCCTTTACGTCCACCTACAGCTAATTTAGAGAAATAAAACTGGACTTTGGGTTGGGGCTCACTGACAGAGGGGAAAAATTATAAAAGGCAAAAATCATAAAGCAGACTGCTTATTTCTTACTCTGGTTTATGAAAAGCTGGCTGTCATCCGACAGCATCAGAGTATTATTTTTAGTGTAATTTCAGAATTGTTGCTTGTTATATTGTCCCAGGTATTTATTTGTCCCAGATATTTATGTTATGAATATAATAAATAAATATTACACAACATCACATACATTGATCTGATCCCGTGGTAAGTAGCTTAAGCACTTGTGTTACGGAAATCAGGATCAACAGTGGATACACAAATAAACTTAAATATATTTAATAATACACCCAGACACGGAACAAACACCGATATTCGTCACACAAATATTTGTCCCGAGTGGGAATCGAACCCACGACTCTTGGAACCGTAGGTTTTGAACCTGAGTCACTAACCACTGTTCCACCGAGCCAGTCGCTAATATAAAACTTAGTACAGATTTTAAATTGCCATTGAGATGGTTTTTTATTTTATAAAGAGGCTAACAAGATGACCTCACTCCACCTGATGGTAAGCGGTAGTGAGATCCAAATATGAGGTCGACAGGCACAATAGACCATATTGAGCTTGTCGCACTCACCCTGAAAGCCGTGAAAAAGGAGACCACTGCTGCGGCAACAACGAGACAAGGCGTGGAGTCTCGCATTGGTATTGAGCTGTGCGGGTCGGAGTTGGCCAGTCCGCCGGACGGAAGGGCCCCCGTGTCTACGGGTCTCCCAGGCCGGCGGGATGTAAAAAAATATACTAATTTTGGCTTTGCCTATATAATATGTCATGTCAAAATGAATTATTTCTGTGAGTGGCTAACAGCTTGCTACCAGTTTGCCTCCCAATACATTTAAAACGGACGGGTCAGACTCTGCGTATCAGACACATACAGAATGAGTCGGGGAGCAAAACGCCGCAAATTGTGAGCCACTCACTATTCGCCTAATCGGGCCGCCCCCTAAGTGACATGTTTTTTTTTATAATGGACTGCCAGGATAGTCTCACTCCACCTGATGTTAAGTAGCCGTGAGGTCCACATCACAGTACAATCTCGTGGTTGACAGGCACAATAGTCTTGCCCGTGACCACGAGCGATTTAAGCTGTAAGCGCTCGAAACGTCAGGTCTCTAAATAATATATAATTTTAAACTGTCATGGTTACACACATTAGAAAACTAAAACCGTCCGGGATATTTAACATGTTGTTAAATGTTGAAATATCGGGAGCTCATTAAAACAAAACAACATGGTAAATATCCCGGACAGTTTCAGTTCTCTAAATAATATGTTTATAATAAAAATACACGCGACTTGAAGGCTGAAGGCCGGCTTAGGTGCAGTTTCACGCCCCACCGAGGAAAATCATGAGCTGTAAGGGCATTACATGCCTTAATGAGATGAGACAGAAAATTGGAACTGTGATCCTCATGGTCCGAGCCACCAGCGCCTGGATGGTATGCGAATAGCCGAGTAATCCAGTACGTGTCGTTAGGGAGCGGAAAAGGGAAGGAGCAGCTAGTTGGAATAGATCTTCAGAGCACTCCCAGTTATAGAGACGATAGAGAACACTTAGACCGGCAATGTATCTAGGTGACTGGAGAGATTCAAGGGTTGATTATCAACAATACGGTTTCTAGTTTGCCTCTCTATACATTTTAAACTGTGTCGCCCAGACGCTGTGTATCAGGTTCATACAGATTGAGTCGACGGGCGAAATTTCGCACACTGTGAACCGCTCACTGTCCGCCTGATGAGCCCTTAGTGACAATTGGAATGATAAAGTTAATAAAATAAGTACATATCAAAATACGCTACCACTGGAGCCCCTCACCAGGTGTGCTCCGTAGTCCGGGGCAGCAATTATTGGCACGTGTTCGACTCACGTCCGATGCCTTACTGGCTCAACTACCTCATATTGACTTACAATGTGATCCCGAAAGGACACCGTCTTCCGAGATGCATGGGGGTTCGCAACATTTCTCCGGCTAATTTATTTTTATCCGAATTAAAAAAGGAGGAGGATCTCGTTTGTTTGGAATCTTTATTTTTATTAAATCTCCCTATTAACATATCGGATAAAAGATGCGCAAACGTTTGTTTTAGAATGAAATCTGTTTTATTTTCATCATCAGCCCATATACGTCCCCACTGCTGGAGCACGGACCTACCTTAAACTGGGGCGATTCGGCCTTAGTCAACCACACTGGCCAAGTGCTGATTGGTCGACTACACAACATTATAATTTCTTCGTAGGTGTTTAAATTCCTTCGCCGTAAAAGCGTTGAATATTCGTACATGTACGTGGCGGGTTTTAAACTGGCAACCTCTCGCATGGTCATCGACGCTTTTTATTTGCAATATGTTTTAAAGCATATACAAATACATAAGTTTGTGCAAAACTCAACATCTTGAATGAGTTCTGAACAAATGTAAAAAAGAAACCTGAAAACTCTTGTCCATCATTAGATGGACTGTTACAACGTCATTTTAATAAGCATTAATGTGCTTGATATAGTTTTTAATAAGGTTCCATTCTTAACTTTTTACTAGACTCCTTGACCGATTTGGCTTGACATAAAGTGAGACTACACATTATTTCAAGGTAACTACAGCGACCACCAAATCGCAAGGTGACATAATTCAAAGAGAGAACTTGGGATTAAGAATCAGCAGTACTGCGGAGAATTTATTTCCCGGGCAGAGACTGCGGCTGCCCATATAAATAGCGCGACCCAGGCGCCACGGTTTCATGAATTTTTGTAGCTTCATATTTCTTGACAAATAGTTAACTGCAACGCGGCGCACCTTCGGAATTGGATCTTTATGAAGGAGAAGTTCCGTTTATTGGCTACCGAGACGTGTGTATTTTGTAATTTTGCTATGTAATGTGCCGTTTCGATTCGTTCGACTTCGAACGGGATGATAGTATGTTGTATTTTATTGGAAACTACCTTTTGCGAGTACATTAGGTGAAGTTTATGCTTGTCCCTATTTTTATTCAGGTGAAAAATAGTCTACCCATTGTAAAGAGTTATTTTTAAATATACATACATACATACATAAAATCATGCCTTTATCCCAGAGGGGTGGGCAGATATCATTTCTTGCCATATGTTACGCTTCATCCACATTCATCAACCTCTCCATGCACGCTCGCCGATTACGGGTACTTTTGATTTGACCTTTCTTTATGATTTGACCTATTTTAAAATTAGTCCAGTCATTTAAGCTTAAATTAGGTAAGAATTTTTACCTAATTTGACTGGACTAAATATGATTTACAATTATGTTAAATGTCTGCTTATGTTTTATGCACCACCAAGAGATAGGTTGAAAGAGTTCAGTTAAAACGTAATACTTCTGTTTAAGCGCATTCAAAATGCACAAATTTTAATAAGCTTACGTAACTACTATTCTTGGTATCTATATATATAAAAGGAAGTCGTGTTGGTTGCACCACTTATAACTCCAGAACGGCAGAACAGATTTGACTGAGGATTGGTAGGGAGGTAGCTTAGAGCCAGGAGACGGACATAGGATACTTTTATCCCGTTCTACCGAGTTCCCGTGGGATTTGACACGAAACGTCAGTCATTGTGTCAAACTTTATATAGTCCTTTTCAGCTAAGATGATCCCTGTGACACATCGATTTTGACAATTGTAGAGATGTCCTACAATGAAATAGATTCGATTGTTTCTGGTAATCGGATAACATTTTATAAGGAAAATGAAATCGATTTCATTAAACTACCAAAATTTAAAGCATGATTTGTCTTTATGTATTATAGTTTTTTTTTTTTTTTTTTATAAAGAGGCTAACAAGATGACCTCACTCCACCTGATGGTAAGCGGTAGTGAGATCCAAATATGAGGTCGACAGGCACAATAGACCATATTGAGCCTGTCGCACTCACCCTGAAAGCCGTGAAAAAGGAGACCACTGCTGCGGCAACAACGAGACAAGGCGTGGAGTCTCGCATTGGTATTGAGCTGTGCGGGTCGGAGTTGGCCAGTCCGCCGGACGGAAGGGCCCCCGTGTCTACGGGTCTCCCAGGCCGGCGGGATGACCCGCTCCGCCCGCACAATACCGCCGCTAAGACTCCACTGGTCCGGCGCTTGCCGCAGCAATGGTCCCCCCTGGCTCCGGTTCGTACAGTGCTGATCCCGGAACGCGACCTGACCGAGAGAGGTCAGAGTCACTTGGCGGGTTTTACACAACTGTATGGTGGTAACAGCAACCGGTCGACAAAATGTCTCCCACCTGTAAAGTATAATAATAGTGAAAGTTTATTGTACATATATGTATGCTTTACATAGCGCTATTCAGTAAAGTGAAATAATAAGAAGAGAGTAAATATTTTCATTCAGTATTTGTAAAATCACTGTCAGAAGAATCGCTTGATGAGTCACCATCCCCGACATTTATTATAAGTTGGTCTTTCCAGTCCTTTAACATGGTACTTTTTGTCTTTTCGACTACTTTCGTCCAATCTTCACGAGTAACTGAACTGACTTCATTAAATTAAACTTAACGATACTGTATCTCTTTTAAAAATATAAAATTATTTATTGTAATATTTTTCCTAATGACGCCGCAATAAAATGAAAAAGTGTGCGATAAAATTATTATTATTTGTCAAACGTAAAATGCGTAATTAAAAACACAATGAAGTGTCACAGGACTTATCTTAGCTGAAAATGACTATAGCTGTCGAATCCTGTCAAATACTGTATATAACAACTATTCATGTGTGCGTTCAGAAATTAATTTTTTGTAAAATGTTTCGAAAGTTTATGTACTTACCTACTGTTATATTTGTTTGTTTTAGACATTAATTTGTGTAAGTTATTTATTTGATTTTAATTTCCGAAAATTATACCTCAGATTATTAGAAGGTTTTTGAATCGAAAACATGCATCTGTATTATTCAAAATAAATTTGTCTATTACAGAGATTTTCATTTAGAAAAATAGTGACATCTAATTGACATGTTCATTGTTCGTTTTTTGACAAATATTTTGATATCTATCTATAGTGACCAAATTAAAGAAGGTTCTTTGTAAAACATTTTACCATTATCTCGGTTTTGGTTTAGAAGGAAAGGTCAGCTGATCGCACTACAATAAATACGGTTCATACCTGTATCAAACGGATAAGTAGATATTAAATCTCTAAAACAAGAAATTTTTGCAAATATATTTTAAGGGCAATTCAGTAAAAGAAGTTGATCAGCGTTTACACAACAATTTGGTAAAGATCTTTTGTGGAACATCATCACACATGTTTCCACCTACATAATAGGGTAATTTCCTAAGTCAAATTTTACATGCGATTTCAGAATTAATAGTAAGAAATAGGTAACATAATAACATTAGTCAAATTGAAATTAAAATTTCTGACGAAATGAGACAATAATATAGACGTTTGAAGTTGGGTCGGAAAGTCCATTACAAAACTCAAATTCTTGAAAAATGCTATACCATCGTATTAAATACAAAATTAGTAGTAACTTTCACTATGAAAATATATTCGTAAATGCAACATTTGATATAACTGCTGAACAAAGCACTAACGATATGCATACAGTATTACACGTTGTGACGTCATAGTGTACTGCGACATTTGTATGAAGCGTCTTGAGCTAGCCCAAATGATGTGCTATTGAAACAGTAATATCTCAGGGAGTTTTCCAAGTATCAAACCATTCTTAACAGTATAAGTACCTTCTTTATCCAGCTATATCAAAATTGTAATATTGGGTAGAAGAGTTACCAAAAATTTATATTATGCTGTGAACTTAATGTGATCAACAAACACTTATTAGCAAACAAAAAACTTCTTAGTCTTTAAAACAAAACAAACTATGTCAAAAACTTTAATAAAATTACTGTCGGCGCGGTTAAATTACCACAGATCACTAAATAAGCTATGCGATGTTTGTATATGGGTTCTGAAATTTAACTCATAGTATTTGCCATTATCCTTATTTACCTTGAAAGTAGGCCAAAAACTGTCTCGAATAAGTTTTGATGCGCCAAATGAAGTCATTTGAAAGCAATTATTGTATTGCTGGATATGAGTAAATATATGAGATTAGTAAAGTTCTTCTCAGCTATTCGTCATAGGACCAGATAAATAAGGATTAAATTTGATATGAAGGATATTATGGATTCCAGGGCAAATTGAAAAGGTACTTACTCGTACCTAATATGGGACAACTGTCAGCTATAAAAAGCATATATGCGGTCAAATTGAGAGACCACATCCTTTTTTTGAAGTCGGTTAAAAAAATAAAGTAGTGCATCAAAGTCACGTTAAGGCGGTATGAAGTTCGCCGGGTCAGCTAGTTCTTTATGCTTTGGAAATCATGACACCCCTAAGGTAAGGAAATTGGTTTCGCCAATCCTTTGCATCTAAATAGAATGATAAAGAAAATAGAAGTAGATTAAACTAGGACACTATTGGCCGATAGCGTACCTAGCGATAAAAAAAGAATCTAATTTATTTGTACTAAAAGGAAATCATTCGATTTACGCCTATCGTTCGTAGAGAAGAACCGGATTTATTGCTTATCTAAGTAAGTATAGCGTATTGTAACTAAGTGTAAGAAAAAAGGTTCTCAACCGGTTCTAACATAACTTATATTCCAGATTTTTGTAAAGTAACGATTGCTTATACTTGTGAAAAAAATGTGTAAATTTATCATGATCTAAATGATGCCTCGACAACATTAACTCTTAGAGGTTTCAATATCGAGATGTTGTATTGACCAAAGAAATCATAACCTATTACTACCTTAAATGCGAAAATATGTATCTGTGGATGGATGTGTGGATGTGGATGTGTGATGTGTGGATGTGTTACTCTTTCGCGCAAAACCTACTGAACGGATTTTGATGGAACTTTACAACTTGGAAAAGCCCAAAATATTACGATATTAAACCCTAACTTGCATGCGGGCCCTAGTAATAATAAGCCTGATTGTATGCTAAACGATTATTATCAAATCCACGGGAGTTACCACTAGGACATTTAACACTCTAAGGTATTGGTTTAAGTTAGATTTTTTCCTGTCAGATCTGTCTAGGACAAACCCAATAGATAAGAGAAAATCCCATCAAACAAGGGATTATGGCCCTCAAGATAAAGTTTTCTTGCTATTTCGTAAGCCCATCAGTCACCGCAGGAATAACTTCGAATTTAATAGGGTTTTTAAATGGAACGATTATTTGTATAAAGTCTAAGAAGAACGGATTGATCTTAGAGATAAATCTTTTATAAACTGTAATAACTATCTTGATATCTACTTTTGCACATCATCATCATCATCATCATCATCATCTCAGCGTTCTCCCGGTTGCATCCTTGCGGAGCCCGGGGTCCGCTTTCCTGCTCCTAACTCTCCACCTCGCACGGTCTTCAGCATCCTTCGCGGAGAGTTTGTTGGCACGCATGTCATCCACTACGACGTCAAGCCAGGCCTTCTTGGGCCTTCCCCTTCTGCCGGGACCCGGCGGTAGCGACATTGCGAGACACTTGTTCCCTACGTAGTTTGCCGGTTTTCGTAAAACATGTCCGTACCAACGTAGGCGTCCGTATCTACTTTTGCACATATTTTATATAATAAAAATTCTTACTGAATCCATTATAATTACCAGTTAAATTCTAATGTTTTTAACTTTTATTTTATACTTAACCTTACTAATATTATGAATAAAAATGAAATCTTTCTGGCCCTCTGTCACTCTAACGATAAAGCTACGGAGACAGTCGAGTGCCTGAGAAAGCACATATGCTACTATTTTATCGATTGTGCTATATAAGACTAATATTTTACGCGATAAATAAATCCACGGGAACAGAGTCTTCGGCGGAAATTTAGTTACTTAATAATAACTTAAATGCAGTTGAGTTTCGTCAAAGTGCAATTTCAGCGCTGTGTATTGGAATAAAGTTGCCATCTGATACGTGGTTTATTCTATCATCCATTACATCCAGTATTTATGTCAACTTATTAGAGCCCACATGTAACTTGAATCTATTCAACACTACATACTCTTTATTACGTTTTCAATTATTTAAAGTTGGTTCCAATTAACGTCCCCCAGAGATGTGACACCAATAACGTTTAAACATAACAAGAAGGCATACATTGCCTCGAATGGCAGCTTAATTTCAGGGTTGCTTAATTCACTGAAGATTCTAAAACTAGAGTTTACATAGCGCGTAATTCAGCGAGACACTTTGATTACAGTTGTAATTCTCCACCTCAATTTGCCAGTTGGGTGCTTCGATCCACCTTTGAGGCGTAAAGCCGTAGGCATACACGAGTTTAATCAGACAGTTGACGGCCAAAGTCGGAAGGCTTTGACTTGGCTTTAAGGCAAGTGGATTGTCAGCATTGACTAGTTCAAGTTACATATCACATAGACTGTAAGTTACATATTATTATTGTATATAGACTTTGTATCGGCCTGATTAAATAAATTAAGGAACCGTTATGGTATTCAACTTGATATTATACATAATCGATGGGTGACAGTATAATATCAAACTATATGCGATAAAAATACTGATCTTACAAAAATACTCGTAATACTGATTACATTGAATAGTTCGCCGAAAATTGAGCAACTTACTCGTAGCAAAAACAATTTATGCACTGTTGTAGTAAAAGGTACAATTAGAAAACAGTAGATTTTAGTTGCAACTTATTTGCATGCGGAACCTTCACTAAGAGAGAAGAGCTCGGGCCTCACCTCCTGTATAATTACAGGCACCAGACATTAAAACACTCGCGTCCTCAAGGATCTTGTTTCGTGCCTTATACCGCTGCTTTAGAATAAGTAGACATACATATTTCCACGTTGCGTTCATAATTCTTGCTCAGGAAACACTGGCTAACGAAGTTAGTTGTAAGGTAAAGTTTTAATTGCACCCTGGCAAATCTCAGTTTATCTTTTAGCGGTCTCTGGGAAACAGCTTTGTTGACTATAAATTCAATTTGAGTGGAGCGAAAAAGATTACGCTTTTATTTATGAGACGCGGTGGAGTTGAGCAATTCAAGTTTGCAGCGAGAGGAATGGACGGTAGGTATCGCGGGGTGAAGTAAAAACTTGGTGTCAATAAAATAAACATTGTGATACAATATACTTGAGCATCTGATTTTTTAAATATAGGCGAAATTTTTTCCTCCATACGTACCATATTATTTATTTCAGTAGCTAGAACGGGTATGTTTTGTTTATTATGGATTATTTTTATTGACCGTCATTGGTTGATAATTTAAAGTACAATTACTTTAATTTTTTCAATTCGAAATCATTCTAGCTTAAATAAAGAATAAGCTGTATGTATAGAGTCATAATAATGAGAAAAGTAAAATTCACTGTCCTTGTCCAGTGTGTTAAAGGTCAGACGCTTCTGACAAGATTCATACACGTTTTTAATAACCCATAGGTCAAGGGATATAAAGGTACTGGAATGTGCGGGGCTTTAAGGGAATCTCACAACGCAGTCACGTCGATGATCAGGGTAGGATAAGTGCCATTACATATTTCTTTCGAAATCACACGTGCCCTTTATTTGAAAGACATTATTTTTATGTAGATTTACAGTTACACACGTAGTTACAGTTACACTAGAAATAAAAATATATCGATTTCCTTAAGGAACTCAGTGAGAAAACACTTTGGCAAAATTTCGGGCAGAACAGTTAGTTAAAATTTCAGACATTATTAATAACATTTAACGAGTAAGCAATAGAAATATGTATATTGTCTTGCCCGTGACCACGAGCGCTGTGAAGAGCTCGAAACGTCGGATCACTAAATAATGTTTTGATAACAATACACGCGCGTTTTTTCCGTAAAATAAAATCGTAATGTATTTAACTTTTTTTTTCATACTCTTATACTGTCTTATGAAACATGAATATGGGTCAAAAATGCATATTCCTGAATGCAGAAATCAGGGCTACAGATGCAGGAGACAGGCTATATAAAATGCGCTATTAGATCAAGCTAGATAGAAAACTTACTCGATACAAATTGAATAGCCATCAAAAGCTCGAGTGATTGCAATTTAGTCGAATCAAAAGTGCGGACATGTGTTGCGCCACAATGCGATGCTCATCAATAATCAGCGAGACATGCCTTCCATCGGACGGTGGCCACACGTAAGGATATCATATTAATACTATATTTTTACTATATTTATTTTCAACTTGAGGCATAAATCTAAATCACTACACAGTATAAAGCAAAGTCGCTTCCCGCGTCCGTCTGTCACAACAGATTTTGATGCGGTATTTTTTATAGGTTGAGGGATTTAAGAGAAAGATTTTTTTTTATAATTTACCTGAAGCGGCGGGACACTAGTATATAATAACTCAAAGGCGACTGACTGACATAGTGATCTATCAACGCACAGCCCAAACCACTGGACGGATCTGGCTGAAATTTGGCATGCCGGTAGATGTTATGAGCGGATGCCTGCTAAGGAAGGATTACCCGAAGCAAAGCAAGGGCGGGTCACTAGTGTAATATAAAAATGTAGAGATTGTGTTGGACAACCTGTCAAGTGTGGAAGATATTTACAGACACACAGAGGCACTTTCTATTCCATCAGTTGAGACGGCAATCCAAAATTACCGTTAGAGATTAGGTGCAGGACCAACGGCTTAACGTGTTTCCGGAATGGGGACAATTATATTATGGCCACATATAAAATAAAATGAAGTAAAATAAACGGAAGTAAGAATCCTGTACGACAGGCCCTACCTTCAGCAGATTAGCTTTCACCCTTTATAACGAATACCTACATGCCCATCGTAAATGTCGCCTCTTTATTAATTAGCCCTAATAAAGGGTTGTCACCCTACCTGGGAACAATTACGGCGGCCGTCCATATATCATTGATATTCGTAACCCGTTATCATGCGTGTCATTATTCGGATAAATTTGGACATTTCGCGAAATAATTACACGTCTTTTGATTCGATTTAACAGCGTAATATTGGGGTTACTGGAACGCTTTGTGTGAAAAATTGTGTGTGCTAAAGCTTTCAAATATTTCGAAACGCGGATATCATTAATATTTTCCGTTTTTCAAAGCAAAAAGTAGTTTTTTATATGATCCTAGACACTGAAAATATAATATTGTCCGAACAAAATACATTTATGACTTACTAGGTTAGTGAATAAGTGCATAATTTCATGTACAGGATTCACAGTATTTGATATAAAATACACTCATGGCAATTACTAACCGCTTACCAGGGATCCCTTTCATTAGCATATACAAACCCGCGTTTCATCAGGGGTTGACAACATTTTTTCCACACTTCCATTTCATCACCGCGTTATCGCAGAGGATCATATGTTCTCGGATGCAAACATCCGGCAGCAAATTACCCTCGCACTGTTATTTATTATCAGCGAGACATGGAGGCAGTGCTATAATTGTGAAGCTCTAAGCCCTCGTCATACGAGGAGGGATTTCCGTGAGACTCCGTGAGGCTAACGGACTGTGAAGATGACGAGTGTACGGCGTAAGCTTGTCATGAATGTGCCGTGGCGGAAGACGAAGAGAAAAAAGTTTAATCGGCGCTTACTTGAAGCGAAGTTGTGTCAGATAACATAACATACCTTATTTATGGCTCCACATCTGATTACTACATATACGAAATTACTTGTTAGCCATCCTGTCAGAAACCGTGAAAAATATTTTTACTTTATTGAGACCTTAAAAATCCAGCATATTTTAGGTATTCATTAGCCACCAGGACTAATTCAGTAAAAATTCAGCAATGATGCAAAGTATAATCTTGTTACATACCTAAACTTTCTAATGAAATAAATGGGATTTATTTTGTCTTTATATAACTTTGATAACAAAAGCTACATATTATTACATATCTTGTAGCTTGCCGTACAAGGGTCAGTATGTTAAACCAGTGACTCCCTCACAAAATAAAATTATTCTTACATTTGTATGAAATATGGCGTGCGTGTCCATCCTCCAATTCAGGACCGTCCCGTGTCACGCCATCTATCAAGCAGAGGCCGAACTAATGTTCACTTGCATGCGTGAGACGATTTTCTGAATACGTCCTGCATGCAAAATAAACTTTTTTAACGTAACGTATATACTATTACATACTTTCTACTCTCTTTCTACTCAAATACCGGAGAAAAGAGGGACACGTTTGTATTACAATAATTTGAAGGCTTGTCACAGATTGAGTAGAACTAATTAATTAGTACAGTAGTCTTATTAATGGAAACTATGCCTATGCATCAGATGTGTAAATAATAAACGTTACTTAACCTTTTATTGATCCCATCAGAATTGATCAACTCTTCAGTATTCAGTCAATATATAACTCGCCATCTCATCGGATTATGGTCACAAAAAACAGCATAGAGTACTGAAAAAAATTCTGAATTTTAATACATAATAAAAAATTTAACGTTATAAAACAAAAACAAGGGAGTCCATTAAACACTCTGACCCAACAGGTGAATTATGGCTGAAATATTACCTCCCCGGATGACAGGAGTGTGTAATAACAAAAATCAATTAATCAAACAAGCAGAGACTAAAAAAAATATCCCAATCGCAATGCTCGCACGGCTGGCAATTAAAAGTTTCACTTTCCCAACTGTTTTTGAGTTCCGCCCATTTTCCGATAATGTAGACGGAAAGAAAAAGGTTTTGTTTAAATTTCGGAAGTTCGATCAAACTCTGCAACCGTCTAAGGTCTCGTGCATACTTGGCGAACTTCCTTGAGTATACTTTTAATTATCTTAAATAAATGTACGTACATGGCCTTATGAAAAAAGATAAATGTAAGTGCACTGTGATTTATTAATTTGTACCTGAAACAAAAGTGCTGGGATACCTATTTACTCGTATTAATGATATGATTGGCTCATTAGCGCATTCCCAAGTAGCATTGAGAGTTCTATAAGGGCTGCATAATGGTTCACATTTACTCTTTAGGCTGAATAAGAGCTGTGCGTTATATAGCTATACAGCCCTTATAACACCGATTGGGGCACAAATTATTCGGCCTTCAGTGTTAAAAAGATTAAGTGGCTAGTTAGTGAACCGTTATACAGCCTCAATGTAGCTGATTGATAACACATGTGTGCCCTAAAATCGACTTAAGCCACTTTTAAATTTGTATTAAGGTATACGTCAAAAAATAACTGATCAGATCGTGAAGCCATTTTGACTTTACAATTTTGTAATTAAACTGTGTTTATATGTGCTATTGTATTACTATAACCGGGTAATTTAAATTAATTGTAAAGTATATGCATATTTATAGTTAAAGTTATCATGCGCCTTTGAAATTATCAAATAAGTCAATCTAAAAATTGAGAAAATCAAAGAAATATTTTAAATAAAATCATATTTATATTTTGATGTAATTAAAATAACTGCGTAGTTTTGTGTTTAAGTATCATCCACAAAATTTATAACAATAGCTCATGATATGTGATAAAATCATGGTAAATGTAAAATAAATAAGTATTAAGAGTAAAAAAATGGTGATCATCATGTTTCCATTATTGGTTCACTAGTGAACCATTGTAACTCTAAATTAGTGCTGCAAGCTGTATATAGCTAACACTTGTAAGAAATAAGACCCTGAGCTCTACTTATAAGAGTTCACATATGAGCCCAAAGTTGTATAAGAGGTCTATAGCGGTGTAAATGTAAGATATAAGAGGTCAAAAATTCGGCATGGGCTGCGCCAGTAATATAACAGCCCACATGGGAACTACTATACAGCCCATGATCTCTTATAAGCTGTTTAATAGGCCACATTTACACCACTAAGTATAGACCTCTTATACAGCTTTAGGTTCACATGTTCCATCTATTAAAGCCAATATACCACATGTGACCTATATTAACGCCAAAAGTTCACGAGTGAACTAAATGTGGCCTCTTATAGAGAATAAAATGCCACTTGGGTTGGATAGTGTTTATTTCTCTTTCGCTAGAAGTAGTTGGATTGATTCCCACTCAGGATAAATATATTTGATGAGAATAGATCTTAATTGTGTGCCTGTGTGTATTGAAGAATATTTGTGTACCATTATTATTTCTGGCTAGTGGTCCCGGCGAATTTCATACCGCCAATACTATACTAGAATATCACCAACATTTTAAAACCAAAATTATCTAAATCGGTCCGGGCGTTTTCGAGTTTTAGTCAGACTAACGAACAGCAATTCATTTTTATTTATAAGAAGAAGATATTCACAACGGGGGCGCATTTCTTCACATAATTTTTTAAGTCATAACATTGGAAGTCCGAAAATGTTTCTCATAAAATTTTAAATCATAATCATCATTCTTCATAAAAATTGTTATTCCTACATATTGCAAATCATAATCATTGAAAGTCATAATATCACTAATCATAATCATTGAAATTCATAATATCACTAATCATAACCATTGAAATTCATAATTTCACTAATCATACTCTTCGTTTTTCCTAATATTTGTTTTCGGTCGGGGTGTCGCAAAGGGGGCGCGCCGAATTTTCGACTCGTTTTTTATGGACTGGACTTCGATCGATTGAAAATTCGATCGATTTTTATACGGGTCAGCGACTTCAAAATTTCTTGTACAAAAATATAGTATCATGGAGCTGATCTGGTGAGGATTTGGAGGATGCCCATAGGAACTCGGATACCTGTGGTCGAATTGAGCTGAAATTTGGTATGTCTTAGTGACTTCGGTAACATTACAAAAATATGGTAACATGGAGCTGATCTGGTGAGGATTTGGAGGATGCCCATAGGAACTCGGATACCTGTGGTCGAATTGAGCTGAAATTTGGTATGTTTTAGTGACTTCAGTAACATTACAAAAATATGGTATCATGGAGCTGATCTGGTGAGGATTTGGAGGATGCCCATAGGAACTCCGATACCTGTAGTCCAATTGTGCTCAAATTTGGTATGTCTTAGTGACTCCGGTAACAATAGAGAAATATGGTATCATGGAGCTGATCTGGTGAGGATTTGGAGGATGCCCATAGGAAACCCGATACCTATGATCCAATTGAGCTGGAATCGGAGTTCCTATGGGCATCCTCCATATCCTCACCAGATCAGCTCCATTAAATAGTACTTGGTACAAATAAAATAGTTGTATTGAAATGGTCCAAAATTTTGCTACAAAATTAACGTAACAGAAACGAATTGCTGCAAAACCGACTCCACGTAGTCTTGTCTGCCCTACCCCTAGAGTGTTATTCCAAAACCGGAGGCGCGGAGGGAGGGCAGCCCTCGCTCGCTGTAACGAGGCTCAGGCGCCCGGGCGAGCTGGAGCGGCTGAGGCTGGTCGCCGAGGCGCCGAAAGCGCCGATGGCGATCCAAAAAGCCGAAGCTGCGGAAGCGAGCATGGGGGCCAGAGCCTCGTTACGCAAGGGCGGAAGGGTTGCACTTCCCGCAGCGCCGGAGACGAGGAGATACTAATGCATGAAAGCATAATGATTATTTACTTGATTAACTGATATTGTATGGATTGGATTCTACACTAAGTAATCATTATATATGTATTAAGTTTTACCTAGACCTACCACTTACTAATAAATTTAAATTATTTTTATTAATTGCGATTATGGGAATTGACAGTTTGTGTTCATGTTCTTAGTAACATCATTATTCATTAAAGTAATTGATCATTAAATATTATGAAGAAAAAAATTCAGAAAAAAAATCGTATGTAAAATTATTCTTGGTAGAAACAATATGAATAAAGAAATTATGATCATTAACTGTTATGAGCTCCGTTGTTAGGAATAAAAAAAGTATGAACAAAAAAAGTATGAACAAAAAAAGTATGACAAATAAAATTAGGACAAACGAAATTAGGAGAAACAAAATTAGGACAAACAAAATTATGAAGAGTGATTATTATGAACACAAATCGTTATGAAGACAAAGAATATGACTTAAAATTTTATGAGAGTCAATATGGACCCATTCACAACACATTGCTTAAGTAACTCTCAGAATAGGAACGAGGTATGTGACGTTGTGTGATATAGTGCTGACCTCATAGGTAATATAATACCTTTGAAGTTCAGCACTATTACAATATAACAAAGTTCACACATCCAGAAATACATGTTAAGGAAATGGTCCGAAAATCATTGAGGATTAGATATCCTGTGGGTAGAAGTCACGTGCACGGACCGCTGCACGTCGCCCGCATAAATAACAATGCGCTAATGACGTCAGATCGCGTCTAATGCGTCCGATGACGTCACCTTTTATCACAGCTGTTTAGAACATGACAGATGACATTATACATACAGACACCATTTCTAACAAGTGTAATGAATGGCTTATTCACAGAGCTATGCCATTTTTTTGGTAAAGGTAAAACTAAGGTATGAAAAAATATTGAGAGTAAAATATGTGTCGGCAGGAGTCATCGCTCGCCTTCATTATAGAATGAGTAACAAGCTGCACGTGCACGGGTCACGTCACCGACCAGCTGCGTCGTTAGTCACTCCCCTCGCCGCTCGACTCGACTATAAAAGGCGCTCACTTTGAACAGTGCAGGCAGTCTTGGCTCTGGCGTGGCACGGTGCACTAGTTGTACCGTTGCAATAGCTTATCCTAGACACCTTTGGATAATTAATTCGATTGTCGAATTAATTATTATCGTTAATTATTAAACTGCCGTAGTGCAATTTATAATTAATTAATCAAACTCTAATTGTAGTTTATGTCTTAGGCATTTAGTCCAGTCAAATTAGCATCTAAATTATGGGTAAGGTTGCATTAATTCCCAACAAGCTGGATTTTTGTGCAGACCTTGAATACGTCATTACAAATGATATGTCAAAAGTCCCCATCGACCCGACGTGTGCAAAAAAAAATATTCATGGTCAAATGTCACAAATATCAGTTTTATGCACTTTTGAGCGAAACGGTAAGTTTTATCATAAAAGTATGTATGACAAAATTACTTATCACCTAATTATCTATAAAAATTGTCTTACACTTTATTCCTAAGATTCACCATTTCAGAGATAAAGCGATTAACAAAGTTGAAAAAGTTGTATTTTCAAATGCTGCCAGGCCCCCGTGCGATTGTGCTAGACAGTTAAAATTTTCACGAATGATGTATTTCAGTTGGCTCTATAACATCTAATACTAAATACAACATTAAACTATCACTCAAGGTGGGCTCTTTTTCTTTTCTCTACGAAAGCTTTTTTTTATTTGCTCGCACTTGGCCGGTTTTTAACGTGGTAACCACGTTAAGCCATGGTCACCACGTTAATGTGGAATAGGTTTACTAGGGTAACCACGATAAAAACCGTCCAAGTGCGAGCAAATAAAAAAAAGCATTAGTATGAGAGCCCACCTTAAGTGATGGTTTTATGTTGTATTTAGTATTAGCGATAATAGAGGCAACTGAAATCCATCATTCGTAAAAATTTTATCTGTCTAGCACAATAGCACGGGGCCTGGAAGCATTTGAAAATACAACATTTCAACTTTGTGCATCGCTGTATCTCTGAAATGGTGAATCTTAGGAACAAAGTGTAAAGACAATTTTTATAGATAATTAGATGATAAGTAATTTTGTCATACATATTTTTATGATAAAACTTACCGTTTTGCTAAAAATCGCGAAATACTCATTTTTTTTACCTTTGACCTTGAATAACATTTTTTCCTTACAGGGGAAAGATGGGGAACTTTCAAATTTTGTTTTTAATGATATTTTAAGCAATCTTACCGATTTTCAGCTTGGTGGGAATTTATGTAACTTCGAATGTCTAAATTGACCGGACTAATTTGCTACAATTGCAATGGTTATACTTTGATAAAAGTGATAAGTGATGGATATGGTTCTCATTAAAGAAAAGTAATAAAGTATTAGATCGGTTTTGATATACCTGATGTATTATTCATTATTAATTATGTAGTTACATACCCCCACTTCCTACATCAGAAGTGGGATGAGATCCACACCCACTACTTGGTCGATAAAAAAATATGTCATAGGAAATGTCTTTTAAGGGTTTATATGGTCGGAAGGTATAAAAAAGAGAATGAAAAAAAAGAGACCAGACTTTTGAAGGGCTGTTTGCCGGACCAAAACTGGTATAAAAAAAGTAAAGTAAAAAAAAAAAAGTAAAGTAAAAAAAAAAAAGAGCAGAGTTTTGAAGGGCACGTGGCCGGACCAAAACTGGCTAGTGTTGAAGGGTTCTTTAAAAAAAAGGGAGAGAGAACCGGACCAATACTAGTGCCTGAAGGGTCTAATTAGAGACCGGACCAGAGCAAAGTGTGAGATATACGAAGGGTCGATGTGGACCAGACCAGAACTATTGTAATATATCTGAAGGGTTAGTTGTAATATATCTGAAGGGTTAATTGTAATATATCTGAAGGGTTGATGTAGACCAGACCAGAACTAATTGATTTGCAGGGTCATTATAGACCGGACTAATTAATTTTGTCAGGATGATCGAACGATGCTTTTGTTACAGAAATCTGGACATGCTTTAGTTGAAGCGTTCGAGGACGACCGCTAGTCAGGTTGGCCGTGTCGGCAGGAGTCATCGCTCGCCTTCATTATAGAATGAGTAACAAGCTGCACGTGCACGGGTCACGTCACCGACCAGCTGCGTCGTTAGTCACTCCCCCTCGCCGCTCGACTCGACTATAAAAGGCGCTCACTTTGAACAGTGCAGGCAGTCTTGGCTCTGGCGTGGCACGGTGCACTAGTTGTACCGTTGCAATAGCTTATCCTAGACACCTTTGGATAATTAATTCGATTGTCGAATTAATTATTATCGTTAATTATTAAACTGCCGTAGTGCAATTTATAATTAATAAATCAAACTCTAATTGTAGTTTATGTCTTAGGCATTTGCTACAATTGCTATGGTTATACTTTGATAAAAGTGATAAGTGATGGATATGGTTCTCATTAAGAAAAGTAATAAAGTATTAGATCGGTTTTGATATACCTGATGTATTATTCATTATTAATTATGTAGTTACATACCCCCACTTCCTACATATGCATTATGTTAACAACAGAGCTAGAGCTTAGTTTTGTTTGGAAAAAATTCTGATAACTATGTTTATAAAAGTAAAGAACTATGTACTTAAAAGTATACAAACAGTGGAGTTGAAACGAATAAACCAGAATCTATAAACCCTGACGAAACGGTAAGTTGCTATTTTAAGTCTTTTTGTGTTCTTATTAATTGACACTCAATAAAAACTTACTTAAAGTATGATACCAAAGTCAACGGAAAGTATAAGACTAAAGTATTTTTATGATATATTTAAATATAATACCTAATAATATGAAGGAAAGCATATAGGTACTAAGACAAATAAAGTGTCCTTCAATAAAAACCAAGACACGGAACTATAACTAAAACCGATGTTTGACGTTACTCATTAAAGATCCATTTACAATTTCCATTAGATACGTATCTAAGTCAAGTCAACAACAAAAACCTCAAAGACACCAACAGTAAATAGATATACAGTCTCCATATAGTAAGCGAGCCACGAAGCTAAAAAAGCAACCGAGTCGGAGGCGGCACGGAGCGACGTCACGCGCGGGCCGCACGCCGCTCACATAAATAACGCTAATGACGCCCGATTGTCCGGCGTTATCTGGAAAAAATACTACCAACATCGACCAGTCACGGGGTATTTAGAAAATTGAAAAAGCCTGTTTAACGCGAGTGGTTTTAGCCCAAGATATTGAACTTAGAGCGCTAAAAGCTTGAACTGAAGCGGTTTTTCTATATTGCTGTAAGCTAGCGTGTAACTAATGGAAGTAGAATCCTATGCCGTAGACAAAGTAACAATATCAGAACGATAAGGAAGTACGAAAAGAATAAAATGCATGGGATTGACATTAGACGCAATAAATCACGTGGTCAATCCCATACATTTTGTTCTTTTCGAACTTCGTTATCGTTTCGATATTGTTACTTTGTCTAAGCCCCCTGCGTCTCCAAGTCACTTCGCGTGACACATTGAAGCGTAGTCGGTTACAAAGAAGTTATGATATTATTATGTCCTTTCTCAGGCTCGATCCTATATTTTTCCTAACTGACATACGATTGGCTTGTAGTAGCCTCGTCATCGTCACCCGACTTGCGGGGGAGTGGATGGCTCTCACCCCTACGGCTCGAAACTATAATATGTGTGTCAGTTGTTTTAGCGTAATTGCGGGACAGACAGAGATACTGTCGCATTTATCATATTATCAAGGATTGGTAAGAAACACTAATTAATTCATTTAATTTTGGTCTAAATAAAAAAAACCACCATTGAAATTATAATCCCTTCGAATCCCACAAATAAAAGCCAAGTTGTTTTATTGTACTCTTGTAACTATGAATTTGTAAGGCCGAAGTAGCATAATGTATTTGCAACGGAGTGCCGTTACCGAACGCCAGTTATCTTGTCAATTCAGTTTGTGTCTGTACCGAAATTGGCTTGCCAACACTATTATGAAGCAAAAATAATTGCCAATACATAGCCCGGCTTAACAGTTACAGTTTTTCTATGACTCGGCCAATAAGAGTATTTCTGGGTGTATCATGTTATTGAAGAGGCTTTTAGAGTACCGTAGCATTTTTAGAGTTTTTAGAGTAAAAGCGGAACACTTGAAGATTCGTCAATCGTCATACCTGTCTGTTTTATGACGACGGACATTAAATTCTTACTACGCATCACTTTAACCCTAAGAATTTACTATAATTCTACGTATTACTTTAATTACGTAAACATAGTCACCCCGCGCACTCTGCTTACTATGCTCCCAAGCGCCTCTAACTGCGAATTCTTACAATTTGATAGCCCTCATGGAACAGCTCCAAATATCTGTTTCATCCGTAAATAACTCGCAGCCCATAAAACAATAATCTGGCTGCATATTGTTTATTATTACAATTGTTTCGTTCGCGAACTGTTAATTTGGATTTATTAGGTGTTTGTTTTCTATTCCCAATGAAATATGGCGGGCACTACACGCTTATCCGGCAGACAATGCGGGTGGGTGATTGAGATAACTATGATAAATGGTCGTTTTGACGCGCGCGGTCCGGCGCGTGTGCTGTCGATAGCTCAAATATCGTTGATTACGCGAATGCTTCAAGTAAATCCAAGCATATAGAGAAATATATATGAATACCTTGAAACATTGATCGTGGTTATCATGGACTTGGTTCAATAATGTATACCTATGTCCGATTTACCGTGTACTTTTTTAAAGTCGCCTCGTGATCATGATGCTTGCAGCGGTGGCGAAATATCGGAGACTCACCCAAAACGTACAACAGTACAATGTAACTAATATGTGTTTAAATGTCAGTGCCAAATATTAAAAAATTTAGGTTCTTTGTCCGGGACACACAGATACTAGAACAGATTTTTGTTTTTAATTTTTAAGTATATTAAAAGTTGTAGCCCAATTTCACTAATGAATACAGACTAAAAATACGCAGCACGTGCCCCAGTAATTGATATTAGAGCCATTTTCAGGAACCTGAAAAAGGTTCCTGAATATCGTTAAAGTAAATCTCAATATAATATTACCTACGTTAGATTATGAAGTATATATTTTTACCGATACGTAATTATATCGATCGGTGAATATTATACAGGGGGCAATAATTAAACAAAACAAAGCATGTACATTGATTTTTAACGTCATAATTATCATGTTCAATTTATATTTATCAACTGTTCAACATTCAACATATTAATTTTACACTAGATTTAAAAAATATCATCATATTTTAAAGGACTTAACATGGTAAATGATACAGTATTAAAACATAACAAATTTTAATATTTTTGTTAAATTAACTAGTAAACTTAACGTTATTCTCGAGCCAATTTTCTCGTATAGACATTGTGGAGTAGATGACTATGATAAATAGCCATTTTGACACCTGCGGTACAGAGCGGGTGTTCCTGATCGCGGACAAAAATACACGCTTCACACCCAGTTTAGACTTTAGACGCGCTAGTTTGATTAATATTTTGCCGGCGGAAGTTGCCCTGCTTCAGTTCGCCGGATAGTAGTAGCTGCGAGAATAGAACCTGGTGCTTTGAAGGTTTTCCAGTTTAAAGCTTTAACAAGACCTTGTTTCTTTTTTGTTCGTTCAGCCGGTTCTTAGAATGGTTGGTTATAGAGGCGCGTTACCACACACTGACACCATCCCACCATCGTCCTCGATCCATTTTTGTACCGAGCTTCGGCGCTGACCAATCGCTATAATCTGAAAACGTTCTTTAAACCGACATTTGAAAAGATCTCATCAACAGTAGTTTCCCCTTAGGTACACCAAAGTCCAAGGTGATATTTCTAGCGGCCTAGTCACTTGTTTAAGACGCTGATCATCGTCGCTGATAGGATTTAATACCGGGCGTTTATGCTGACCCGTCAACATAACTTCAGTAACGTAGCTTATACATGAATCTGTCAGGGCCGCTGGTTATGAGCGACTCTTAAAGAAGCATTATTCAATATGCCGCTGGAAAATAGGACCTTGCACTTAGGTCGTGTGCTAGTCTTATCAAATACCAACATTCACTAGGTGTCATGATAAAATCTAACATGATTCAATGACAGTTTAATTGCATCCAATGTAATGTGTTCGTGACGAGTTTTCTGACATTTCCTCATATTTGACGAAATTTAAAGATTGTACTGAAAATATTGTGTTTGTCACTATTCCATTATCGATCTTTGTTTATCTATCCTTCTCAATTGTTATTATCTAACTTTTTACAATGCTTCCAAAGTACATTTACTTTTTGAAAGGACATTTAAATAATGATCATTAGCCTTATCTTTTACAACTGAAAATATTGTACAAGTCAGATAAATTCGCCGACAAAGTTGGTACGTGAGATAGAAATGATTTATAAGATTTAATAATATCTCCTTTGTCTGTTTGAGGCAAATTAAATTCAGGAGAGAAATTAGGCTGAAACACTAATGACCGCAAAACATAATCTTCTTTACTAAATGAAAATGAGTAAAAATTTCCCGAAACTCTGAATAGACTGTGAATTTTTTACACATCTTTCCAATTTATTCTTCAAAATTTTGTAATAACTTTATTGTGTACTGGGTTACGTCCTATCACATCCGCTTTTTAATAAGAGCCTTCCACAAACTATGCTGATGTTCTTTTCTCTCATGTGAACACCTACCGTTTAGTAAGCCCGGCTCTTTTGTCAGTAAAGAAAACCACTATGTAAAAACTAAATAGTTTATTTCGGATAAAATACAAATCACACTCAGACCCTAAGATCGTAAGGATTTGAGGATTGACCGCTTTACCGGGAGGTTCAGATTCCAACTGGTTGGGATGGTAACAAAAATGAATAAAATTGCTTGCGAATAACTAACTGCGACTGTGGATAGTTCATGTAGTAATGGACTAAGTAACATTCAAACATAGAATAATTATAGCAGAGCAATAGTTTTTTAACTCAGATGTTTTCTCCAATAAATATTATATTCTCTACTTTCTGATCAAACAATTTTATTATTCTACCAGTTTTAGTTAAAAATAAATTACTCATTTTCATTAGTCTTTTAAGTCTAGATTGTAATATTATGATCGTCGTATATTATGATCCATAAGGACATTCGTCATAACAAAAAAAAAACTTGAACAATCAAATGAAAAACACAAGCAGAAGATACCTTCCAAACGAGAGAAGAATACTAATCTCACTTAATCGGCATTTCAACTTTAAAACAGTTTGGTGGAGGAGTAATAAATTAATCGCCTCATTTGAGCGAGTGAATGCGCCCGTAATGGACTGCGAACTGTCGCCGGTTTCCTCGACAAAAGAAAAGTAGGCGAAAAAAGGGTCTTTGTTCTTAGTAAATCGAGTACCCGCGCCGTTTGTCTACCTTATATTGGGCTGATTCGACGTTTATGGCCGCCGCCCTGCGAAAGACGTTTGTCTTAATTTTGTAATGGCCTCACAGTTATTCAATTAACTGCGTATGCTCTGTAAAATGTAATAAATG
This sequence comes from Maruca vitrata, assembly GCA_039566165.1. Taxonomy (NCBI): domain Eukaryota; kingdom Metazoa; phylum Arthropoda; class Insecta; order Lepidoptera; family Crambidae; genus Maruca; species Maruca vitrata. The sequence goes on from CM076928.1 coordinate 7,937,835, forward strand.
GTAGATGAAAATAATGTAGATATTCGCATTGTTGTTTTACCTTTATAAAGTTTAATTAATGGTATGTGTGTTTAATTCTGTTAAAACAAAGCTTATACATATTGACAACTGGCACTTACAATCATAAACCTATTAAGTTGATCATTATAATTAGGGATAATGAGGTGTAAAAATCGTTTCAAATCTTTTTACAAAAAAATAAATGTCGCAAAAAGATTAACGTGAATCAACCTACGAACCAAAAGCTAACCAACGTCTCACCATTGACTTGTAGCAATCGAGCGAGCCCACACAGGTTTACTGTTAATCAATTTCGCACACCGAAGGGTTGAAATAAATCATACCTACACGTCGCGCGCGCCCATAATCGAAGATCGACCCGAGCGGACGTCAAATATTTGTTTCATTTTTTCGCTTTCACGAAACAGTTTTCAAATTTATGACACTCGACTCGTCTAGTGCGCGGACCCAAGAGGCTTAACCTGAAATGGACGCAACCGCTGTGGAGGAAAATATATTTCCAAGTTTACTGGTCCATAAATAACGGCGGAGTGACAGGGCGATGATAAACTCTCAAGCGAGAGTTCATCTCACGTTGCTTACTGAATATTGAACCAATGTGGAGCGCTAATGTAATTTTATAGCGTACAAGTTTAGCGCTTTTGTTGTGTTTGATTGCGGTTGACTTTACATTTTACATAATTAACAAATTGATATTGGTGCATTAACAATTAGATATTGGTAATATTAAAAAAAATTGTGGTTACATGTTTGATGGTATGAATTGCAGGCCGCTGACTGATATTACAAAATAAATTAATAACTAAGGCCGGAAAGTATTCTTTCGTAAATATTTAATCGAATGCAAAGTTCTATTTATGCATATTGGTAATCCTTTCATGAAGGACTTCAAGATTAGTGGTTCATTTATATGATCGATAACAATTATAAAATGTACTATTATGTTTCTATAAAACCACAATTATTCAACCTTGATGCATTATTAAAAATTTGTAATCACAATAAATAAAGAATATCAATATTTTCCTATAGATTAAAATAAACATACAAAAATATCTGGTTGATTCTGGTAAAGGTGACTGCTCGGTAATCTGATACTATCTTATATTGACATTCTGATTGGATTGCTGGGAAAGCCAAATCGTTTATTCGTATTACCATTTGAAGTCCCTTGCCGTTGCCTGTCTATCTGGATTATATTTAATAATGTAAACATTGTGGTAGCTACGAGTAAGTATTAGTGTTTTATGAGTAGACAATATTAATCTAAGTTATAATTAAGAAAAACTGACTGACTGACATATCAACGCAAAGCCTTAACAGCTAAACGTAGGCACTCGAAATTTGGGAGGAACGTAGCTGGTACTGTATAAGTGCACTTAGAAACTAATTCCCGAAATTCCCACGGGAACGGTAATTATCGGGAAAATCCTTTTGTCTGAAAAACCTAAGCCGCTTAAGTAGACACGCTAGAAATTTGGCATTATCTTAGTAAACTTAAAGCTTAGTTGCAACAGGATTTGGCAAAATTTCCACGTTAACGAGAGTTATCGGTAAAAAACTTTTGTATGAAAAAGTCTAAACTGCGTAAATAACTATTCCACGCAGACAAAGTCGCGGGCACAGCTAGTGTAATATGTATCAAGAGTCACTACCAATAATTTTGAAAAACTTAGTAGTAACATAAACAAAAGTAGAGACCGTTGTGGGCAAAAAGATTTGGATTTAATATTGCTCACACAATTAATACATTAATGAGACTAAACAATATCCAAAACGAATTACTGTTCATCTATATATCCCAATCTTAAAAACTATCTGCTATAATATAGTTGACTTCAGTATATGCATATAAATCAGCGAGATTTACTGTTTTCCTTACAACAGCGCAGCACTTACTTAAATAGAGATACTTTAAAATCGAAAGGTTTCCACCGGGAGAAACAATGTAGCCAGCAACAAAATAAAACTCCCAATAAAACTATCCAAACTTAGTTCCATTCAGCACAACGGATGTATTCAGGAGTCCAGAGAAAAGTCCTCTAAAATGTACACTAAATACTGTTTCAAGGGAAGCTCTTTGTCTGCCCAGCTTTGTTTACTTTTGCAATTGTAAGGGAACAACGCTGAAGGTCCCGAATCTAAAAGGCGAGCGCGAGTCCAAGTTTTAATTGCTTTGGAATAAGGCCACACCTCACCTAAGGCTTGAGTAGCGGGAACAACGAAGAATAACAATTGGGAATGGCATAGGAACCAGTGTAATGGGGACCACGAGGTGTCACGATTTTGTTTCATCGAATAAGGCAATGGTAATTTGAGTAGGTGTGTTATATTGTATTGGATATAATTTTATTATAGAAAAGGGTTTAGAGATCCTGTAATTTGAAAATTGAACTGAGTTCAAGGTCGGTTTCATTTTAATCGATGCAGTAGTTGAAAGCGCGGCATACAAGCCAGAGATTTGTATTGGTAAGGGCAATTGGCACTTATACATACAAAAAAAAAATAAGGCGTCCGACCGATTTCAGCCATGGCGGCCGATCTCAATATAGATCAGCCAAGTGCGCAGGAAATATTATAGTGCACAAGTGTGCGCGCAAACACAAGTGCACTTACTATTCCCTTACTCTCGTAATTCGGTGAGACGGCAATCCGACATGATCGATGAGAGGTCGGGCGCAGGACCACCGGCTTAACGTGCTTTCCGAGGCACGGGCGTTCAACCGCCAACTTCCTACATCCGGGCTGAGTAATTTCTTCACAGAAAAACTCACACAAATTTTGCCCGACCCCGGACTCGAACCGGGGACCTCTCGGTCCTTACGCAGCGCTTGCTACCAATAGACCACATATTGCATACTATAACCGGTCGCGTAACGCAACATAAACTTTTATAAGTAAAGGTATTTTTTTTGTTTATTCAAGAACTTACTGGTTTTGATAATGCCGTATACAATAGTACATTTTAAATACCAGGGGAATATGAATCCACAGCGACAATACTTCCACTTGTTTAGTCTTCCTTGAAAGAGAACTTCGGTCAGATCGATTGTACCCTTTAAAAGGCTGAGCATCAGCAACCTCAGTTTTATTATCTCGTTACATGTGTTTGAATTTTAAAGATTTGAGGCTTTTAGATTCATAATGAACTGGTAAACTGTGTTTGAATTTTGTTCCATGAACTCTTGTTGACTTTGTAGCAACACGTTATGTTCAAATATTACTGTGCAGATTATTTGAACCATTCGCAATTATTAAACATTACAAATTTCATTATAATTTACTAACGACCCGCCCTCGCTTGTCTTCGGATATATTTTACAAGTGCCTTCCTCTTGAATAATTTTAATAAGAAAGAAAACGTTTATTCAGTGGAACCTCAACAAAATCCGTTAGGTAGTTTTAAAAATGTATCCACACATGGATATACAGACAATAGACACGACTTTATATACTATGTAGTGATCAACAAAGCAGTTTTTGTGTTCATCACTTTTGTTACTTGCTTCAAATAGGTAAATATACATGATTTCTCGAAAAAATCAAAGCGAAAAAAGCTATTAACTCAAATAGGTTTTTATACGTATTCTTAATACAGCACAATCTCTATGCTCTAAGAAGTTTTCTCGCGAATGCACTTGAAGGCGGAATAAACATTCCTATTTCAATTTCCAACTCAGAATCCCGGTGTTGTAACACCTTCAATTTAGCAACAGCGCTGAAACACCTTGGAGCTCTACCACATCAGAATGCCGTGGTGGCGCCAGTGATCTCTTACAAAAATATATAAATACATAAAAATTAAATAAATAAATAACACACCCAGACACAGAGTGCTTCTTACTCTCTTACACACATTTCGGCGGCATTGCCGCTGGGTTCATGCCGAGCGGCTGTGCCGACTATGCTGGCGGCCTACAATGCTAGTAATTGTATGCCGCCGGCTGCACAGCGGCTTGGCTAGCGGCTAGCCCAGCGGCCGTGCCGCCGGTACTGTATGTAGGAGCCTTTAGGAAGCGCCTTGTTAGGAGCGCTCTTCATAGGCGCGCTTTGCGGCGTTATAATATATAGGTTTTTGGAAAGTGGTCAACAATTAACATCAACATTACCAATTTCAATGCATTTGTTATAGTTTTTCTGCTTTTCACTCGCTGATCTACAGTATGAGTGATAGGGACACCGAACCCAATACATTGGTAGATTTTAGATTACTCTTTTCCGATGGCGTATGTACTCCTTCCTTCTCACATTTTAATGCAGATGTCAAAATGTCCAAAGCCCTACTACTGACCCCAAACTAAGCAGAGATTGTACTATGGGTATCAAGACTGATAAACATACATATATTTTATATAAAAAAAATATCATATACACCCAGACACGAAACAAACATATATTTTCATCACGTCAATGTTTTTCCCGGGTAGTATAGTACGGGTAATCATACCACCAGGAAGCACAGAAGCCAGTAAGGAAGGCACAATATGTTCCATCAATACAAAACAAATACCATACGGGTCGAGCTAAATAAAATCGTTTAAAAAAATAATCTCGCGAAAGAGGCGGCGCCGTAGTATCCTAATGAGAGAGGGCTTTTAACGTCCAACATTCGGCTAACGGCGCTACTTACGTCGATATGGCAGTTCTCGTATCGGCAAGTCAATAAGCGTCGACACAAAACTGGCGAAATGTAACAAACTTTACGATCCTGCCGCAGGTGTGCGCTGGCAATAAATTTATAAGTAAGTAACGGGTGCATTTATTAACGCTAATAAAGTGGCTGTTATGCCGGTGCAAGGTTTTTATCGTTCGGCTGTTGTCGCCAGAGTGGTAGCGTTTTGCTACGTCACTTTCAAACTGCTAAGGTTAGCGAACGAGTTGTTGACGACTTTTTTATTTTTTTGTAAGTCAACCGCACAGATGTCATTTTTATGGAAATCGAATGTATTTCAAGGAAATGTAATCTGATACAGGAAGATGAATGAGTAGATGTGGACGAGACAGGTCTCATAATATACGATGATAAGCTAAAGAATATATTTCCCCTGATATCGAATTGTAAAACTTTAGTTATTTACTTATTAACTTTACTTTAGTATATATAGGTACTACTTACAAAAGTATGTACAGATAGAAAAAAAAACTATATGTCACGCAAAAAACTGTATGCATAAACAAAATACGTTATTTAAATACCTATTAGTAATTAAAATTAAAATTCTTTCAAATTTCGAATGGATCCTACTCTTTTCTTATGTTGAACACTATTTCACTCCGTCGAAAACAAGTTTTCAAGTTAATATCGATAAGACTTGTAACCATATTTTTATATTTGTACCAAATAACTATTCTTTTATATTCTTTAAACACTGATATTGTTACCCAAACATAACGACTCATAAAACGTTGAATAATAAATAAGCAATTCCTCAGTAGTAATCCGCATAAAACTAATGGTTTGAAAACGGGACAACTGAAGCGAAAACTTGCGATAAAAGTAATCAAAGTGTCGTTAAATTATTTTAGAGCCCGTCATTCACGGGACAATCTCTATTACCTGGATTGCGCACTAGAAAACTACTATTCATTAGTGAAAATGATATTACAACGATTTGGAAGTTAGTCATTTGAAATTCATGCAGTTACGAAAGGTATTCGTGAGACAATTGATATTTTTATGGGACTTTCAGTTTCTGTCTTAAATAAAATGATAAAAATGTTGATTTTTTATGTTACAATTATTCCAAGTCTGTCTAAAAGAAGGTTTCAGTTATTTCCAGACTAAAAATTATACCGATATTATGCCCAGTTTTTGGGGACAGGGAAAAGGTTTTTAATTCAATAAAGACTTGGAGTAGGCGGTGGGTCAAATTTAATAAAATATCAATTTTAAAAATAACCCGAACGGTAAATGTTCAAAGAAAATTTGTTTCAAAATGACGAACAAACCCTAAAACAATTTCAAAAAATATATATTTTCAAGGGTAAAAGTCGTTATATTCAAATATTTAATAATACCAATTAACATTGTACAAAGCGGAAGCTTTTATTTTCCTCTGTTATTTCCCACAAATGTACCCACAAAATACTTTGCGGTAGGCGAGAAACGGTTCATGTAGAAAATTGAATTAATTTCGAACAGGCGAAGTTTAAAGGAAACATAAGTCGTTAGGAAGGTTAAATACAAAATCTGATTATAAGGCGGCACGTTCCCTGAACCGTGTACTAAGGAAAAGACGTTTACTAAATACGAGTATGCCCAACAAAGGGCCGCTATGTAATGAGGAAGGTCATTGCCTATTTAGGATTTGGGCCTTTAAATTCTACGCTGCTTCTCCAAGCAGAAGTAGCGTGGCGACGGATTTGGCACCTGGTATGTATCAAATATTCCCTGCCTTCGGTTTTAAAAAGTATCGTTACGTATCGTTGTTGTTAGTTATCTATTACCAACTAGATATTAGAGTGAAATCTAAAATGTTTATCAATCTTAACTTTTTTTGGTTATTTATGTATGTCGTCCATAACGCAATTTTATTCAAGTAAATATCTAAACACTTTTGATTATTTTATTTAAATTACTCTGATTTATTTTAAGTGTTGTAAAAGAGAAATCTGTACTCTGGATCCTATAACAATTTTCAATGAGTTTTAATCGCGTATTTGAACCAACTTCAACTCTTAAGTCCAACAATGTGCAGTAGTTATTCGAAATGTATTGAATACGGGAAGGCAGTCCTGTTGTATAGTTGGTAGCGGGGACAAAGTTTTCCGATAAATAATATTGCCTGAATGCGTGTCTTGCAATTCAATAACATTGTTCACGAGACATTTCATAAAGCTATTGCTAATAAATTGTTTTCACGTACGTACAGTATTGCCTACCAGCTAAGCATTACTACAATTTCATGAGGCAATGTTCAGTGGTTGGCTGAACGTCAAAATTACCAAAATAATATTTTGAATGTTACAGGTTCACATACAATGCATAATGGTTTTGGCGTATGCGTATTCGGAATATAATATACCAAACATTAGATATTGCCAAAGACTAGATTATCTGAATGAGCACAACAGAGACGTTGTAATTTAGTGGGTGGGTGGTTTTTTTTTCATTTCTTAGTAAAGATTCATCATCATCATCAACCTATATATGTCCCCACGGCTGGAGCCTATCCTAGATTAGGACGATGATCAGGCCTTGGTCAACCACACTGGCCAAGTGTGGTTGTGGCGTGTTGGTCGACTACACATCCTTAGAATTTCTACGTAGTGTCTAATAAAAACATAGGTATGAATGTCAAATTTGAAAAAAACAGGTACGAGGCGGGGTTTGAACTGTCGATCTCATATAGCAAGCAACGACCGTAACCACTAGGCTATTGACGCTTTTTAGTAATGATAATTACATTCTTTGGTAACTAAATGGAGATAATTGTCAAGTCGTTCAATCAATTAAAACCATCAATCTCTACTATGTAAATGCGTTCCAAACTGTTCAGAATTTGCCCAAATTTGCTTTCGTCTCACCTCTGCTGGCTTTATCCGCGATTCATCAATCTTGGGGCATTAACACAGCATCTAGATACTCTCGGCACTATCCCAAGTGACCTGAACAAATGCAGGTGGTGCCTAATTACCGGCGGGTGTGAGAGGGATGCAGATACCAAAATACTGCTGCCAGAGCAGGACAGAAGAGGCGGGGAAGTCAATCCGTCACTGTCCTATTGGGTAATCTTGTAAAGCGGAGTGATAAATCCAGAGGCGGCTCCTACTTGGCCATGATTTTTGCCCTTATTAAATAGGGGCTGACACGTGTCCCGAGTCATTTCACCTATTGTTATAAATGTCGATGAAATAAATGACGTGGCTGGCAACATAATTGTGACTTTTGTTGTAGACATTTATCACTATGCATTGTTTACTTTTATTGTCAACTACGGTGACATGTGACAATTGTTTTTTAATGGCCTCGAAAGTAATCCTTAATGGTAGAGGTTTTTTTTTACAATAAAATTTTAAGAAGAACGAAGAATTATTATAATTGATTCTTATATTATCACCCTTAGGTTAGGCCCGTGTCCCCGCAGTAGGGACGTATATGGCCTGATGGTGATGATGATGATGATTTCCAATATCTATACAAATCAGTCATTAATTTAATAAAATACATGTACAAATATGAGAGACAAGAAAGATCTTTCATGACCAAATAGGTGAAATCTTAAAGAGAGCTCAAATCAAAAGAACCCGTAATCGACGAGCATGCATGATGAGGTGGAAGAAGCGAAAGTGGTATGCCAGGACCGTAGCATATAGCTGGAAGTGATCTCTGCCTACCCTTCTGAGAAAAAGGCGTGATTTATGTATTACAAAGAGGAGTGCAATTCGATTGTATTCATCGTCTATTTTATTTTCACAAATTAAAAAAAATACGATGTAAATTTTGAAATTGAAAAAAAAACCACATTCATGAACTCGCCTGAACGAGGACTCAAACAAATCTTGATATCCAAAGACCGGTTGTACAAGTCCCCGTTCATGAATGTGATACTCTTCAATTTTAAAGAAAGAAAATCTGTTCTATTAAGGGTGGCATTAAGTAATTCTAAACGGTGTTTCACACCTAGCGATTTAGTTCGGAATCTTAATACAAAATTCATGAATGTACCATCCAAAATATTGTGCAAATACCTATTTACTCGCTGTATTTTCGATGTACAATTTATAAAGTGTGCGATAAATAATACGATTTCAAAGTTTCCCCTCATTTCCTGCGGCAGGTAAGGCATACAATCCACTTTGCTTTGTCATCTGATTAAATAGTGATATGGGTCCGGAATCTCCTAACCGCAAGTCATAATCACTGTAGATACAAACGTAATAGGTAACAATTTAGCTTGCAAACGAAATGGTATGAAGAGTCATCCTACCTATTAGATAGATTCGATAACATTTCTTCGTTTTTTTTTTTGTAAGTTAGAAATCTGTAACGTAAAGGCTAAAGGTAAGCGTGGGTACTCTTTATACGCTTAACTTACTTAATGGCACTTGATGTACCTTAAAATCATTCTGGGTTTTTGATATGTGTCACTATGCATCCACGTACTGTATTATGCATAGGTAAATATTAAGGAAATTAGTAAACAAGTTAGACATTAGACAATTGTGATATTTGATTTTATCCTATTCTGTAAAACGCGTTTAATAAAGTACGTAAGTAAGCCTAAATTTTACACTTTATTTTTATAGTTAAGTGAACTTTTTTTAAATGAAATTTTTAAAGTTTTATGTATAACCTATTTCAGCTATCATTATTTTTTGTACATAAAATATAATAAATATAAAAAGCTTATGTGTCCCAGTCCCATTGTACGGAGATATATTCGGACAAGACCAAAATAACATGGTAGGCGTTACAATTTTACTTCCAGAATTTGTGGTAAAGGTTGCCGTAACATCAAATATGTCAATCAGAAATCAACTCCATTTATATCTCATAATGGATTTAGATATATACTCACATGAATAAAGGACGTGGGAAGTCCACGTCCTTTCATAGAAGTTGTAGACGAATATGAATGAAATAGAATTGAGAACTGAAATTATGTTGCCACAGGAATTTAATTTACATCCATTCAGGAAGCTTACCTATACAGTAGAGATGGTGTAAACATTTTTTTTTTCGTGTAAACCTAATATGGTTTGTGTGTAATAAGAGAAAAAAAACAAATGATCACCGATTTAAATTGATTGAGATTAGCCGGAAACGCACGATTGTAACATGTCAATTTCAAAAAATATCGTCAATAAACAGCGCGTGAGGTCTCCTTAAACCCTGCCCGTGACGTTAAAGGATATGATCTAAAAACAAAATTAAATTCATTATTTGGCAATTTACTTCCATGAAAAAAAACGAATACACGGTAAACATCCCTAATAATATTAGTTTTTTGATTGTGTCACCACGACTGTTTATATTAAAACTAGCTTTCCGCCCGCGACTCCGTCCGCGTAGTGACGTTTAACGGGTAAAACATTACTTCCTTATGGCGCAGTCGGTTAAAAAGTAGCCTATAACCTTTCCTAGGCTCTGAACCATATCTGTACCAAATTTCATTTAAATCGGTCCAGTACAGAATTACTTTCGGATTTATAATATTAGTAAGGATTATTGTGTAACAAAGTCATAATATTGCTAACAAAAGTCACAGTGCAATATTTTTCAAAATTTTCAAAACACGCAAAATACTTTGTACTGGTACTCAGCGCCACTTTTATCCACAGTAACGTGGTTACAATGTCCGCTCAGCAGTATGCGAAGCAAGTTCTGCCACCTATAGTTTACGAGGTCCACTAAATGTGGAAATTGAAATACATGACTTGTACCGGTCTCAATCTTCTACTGTGGATTGAAACAATAAAACGCTCGGAGCTCGGTTCCATAGTACCATCGCATCCATGGATTGGATTTTTTTTATGGCTTTTGTACGGTTAAAAGTTAATTCATGGCGTTTTAGTCCTATTAAGTTATGTAGCTACTGGTGATTAAGGCCTTATCGCCCTTTTTCAGGGTAGGCACGTGACCCAGATCTGGGGACATGTATGGGCTGAAGATGAAGTTCTATGTAGTACTTAGCAGAATTATTACTTGTATTTTGCCTTTGCAACTTCTTTTTATTTATAATAACAAAGGTCATAAATAATTTTTGTAAGATTAAATAAAAATAACGAATATATCAATTTTAATAATAACACACTCTAAACTAACGCACATTTTCACGATAATACTTTGTTATTACCCCTTTTTTCGCAAAGATTATTACCTACCAACGTATTGCAAAGTGATACTATATTCATTAAAATTACGAACACCTGACATTACAGGGCATGGTAGATACACGGGCACATCGGTAAACGTATGCCTGTACCAGCTCAATATTCCCGATTGAGGTAATTGAAAGCTTAAAGGAATTTATTTCCAATTTCCTATGATATGAGGTTTTCCGTCTATGCGGTGTATCAGAGCGGCATTAAATTTACAATTTGCCTGTTTCCAATTTCTGGTGATAACTTGTTTATTGGTAGCGAATATGCTATCTCATAAGCATGAGTGAATATCATTCCTTGTTATCATTAATCGCTTCGATGGAATTTCGGTTGCTACGGAGTCTGATCTCTACGTACTAATGGTTTTATTGCATTCGTCTCAGATATTTTATCAATCCAGTTTGGTGATAATATTAATAAAAACAATATTTTTTTAAAAAATGAACAAAAAACTAAAAATCACTGTTGATTTGTAGTATGAAATACTACTGAACAATAGTTTAAATTATCATCGTTGACATTTTTAAAAATACATATTAACGTATGTAAAGAAACATAATTTAGCATATAAAGAGCTAGATTATGTTTCTTTACAAGCATAATAATAATTATAATGTATGTTAGTGAATGAATTGATATGATAAACCTTTTTTGAACAAATTAAAGCTGAAATTTTATTAGCTACAATAAAAACTTCACATTTAACGCCAATGCGCCTAAATTATTCATTATCCGTAATTATCTTAGCCAGCCGAAAAATCCTTTGCTCCACAAATATGAACTGAACCGATTACTCGCCCCCGCCCAAATGAGTTCACCCGACATTTAAACAGGAAGTTTTTCAACTAACGTCAGCTTTTAACGATAAAGAGTTAGTAACTCTAGCTTAGCCCTTATATACGAAATATTAATCATGGTTCTGAGGTAAAGTTGCTTCATGAACGATCTACTCGTAAACATATTACGACTCTTTCATCGTGGTATAACTTTTATGGAGTTAATAGATGCATGGAAGTATTCTTTTGGTAATATAGAAGTCTTTCACGATAATGTGGTAGAGAGTAATAACGATTTGAATGCACTTAAATGTTAGTAGTTTTAAGATGAAATAAACACACGTATATTTCTTAAAGTTTACAGTAACTAAATCATTTGTTAACTAAATAAAATACCAGGAATATCACATTTTTATTTTCATATACGAGTACGAGTAAAAAAGCGTCGATGGCCGAATGGTTAAGGTCGTTCCTTACCATGCGAGAGGTCGCCAGTTCATTTATATGTACTATCTACCATTATTCGACGCTTTACCGATGAAGGAAAACTTCGTGAGGAAACCTGCACACCTACAAAGAAATTCTATGCATGTGTAGTCAATCTACCCGCACTTGGCCAGCGTGGTTGACTAAGGCATTACCGGCCAAATTTAGGGTAGGCTCGTGCCCTAGCAGTGGGGACGTATATAGGCTGATAATGATGATTATACGAGTACACATAGCGGACATGATAATTACAGGTCATATTAGTTTTAAGAGACCAATAAACCAATTCATTTCTTTACATATTTTTATGAAGAACACTTGTATTTAATTTTACATACCTTGTACTAAAATCCATTTCTCAACTACCAAACACAGTGTTGACAATTTCCTTCTATTTACTGCTATTTACATTTACACCCATAACAAGATGGCTTCCATTAACGATTTGGCCATCTAAAAAGATCGTAACATAATAGGCTTAACCAAATTGAAATTCTGCCACAATGACCCTAATGGCCCACACTCGCGTGTTTGACCACTTAATTTACCTCAGAATTGCCATCCAAAGTTGCCAACTAAAAGGACGGGATCTGTACAAGTTGCAGCTTCGTACAGGCAAAGGGTCACTAAGTAAGGAAACGTCAAAACCACGCATCAATATTAAGCCATTAACTTGGGTTTGTTTGCTGATGTGTAGGGCGGGCATGCGTCCGACGTCTTGGGTAGACTTGTGAAAAGACAAGTCAATATGACTGTGGCCAGGTTGGTATTAGGATCGTGGGAATATTAGTGAATTTACGCAATCCATTTATTGCTGTATGTATGGTTTCCCTTTTGAAGGTGCCAGTGCGTAGCCGTTTGAAGCTTTCACACAGCAGCAGCCTATGTCATGGCGTCTCGTCTCACCTAGTTTCTAGATATTTCTAAGAAATGCGTCTCTAGAGACGTGTCGATTTTCTGGAATGGAATTTCATAGAAACACATTTAAACCAGTATTTACACAATGACTTTTGCGGTTATATTTGCTCCTTTGCATTGGTAAAAAATAAAGCTTTTACAGATCTGCCTCAATATGGACATACGGCTATACTGACCGAGTTGGTCTATCCGAGCTTTCAAAAGAGCTTTGGTCGCCCTTCCATCGTAAGTTTCAGAGTTGAAGTAGCCATCGCCCCGTATGTTTCGGTCGTAGATTAATCTTGTACGCTATTAAATTAGTGTGTTTCTCTTGTGACGGAAATAACATTGAAGGTTCGTTTGGCATCCGTAGGTGATTAGTGAGATGTGTGCGCTTAATTGATGTTAATATTTAGTGTGTGGGTGATTTGTTCGTATGAAAACATATATGTTGTAAGGGATTTGAGGGTAAATTTCTCAATAACCGGGTTGTTCTCGGGAAATTAACGTTGATGTAAGATTTCAGAGATTTTTGCGAATCATAAATAACTTTATGTTTGGTTATTTCATTTAATATCCTTTCCATTGGATGGAAAAGTAGGTAGGATCTTTAATTTTAATTTCGTTGGCTCTGACCACCGGTATATTTACGATGTGAAGTGAATATTCTATTCATTTATTTACGGATTTGAACAAAAGGCTTAGTTTAAAATCACAAAATTCAAAGAAACCTTGTTTAATGTGCTTTCTGAGTGCATCCACCTTCTGAGTCCGGGCTAAGTTATTTTTTTACATAAAATTCACAAATTTTGCCCGACCCCAGACTCCAACCGGAGACTACTCGGTCCTTACGCTGCGTTTTCTACCCATAGACCAACGAGGCACTCATGTATTGTATGTATGATGATTTTAGAAAGAAGTCGTTTCAATATTTTCACAGATCGATAGATTTTTTAATTTACTTATTTTGAAATACTTTCTGTACAATTCGTCTGAATACCTCAAAACACACTAACAAAATAAATATTCGATTCTCAGCTCGACTTTAAGTTGTAACTTATTACTAACGTTTGCTTCTGAATATTTTCTTAAAAATTTAAATATCCCCAGACGCATTTCGAGTCTAAATCTAAAAGCAAGTTAAACTTTAGTCAATATTTAGATCGACTTGGAGAGCTAAGCGTTAGATATAAATTATTAGCCTCAACAGTTCAAAGGAGATTAAAATCATTATATTAATTCATACTTTTATATGAAATGCTGTCTTATCCATTTACAAAATAAAAAAAGTTTTAGATCTTATTTTGTTGTCTTCATTTCTTATCACCAGCCTTATATTTTATCAAAAGGACAGTCAGCCAGGCAGACTAAGTAGTTTTTTCCATGTTACATCAATACCTAAATTTAATGTCTAAGGAAAACATCGCGAGGAAGCCTGCATACATACGAAAGAATTCTTAGGTTGTGTAGTCAACCAACCCGCAGCGTGGTTGACTACGGCCTAATTTGGGGTAGGCCGTGCCCCAGCAGTGCACTGAAATACCTAAATAATGGTAGGTACTCTATGGAAATCGTGACACAACATACCTTATAATCTTTTAATTAGGTACAATCAATACATTTAATTCCTAATGGTCCCTTAAATTACGATGATAAAATATGTAAAATCAAATAATTTTTGTCAAGTGTCAGAGTATACTCATCGTAACATAGTATTATACTAGGTATTAGCTAAGCTAGTAAGCTAAGCTAAGTATTCAGTTATTACAATTCTAACATTAAGATCTAAAATAAAAACAATTTTAACGGAATAAACTCGCGTATAATATTATACTAAGCATAATACATTTATTAAGAAACCCAATGTTAACATTAGGATCATCAACTAACGCGAGGCCATCCATACAAATAAAGTGCTCAAAACGAAATGAACTGCTAAATTGGTTTAGCTAAAACAACTTACGAACACTACCGAAAGGCAAAGGCTAACAAATCTCGAAAATTGGCTGAACAACAACAAAATTAAAAGTCCTGACTCTATAATTAGCTGGTGGGGCGGGAATAAAAACATGAAAGTTAACTGGCGAACCATTTGAACGAGAACCCTGGCGGGGAACCAAACGTGTGGCTTGATCCCGGCCTAATTACAGGACGAAGGGGACGCCGCCGCTGCCAAATACAGAAACACTACACCACCGCGCGCGAGAAAGAGGAGAATCAAACTGAATAATAGTATGGAATGCACAGACCTCTTTAATGACATTGTCTGATTTAAGTCTAATTTTAAACTGTCATGGTTACGCACATTAGAAAACTGAAAATGTCCGAAATAACTATCATGTTGTTTTGTTTTAATCAGCACCCCGTGCACCCGTGATCATGGCGCTTGCAAATATCGGGAGCTCATTAAAACAAAAGAACATGGTAAGTATCTCGGACATTTTCAGTGTTCTAATACTTTGTTGGTCATTGATTAATTTTTCCCGAGACTCCGCCTGTCAGAAGACAATTATCGCGTAAAACAATATTATCATAGAGCGCTTTCAGACAAAATTGCCTCTGTACTTCCTAAACCTCCGGACTGTGATACAAATTTCATTTAAATTGGTTCAGTAGTCCGGGTTGAATAACGCGACAAGCAGTCTAAAGTTAAGATTAGTAATAGGTATAATTTTGCACAGATACGTATTACATAAATAGAGTTAAGTCCGAAAATTACAGTCGACTGAGATGGTCGAGCCGACAATCCTACATGACCGATAAGAGATCAAGTGCCGGGCCAACGGCTTTCCAGGACACGGGTGTTAACACGACTAACTTCCTGACTCCAGGCTGAGCGATCTTTACTAATGTTATAAATGCGAAAACATTCTGTCTGTTCATCACGTTTTCAATCCTCAGTTACCTAAACGATTAAATTGAAATTTGGCAGAAGTACGGATAGTCTAGAAAATTAAAAAAGACTTGGTGACATTTTAACCACCATAATATTTTAATAACCATTTTAATTTTCGATATAAAATAAATAAAAATAAATAAATAATTCACAACATCACATTTATTGAACTGATTCCGTGGTAAGTAGCTTATGCACTTATGTTACAGATATCAGAATCAATAATGGATACACAAATATAGGTACTTAAATATATAAATAACACACCCACCCAGACAAGGAATAAACACCGATGTTCGTCACACAAATATTTGTCCCGGGTGGGAATCGAACCCATGACTCTTGGAACCGTAGGTAGTAAGTCTGGGTCACTAACCACTGTTTCACCGAGCCAGTCAAATAATTATATGATAAAATAGATGAATGTTCAAAGCGATAAACTACTTCACTACTGCGAAATGTAGTAGTGTAGTTTCCACATAAAAACTCCCACAATTTTGGCCCGATCCCAATTATTGGCTAACGAGGCAGTTTTTACTAAAAATAATAAATTAATAAACTCCGCACTGTTACTACGGGTAGTAATTGTATTAGACAGCCAAAGTTAATTTTGAACATTTATCAAATTTTCCTGTAGTTTCAAGTACAGAGGTTTTATCTATTGTACCCTTGGGCATTATACTTCAGCCATTTGATAACCACAATCCAAAATTGAGAAGTCTACGCTCGAATAATGGGTCGTTTTGGTAAGATTTAAGTAATTAAACTATGATAATATCTATTAAGGGGTAAAATATACTAACTTTGTTCAAATTTGTGTCTAAAGTGATGTAACTAAGAAAGGAAATTATAGAATTTCATAATAAGTATTGAGTTGCTTACGAAAGTCCGGTGATGGTGACGAGGCTAGTCCATGTCGTCATCGTATGTTAGGAATAAAAAACTGTTATTTCTAAAAATAAGTACAAAAAAAACAAAGTGACTTTAAAAGGAATGGTGAACATAAACAGCCAAAAAAAAATTATATTTGTTTAAAAAAACAACTATAGGTAAACTTATGTAAGAAGTCTTTAAAAACCACAGCGCAGCCTCTATCGGTTCGCTCCCAAAGCAGCCGAATGAACTAATTTCTATTTGCCAAAGCAACTTACGTCTATGCCCGTGTTTCTGACCTCGTTTTAGCCTTTAACTAGGACCTAAAAGTGCGGCAGTGCTATTAAAACTTGGAGCCAAGCTACGGTCGTTAAAGCGGTGTACTTTTGCCCGGAGCGCGATGCGTCACGGGACTACAGGTCGTCTGTTCGACGCGCAGGGTTTATTGTTTATGAAATGCAACTAAATGCATTGTAAAATCTTTTTTTGTAAGTTAACATTGAACAAGTTTAGTTTTAGAAGTAATTAGGGGCAGCCCACGACTTCGTCCACGTGGAAATGGTTTTGGCAGCAAAGATTAAATAAAATAGCCTATAGGCTATCTATATTGTACCTTATAACATTCGCTGTTTGTTAGTAAAAGCTCCGTCAAAATTGGTCCAGCTGTTTCGAAGATTAGCGGGAAGAAATAAATAGACAGACAAAAATATTTTTAATTGTGTTTTTGTCATTGGTACCCAATATAAATTAAATATCCATATAGTAAGAAGTTGTTATTTTAATATTACAAACAGACACTTCAATTTCATTTAGTTGCATAGATTGTCCACATGTCAAATCTATATTAAAAAGAGACTCAAAATTCGAAAGAATTGGTAATACTCGTACTTAGACAAACTAGTACTCGATTTCATCAATGGTAAAAATTGTAAATCCTTTTTTAAGTATTGTATCGACGGTCCCAACGTATAATACCGTATCTACAAAACCTAAATTTTACAGGAGAGCGCTTTGAAGTTTCAAACATGTGTTACTCGTGTTCTAATATTCCTACAGCTATGAAATTTGGAACACTGAATAAATAAGAGCTCTTTTGCGTAAAAAGCTAAAAAAAATAAGTTTAATAGGATTATTATTTATATACTATTTATCACTTACCAACTTTAACGTTGGAATTACTCACACTACAAACGACGTAACTGGTACTTCCTATTGTTTACAGGGATTTTAGACATCGACCATAACTGTAACTGCCCACTAGGTAGTTTTACGCCGAATATAATATACACATACGGGATTCTGGGTTTTTATCTATACACACCGTGAAATTTTAGTGGTTGTTTTGCCGCAGTAAACTGATTCTATCTTAGTAGTAAAATAGGTTCTACTATATTTTGTATTTTTTTATTTTTTTCTTATATTATTTTTTTATTTTTAAATTTTAATCAATAAATACCGGAACGAAACTAGAAATCACGCTCGAAACGCTTTATTACTTAGGGGTAGATCTTTTTAGCTTAAATCACAATTTTCAAGCGGCAATCAGTACCTGATTACGTCACACCTCTTAAAAGTACGAAATCTTCTCACGCTTCGGAAATAAAAAATATTTTTAGAAAATTTGAAAAAAAAAAATTTTTTAAAGAAATAACTCGCATGATTCGATAGTAGGTACTACTAAAGTCAAATCTTTCTGCTACCGGAAAACGACCACTGAAATTTCACGATGTATAGAAATAATAAAAAACGCCTTAATCGCAAAAATATATTTAAAGTATAAAAGCATTGTTAACGGTATATGACCCTCGTCTGTTAAGTCTAGATGATTTAAGAAGCATATTAGAATATGCTATCTTGCCAATTTTGTTCTTAAGAATAAATAAGTTAACCAAAAGTTAAGACAGTACCTCCTCAACTGCCACGTTGGTGTATTAGTAGCAAGCGCCGAGTAAGGACCGAGAGTTATCGGGTCCTGGTATCGGATTAGGCCAAATTTTGAGAAATCTTGAGCGTTATTGTGTTAATAATTTCTCGGCCTGGAGTCAGGGAGTTGGCTGAGACACGAGCCGAGCATGCATTGGAAAACATGATAAGGCGGTGGTCTATGGTATGGTCTGGTCTATAAGGGTGGTATATGAATGCTGATTAACCGAGAATAGAACTGCGTACTACAATAAATGTTAGGACTTTGTGTGCAGTTGCATGACCAACATTGAGATCAGCAACCACAGAGTCCAAAACCAATTATTTCAAAACCATTTTCCTCCCAGCCGCTGTTGTAGAATAAAGTTTCGATTGGATGAACTACGTGCCATTATCACTCTAGTGAACTACTTCTAAGGTTTTGAGGAGTGAAATTGGATGTATGTTCAGCACATTATTAATAATAACAAAACTCTCTCCTACCGTAACATTGGCACCGCCTACTCAAGACGTAGACGTCTTTAGCTTACAGCACTGACTGTAGGAGTTTGAAGGGTGTGGGGTTCTTAGTCGTCATCAGCCTATAATTTAGTCTTCTGTTAACCATAAGCTTCCCCAAATGCTCGCCTTTCCCGTCTATATTCGGCCACTCGCATCCAACTCCCACCAGCCGTCCTGGGCAAATCGTCACTTCACCTGGCCTGACGGTGTCCCACACTGTGTTTGCCGAGACGCGGTCTACACTCCAGAAACTCGTTTACTCTTGTGTTGGGTCAATATTTATTTTATTGAATGTAGTACGATAAAATTGGCTACGTCTACTAACAATCTTGACATTGAGAATAACAGTGCTTGGGTTGTCTCCTTTTTGCAGTTGCCCGGAGGAGGGTCGAGTAATTTAATTTGAGGTCTGTCGCAAATTACGTATGCAGTTATATATATCACCACAACCAAACTGTTACCTAATACAACTAAATATTTGATGACCAACAGCGCAACTGAACAAATTTTTATTCAGTTGAGCTGTTAAATGAAGAATTTTCATGATTGTTCCTATCCTACTACTATCCCAGATTAGAAAGCTTTTAAAACCTATCAAACAATTTGCGAAATTAGTTTTCCTACACAAAATATGGCCTCACAGTCGGTTAAATCATCTTCAATGTCAGAAAATAAAATTCATTATAAAACAACCGGGTCAAGTAAAGCCATGAGTATCAAAATTAAAGGCTATCAAACAATTAATATGTTTTTGCTGAGCACAGCAATTTATTAAACAAACTATATAC
Source organism: Maruca vitrata (assembly GCA_039566165.1). Classification (NCBI taxonomy): domain Eukaryota; kingdom Metazoa; phylum Arthropoda; class Insecta; order Lepidoptera; family Crambidae; genus Maruca; species Maruca vitrata. The sequence goes on from CM076928.1 coordinate 7,957,823, forward strand.
CCCAAGCACTTTAATCACACCCCGTCACTACATCTGTTTCCGACGTAAAATAACTTAAATGGTAGTTACTTGCACGACTAAAATAATACTTTCCATCGAAAAACATTCCATCTGGTAGATAGTATAAACATCGATTTTGGCTCTCCGGTGTAAAACTACACAACTACCACATAAGTCATAATGATTTTTAAATTTCCTACGTAAAATAACGTAACTACCACATCGTGATAAAGGCTTTGGAATGTTCAAAGTTTGTTTGATTTCATACAAATACAAACAATTTTACGAAATATCATTTAAAAAACAATCTTAAGGCAGAAAAATATAAGCCTAGGCCGTCTCGGGCGCAAAAGCGCTTAACTGGCAGTTGCGGGGGCAGCGGGGGCGGGTATAGCGGCGATGTTCCGAAGTAATACACCCTAACTACCATTTAAGTATTTTTACGTCGGTGGTAGTGTAGTTAAGTAATTTGTCGTGCATCGATATAAGGATGTTTTAGGCACATTTTCCACATTCTGTTTTAACTAAATGAAAGTCTATGTTGATTTCGAGGTTTTGCAATAAAAACATGCAAATCCCTCAAGTGCCACTTGCGTGATTATACGTAGGGACCGTCGGTATGAAACAATTGTTGATTCATATACAACGACATTGGTAATCTATTTTAGGCCTTGCAATTATGCCAAACTAAGTAAAGTTTGTGAGGCTGTCTGTAAGGTTAGTAGGTACTACAACAAAGATGAACTAGGGGTGAGAGCCATCCGCTCCCCCGCAAGTCCGGAGATGATGACGAGGCTACTCCAAGCCATCATCGTAAGTCAGTTAGGAAAAAAATTAAGATGAAGCTTGGATACATTTTCCCATCTTCAATTAATATTAAATGAGAAAATTCGAAGTACGCTAGGGCCGTATGTCCCGATCGGAACGCATGCAACTTCTTGCTAACAACATCGCGACTATTTTGTTTCCTATAATGTCTCTCACAGCTTTGGTCAATACATTTATTTAGTTAGTTTAGCCAAATTTTAACCTAGATTCCTAAAATAATGGTTTGTCTTAGCGAGTTGAGTTTGAAAAGTCAAGTAATATTGTTATGTGACTACGTCAATGAAATTTCTATTCTATATTTGTATTTGTGCATAAAATCATAGTTATAGTACTGTTGACTTTCCAAAAAGTGAAGTTTTTAATATTAGTAACAAACTAAACAAAAAATTAAATGAGACTTACTCATCTTACTTTCATTAATAATCTATATAAACTGGTGATTTTCCAAACAATATCTAGTACTTAACCTTAAACTTATAAAAGTTATTTCAGTATAAGTCTAGGTATTCAATCATTCATATGCAAACATATAATAAATCACAAACGAAAGTAAATAAAATAAGTTACACTAGTTACATCAAACTCTAAGTGCAATGCTTCATGTTAAACCCGCAAACCACTCAATTCATAACAAATGAAAACAGTTGGCCTAGAACAACCTACAACAAGTTAGGAACACACAGTTATACCGTAGCCGTTTGTGACAAGTACAGTCGCGAACTCACTTTCGCCGGCTTATTCAGTTAAAATAAGGGACAATTTCGCTTGTCAGTATACGTTACAGTGTGTACTTTGCTCGTCACTGTAGAATTAATTAAATTTGTGTGTACACTAAAGATTACATGCGCTTGCCATGTTTGTACTAAGGTTAATCTATTATTAATTTGCAGGCGCATCCGCCGAGCTATACTTTCACTGTTTTTATACTAAATTGTTTGCTTCGTGTTTATTCATTGTTTGAACGCTATTGTGCCCGTGTTGTTAGGCTTAGCTGCAGTTTTGTTTCCTGTACAAATATTACGTTCGTTTATTTAAAGCTTTTTATTATTCAAACCGGTAATACAATGCAACAGCTAGATATATAGGTAGCTGGTACGAGTCCATTTGATCCAACACGAACCTTTTTCAGTGTCTTACTAAAATCTTGTATGTAATATCACTACCAAAGCTAAGTTAGTTGTATATGTATAATAAATAAATGAAAGCAAGCGAATAGCTTGCTTCACATAATATTTGTCTGGCTGATACAGACACAAAGACTAGACACACATTTGGTAGGAATTAGTACCAATAGAATATTAAATACTAGTCTTTATGGGTTAACCCGCTATATTAGGAGTAGCAAATACATAGCTACTTATTACCTGACGTTTCGACTAGGTTACAATATAAATACGTTATAATAATATTTCACATAACAAACATTCAAATCTATTTCATAATCATAAGTCACTCGTGCTTCGTCATAGTCGCTTCATCATCATCATCATCAGCCCATATACGTTCCCACTGCTGGGGCACGGGCCTACCCTAAACTAGGGCGATAAGGCCTTAGTCAAACACGCTGACCATGTGCGGGTTGGTCGATTACACAACCTTAGAATTTTTTCTTAGGCAGGTTTCCTCACGATGTTTTCCTTCACCGTTAAAGCGTCGAATGAAGGTAAATATAAATTTCAAATTTGAAAAACACATTGGTACCTGGCGGGGTTTGAACTGGCGGCCTCTCACATGGCCAGCAACGACCTTAACCACTCAGCCATCGACGCATAGTCGCTTAATTTTAGTTAATAGGAGTCTGTTTAATTAAAAATTACCGCTATAATATTCAGTGGCAGACCCTCGTTCTCACCACATAAATTATATTGTGACCTGAACAAACAAAAATATTAATTGCGCACCTATTATACAGCTGACTGCAAACAGTACATTATCCTTTGCAAGGAGTTAGTGTCACTAGAATATCCGATACTTTAAGTTTTAAATTGACAAACTTACAAAATGAATGTCCTTTGCGTTGGAGGAGATATTATACTTGTATTAGTCACTTAGTTAATATTTCTTTTTAATACGAAATATTTGATGTGCACTAATAACTTAAAAGCTCTGATAATCTTTATCGCGAAAATTTCAGGCTTCACTTCATAGTTTGAAGGAAAATCGCTTCGCTGTATGTATGTTTGCTCAAGTGTTTAAAACTGAGCAAAAATTTTAAAATTTTTAATAGATCTCTATCTAATAAAAATGAAGGGGATTAAAGAGGAAGGTTCTTATGTATATACCCGAAGCAAAGGCGAGTCGCTAGTAATAGTATGTAGGGTCTAAAATGTCAGTGGATATGAAATGAATCCATGAAACCCTGACTCATTACTATGATATATTTTTAATCATATTTTCATAAGTACACTTTTTTCGAGTTAAATGTATTGTGACTTCACATTGATCTTATGCACTCTCGTGACGTAGATAGTATAGCCCCAACTTCGTTAAGTGTTCCTTCTCAACCATTTCGTGTTCAATTTTCTCAGGAAAAAATACTTATCTATGTTTTTTACTATCTGCAAGGACTGCGTATTATTAAAATTTATTACTATTATATTTAATTACTGCGTTTTAAATCAAATTGTGTCTATTGACTGGTTACGGAAAAAGTTGAATATAATTATTATACTGCCACATCTTATTTAAAACAATATTATCTTCGACAGACATCCTTTTCAGAAGAGAGCAAGCAAGTGTGCTCAAGATCTGAAATAGCTAATTGTTTGCTGTCTACCACAACAGCAAACACAAGACAATTTTAACAATGCTTTGTACTAACAGAACTTTATGATTTATCCATGAGTTTTAGTAAGTGTGCATTAGATACATTATCGCCAAGAAAATCGCCTCTGTATTCGTTATTTTTGTACAATATAAAAATATCTGTCTATCTAAGCATTCATTGTTGTGTCGTTTCAATCGATTGACACCTTGACTTTATATCAATATCATTTGACGGCAATATTCAAAACAGCTGACTACTTTTTTGATAAGAATTTCTATCATAATATCGAATACATACCATCGTAACTTTGCGTGTTTGGCGAGTTGCGCAACCGAACGTTTCCTATTCAATTTGACAATAACAGTTCAATGCCGTTTTTAATAAAAGCCACAAAAAATGTGTATAGTTTGAAACACGGAATTAAAAAAGACAAAAAAAAAACTTTTAAAAATTCATCAATCCCGCGCTAGATTTTTTTGTAACATATTCGCGGACCTGAAAATTCAAATATACAAGCCCGATTTTCAAGCGATCGGGTCAACGAAGAGAGAAAAATTGGTATCTGCGTGCATTGCATGTTGGGGTGGTATATTTTTAGTGTCACTATAGAAGTCAATTTTTTTTAACTTTTCTGAAAATATCACGTAAAAATGTGATTTTGTACAGGAACTGATATTTTGGCTAATGTATTAAATTAGATTAAATAAACTGCTACGATTAGTTATAAGGTACAAAACGACGCAAAATATGAAAGGTTCGTCGTACGAAAAAAAAAGCCTAGCATCAAGCCGTGAATAAATTCTAGCTTTATAAATTGAAAAAAATTAGGAAAACTATAGATTTAGTTCGTTCTTTTGAGGATTATCCTGAGATCAACACAGGAATTGTAACAGCATGTTTTCGTACGCACCATAAACATAAAACGAATGTTAACTGTGTCTTCCTTAATTAGGCTGTGTTACTACTCAACCGTGTCACATAAAACGGGCCCATAAGTACCCGTTCTGTTGCTATTACATCCAATTTTGAACCTTATGTTACCTTATTATAAGGATAATAGGGATGTTTAGGCTTACGGCAAGTTTGCTATTGAAGACTATTGTGGGACTGGTTGAAAAGTGGAAGCATTGGATGTTTTTTTTTAAGTACATAATTAAGAATAATGTTAAATGTATTCTTGGCAAAAATCTTTTAGTATAAAGAAGCAAACTCTATGTCATCTTTGAGCAACTTCAAAATCTATTCCGATGGGAAGAATCAACTGTTTACACATTTTATGTTAACTTCTTCGCTTTTTCTATGACCTATAGGAGAGATATGCTTAATATGCACCATGTTTAATAATAAAAGCATGGAAATAAGGGCACCTAATATTTTGTAGTAGGGATACTGATTACTATGGAGTGATTGTTACCCGACGTATTCCCTCCGATATGGTCGTTTGGTCGTATTCCTACCTATTATCCCGTTTTGACTAAAACCGTACAACTCCTTAACTGGGCCTTTATTAAATAATTAAGGAATACCTATGCATAGTTTTAATATTATATGTCAGTTGACTCTAACATGTTAATTTTAGTCAGGTTTTTAGATAATACAATACGTCGTCTCCGTTTATGTATTTATAAACATTGTAGTACTACATGACGTATATTTACATTAACATGTCTCAAACCGGCGTAAAACTTAAATACTGAAGATCTAATTAGCATATACTTCAGAGATGTTACCTCAAAACTATTTTATTTGAACAGAAAGCTAAAGAACAATTTTTCACACCTTCCGTCCGCCCACTTTTTGTTCTTTCCTTAAAACTACCCTCGTAAAATCCACAGATTCGTCGCCCAAGAGAGCTATAGGGTAATAATGTCTTATACTACCCGGTAGGACGGTGGAATAAGCTTTTATTTTTTACTTTAAACAAAGGAAAGTTCCTACGTTGAATGTTAATGTTTTTTCATAAACTTATATTGTTATGCATTATATCAATACATATTAATATTACACAAGGTCACATTGATTTGATTCTAACCTATGTAACAGAAGCACTGCATTACTGACATGTTGGGGCTCTAGACTACTTTTAACTAAAGCGATCAGAGGGCCTACCTACCATGAGTTGGCTATCGAAAACTTACTTACGTTAAAAACCTATCGAGTTTTTTCATACGGCCGATTTTAATTCTTCGCGTAACCACCAGCGGCGCTGTACAAGTTTTTCATAGACATATTCACGTAGGCGATATCGAGTGCGTAAGTTTTAAACTCATGGTAGCCCACACAGGCCTTATTGAACCGCGCTGGCCAAGTGCGGGTTGGTCGACTCCACACACCCTTCAAAAATGTGCAGGTTTCTTCACGAAGCTTTCCTTTACCGTAAGAACGTTAATAAATGTACGTTTGATTATCAAATTTAATAACTCTTTGGCTGTTTCTGATTTTAATGCTGAAAACGCAATGAAGACGTCGGTCTTAATCACTCTGCCATCTATGCTCTAAGCACTCATAAGAGTAATATCGCAAAAAAGTCATTTGCTAATAGAACCTCGCACCGGTTGAAATCTAACTTTCTTCTTACTTGATTGTCAAAAGAGTAACATCTCACACATACTGGCAGGTCTTAAAACACAAAACGGTTGTATTCGACACAAGTTGCGCGATGCGTCATCCACCCGGGCCTTGTTCTTAGCGCAAGTTAGTGGCGCCGTTCCGAACCCACTGGCGCAAATAACATTAGCATAGTTATCGAACGCGCGGATGAGACCTCCGTAAAGGTCCCGCCGGGCCAGGACGGCTCTTAAACCCGCTTTTCCGATAATGACTATCGATGATTCCACCCCGAATGCGGGCTCAAGCACAATATTATTACGTAGTTTGCCCGTTGTGGGGAATTGCAAAATATAACTTGCCGTGTACAGGGTCGGAACGGGTACCGCGATCGGGGTTGTGCCTCTTAATAAGCGAATTGGTTCTAGTGAACAGTTTTAGTTTGGGTCTTCGATAATTTGTATTTCAGATTGGACGAAGATCTGTAATTTGAATTGAAACATTGAATTTGCATTGAAATTTATATCTACTGTATTTAAAACAAAATATTAAAATAATTTTCACGTATATTTACTAGCAGTGCCAGCGACTTCGTCCTCGTGGAAAAACTTTAGACAGCGCTTCGAAATTACCTCCGCCTACAAACGCCCAACTCGCACCAGAAATATATACAACAACAACAAAAAAGAAATGAAAATAAAGCTGAAACGCCTGTGCAGTATTATCTTAATACACCTAATTCACTTAAAAATAAATTCACTAAACACCGCTAATCTTCGGCTCATGGCGACAAAATAAGGCGGCACCACGGGCTTTCCCAAGTACTTTACTACACACTCAATACTATTTACTATTACATAAATAGATAACAGAGTACCCGAGGGACACCTGATATTGAACCTTGACACAAGCGAAGTGACGTCTCCTATCCATTATAAATTAACAATCTCATTGTCATTCAAAGGGCAACTAACTCCGATCTGAAACTTCGTAAACCGTCGATTATAGGACATAGTTCCCCAAACTTGCGGGATTGCAATAAAAGTATCCGGGCACAGGTTCCCAACTATTTTCTATCATCAGAACTGTACAGTACTATTGGAAAACTTTTTCGATCTTCTGAATGGTGTACAGTACGTGGGACATAAACGGTGCAGATGGGCACTGTTTTATTATTCCACACGCACTGTAAAGGCGGACTGATCCGTTTTATTGTTCGCCTTCGTATGTTTAAGTTGACGTTTTGAGTGGAGAAGTTTAGACTTTAGTTAGTGTGCATGGTAAGTGGCTGAAAACTGAAAAGATTTTCGATGCTTAATAAAAGCGTTGTCAAGGCGTCGTAGCGTTGTAGATTGTAGCGTCGTAGCATCGTAGCATAGTAGCGACATACCGTCTTCCCAAAATATAATATGAGTCTTTAAAAGCAAATTTAATTGTCATTCATTTTATAGCCCTATAAAATCAAGTTTTTAGAGCAGAAATCAACTTTATTTCGTATGAATCGTCTTATAGTTAACGTTTCGTCAAATAAAATAAAATAAGTCGTCCGACCGATTTCAGCTATGGCAGCCGATCTCAATTGAGATAAGCCAAGTGCGCAGGACATATTATAGTGCACATGTGTGCGCACAAACACAAGTGCACTCTCTATTCCCTTACTCTCATATCTCGGCGAGACGGCAATCCGACATGACCGATGAGAGATCGGGCGCAGGACCACTGGCTTAACGTGCTTTCCGAGTCACGGGCGTTCAACCGCCAACTTCCTAACTCCGGGCTGAGTAATTTCATTACAGAAAACTCACACAATTTTTTCCCGACCCCGGATTCGAACCGGGGACCTCTCGGTCCTAACGCAGTGCTTGCTACCTATAGACCAACGAGGCAGTTTTCGTCAAATAGACATTTATACAAGGCTCCCGAATCATGCGTGCAATGAAAAAACAAAAACTGCACATGTGTCGCACGTTCAATAGGTATGAAAAGGCCCATAAATTAAAATAAATAATGGTAGGCCAGCACTCAATAATAAGTAAATATAATTTTAAACAAGTAGCGGTATTTTTTTTATAATTAATATTTATTCTCGTGAACGTAGCGAAATTAATTTAGCGGTCGAGAGTATGCGCGATGTTAATGAATCCATAACCTCATATTGATCTGAAAATTATTTCAAAAGTAAACAAACATACATCGCAACAGTTCAAATGTGTAAGGTTATTTTACTGATTGATAGTAATAAGAGGTGTTATCTAATGTCATTGATCATTTATACTCATTATGCGTATACGATCTTAAACATGCATTTGCTCAATTTATTTTAACCAAACATTTAGGTGTTGTTTCTAAAAAGCTGACATTTCCTTTATATAGATTTGAGAATATTTATATTTAATTAATAGTTTGTCTTTATTATTTCAAGCTTTTTATTTAAATGGACCAATGGACACTAAAATATTTAATTAGTTGTCCGATAATTTCCGTTTGGTATTGTTATTAGTATACCTAAAATACATCGAAAGGTTTCAAAGGGGCTCTTTGAGAGTGTTCTGAGAAACGAATTTCCTCTGTAATCAAAAAGTTCATAGTTTTATAGTAAACATTTTGATTATATTTCCTGTTATCACGAATCCGTAATATAAACAGGCTGAAACCCACGCGCCTGGTAGGATGGAAAATTTTCGATTAATAAATCTTTTCTTTGCATTAAGGGGGACGATGAAATAAAGAGTTGAACGGGCGTAAAATTCAATTTATTACAATCCTGAGGAAATGCCTTCGAATGAAACATTTTGTTCGTTCGCGAAGTTAAATTGTGTTTCTTGCAAGAAGCTGGTTGGTTCGGCTTATTTGCTCCGAGGATAGAACTTAATGTAAACGATTTTAATGCTAAATAAATACGCAAGATGGTTTTCTAGTTTATTCCGGCATGTTCAATGAAATTTTAACTTATGTAAATATTGCTTTACATCCTTTAATCGCACTGTTCAGCTTAGTGTGATGTTAAATTTTGCCATGAATATTATTGTGTTATTTTGTAGTAAATCAAATAGTGAAAACTGGACTCAGCTTAAAAGTTAGTGATTTGTAACTGTGACTTCTGTTTTAAAGTTTTAAATGAGCAATCAACTGTCCATTTTGGCTACACGTTATAAACAATAAGACCAAATCCCTGCAGAATTAATACATCAAACGTGGTCACGGGGTGGGAATGGGACAGAAATATAAAAAAACGAGATATGTATATAATGGCGACACCGCCCGACGACGTGTCGGAAATATTAACTGGAACATTTGAATACTTTATGATCAGTAAAAAGAAAGATTTGAATCGCAAATGTGTTCGCATTTTAATCAGGCACCCGGTCGTAGGTACTTGTTGTCGTTTCTTCTTTATTATTTGAATGAGCATTATTTTATGGGTTGAATGAGTTTTTTTACAAGTGATTGCATATTTGGTAGGCTGGAAGAATGAAGCTCTTTGAAATGATGAAAATACACCATTTCCGCCGGGTACAATTTATTTTTACGTTGTTTATTAGCAATGTTGAGTAAATATTGGAGGTCTTATTGCTATTTAAAACAAATGTGAACTACAGCAATGACGTAAATATCATGTAATCTTTCTCATATTCCTGAAATCATCCCCCACTCCCTCATCCAGAGCGTCAAATTAGAACTCCAGTGAGTTTCCATTAATTCCTGCTTTATCGCAAACTGCGCTTGTGGGTAAATAATCGCACGGCACCTAGGCAACACATATGGCGCAAATTAACTGGATATGTAATTAACTAAACAAATGACAATCAAAGAGACTCAATTAAGCAGCCACGCGAGCCGGCCGGCGATTGTTGCCGATCCAATATTTGGTAAGTAAATGGCAACCTTTATAATTTAATTCGCAACTTTGTGATGTGATGTGACGAGGCCGGTACGACGGGTTCTCGATAGTGTTAAAATAGTTGGTGTTACCAGTATTCACAACTTCAAAAGCTGATCCCGTAGTAATTACTGAGCTTCACTGCTTGTTTTTGGATATCAGAAGCGTCAGTTTTATACACAAATAAACTCAGGATATAAACAACGGACCCAGACCCGGGACGAATAACAATTTTCACCACACAAACATAAGTTCCAAGTGAGAATCTAACCCACAACTCTTGGCGAATGACACAGGAGCTTACCAATACACCATCTTGGAAAAGACTCGCACTATAAGACATCCCGAACCACCAATAGTAGCGAAGATCATTTGAGCCTACATCGTACAAATAACAAGGTCACTCGGAAACCCAACGGGGCGGAACAGTTTAGGAACTTCTCAACTGATCTCCGGCGGTTGACCCACCAGAGACGCTTTGATATCTCGCCAACGAACCGTAGCCTAATTTGAATAAATCAAATTTGATATAATTTAGGCGACGTACTCACAGCCGGGGCGTGGAGATGTGTCGGCGCCCAAGTTTAGCGATTACCCGCCTTGTTTCCGTCTTAGATGTTAATGATTATTTCGATGTTGTACTATGTTACAGGTGACTATTTGATGATCAATTTTGAGATTCAACGGCCATGATTACTTACAAATACTAGGTTTTAGTTAAAGAGCGTCGGTGCCCGAGTGGTTACAGTCGTTGCTTTCCATGCAAAAGGTCGCCAGATGAAACCTCGTCAAGTTTCTCTGTGTTTTTCAAATTCAAAACTCAAATGCATGATTATTCGACGGTGGAACGGTGAAGGAAAACATCGTGAGGAAAACTGCACATCTACGAAGAAATTCTAAAGTTGTGTCATAGTCGACCAACCCGCACTTGGCCAGGGTGGTTGACTAATGCCTGACCGCCCTAGTTTAGCGTAGGCCCGTGCCCCAGCAGTGGGGTATATGGGCTGATGGTGACTAGGTTTCCGCGCGCGTCTCCATCCACGCATTTGTATCAGTAATCGTGCTAAACATTACTTCCTCGTGTAGTTGGATAAAAAATAGCATAATGTCCTTCCTCAGTTTTTACTCAGAGTCTTAGTTTTGTAAATGAAATTTCACACACAGATATTCTCCCATTTACAATATTAGTAAAAACAATGTATGAATTTACATGTTGTCAAACCGAACTCTCTCAACTACTCCAAGCCATCATCGTCGTTTTTTTTTCCTAACTGACATCAGTTAGGAAAAAAAAACAAAAATAACTACCAACTTTCTATGTACTTGAAGACAATGTTTTTTTAAACATAGAACTAATAAAAAAGTTCAATACGTTCATACTTTTTAGTAAAAAATTCAAAGTCACGTAAAGTCATCGTAAATTTTCACACAAGTATTCTGCTTTCATTCTGTGTTGTTTCAAAACCAACAAGAGCCTACAACAAACATAAACTCCGTAGTCTGCTCTCGGCCTTAAACTATGCTCTAACGAAATTGTATACATTACCTGGCTCGGCTGAAACCTCAATACTGCCACAGTGTAATTAGATGTGAAATGGTGGAATGCGTCTGAGCTTTTCGAGGAGAGATTAATTTTAAGTGCGTCGTGTTTCAAAAGCTACGAAAGAAAGTTGAGTAAGCTAATTGGAGGACAGATACTCGGTAACTGTGAGGTGAATGACCTGATAGTGGATAGTTCTCGGCACCTTGTTAGACGGAAATTACTGATTATTAATTTCTTTGCACTCAAAGCAAATTAGTGTACAGGAATTTAGAAAATAAATCGCCCAAACCAAATCTTACATTATAAAGTTGCGAAAGTTATTATAACTCTATCGGTCGCACTTTCACGCCAAAACGTCAGTATATTAACTGAATCGATTTAAATAAAATTGGTACATAGATAGTCTAGACATTGAGAAAGTACTCTATCCATTAAAGACTTCACTATAAGGAAGCCAACGCAATAAAGGAGACTCAGACTTCACGCTGTCTGCACTTCACGAGAAAATCTAGTTAAAATTTAAGAAGAATATTACGAATTGTAGGTGGGAGACATTTTGTCGACCGGTTGCTGTTACCACCATATAGTTGTGTAAAACCCGCCAAGTGACTCTGACCTCTTTCGGTCAGGTCGCGTTCCGGGATCAGCACTGTACGAACCGGAGCCAGGGGGGACCATTGTTGCGGCAAGCGCCGGACCAGTGGAGTCTTGGCGGCGGTATTGTGCGGGCGGAGCGGGTCAGCCCGCCGGCCAGGGAGACCCGTAGAAACGGGGGCCCTTCCGTCCGGCGGACTGGCCAACTCGGACCCGCACAGCTCAATACCAATGCGAGACTCCACGCCTTGTCTCGTTGTTGCCGCAGCAGTGGTCTCCTTTTTCACGGCTTTCAGGGTGAGTGCGACAGGCTCAATATGGTCTATTGTGCCTGTCGACCTCATATTTGGATCTCACTACCGCTTACCATCAGGTGGAGTGAGGTCATCTTGTTGGCCTCTTTATAAAAAAAAAATTACTATTTAGTTTTAACACGGACTAACTATGTATATGCAGCGTTCCAATATATTCACTCCAATAAAGTCACGTCGACACTCGCATTAGCCGCTCCGAAGAGCACAATATAGAGATGCCTCATAGTATCAAATTAGCGAAGTCTTGAGCAATAATTAAACGCGCTGGCTAAAGACTGCGTTTGACTAGTTCGAATTAAACTAAGTTATAGGGAACGAATTAACTTGTGTAAACTACAGCGCACCTTTGAAGTTAAGGCGGGCCTTTGTGGGTTCGCAATGTTCTTACAATTTGCGAAAATTGTTACTTTTATGCATTACGCTTAACGATGTTAAGGGGTAATTTGTTGCGATGAATTAACGCCAGTCTGCAATTTTAAGTAAATAAGTTTTATACGAAATATAAGTCTTAATTGGTCTACACGCGATATTAGGAGTAAGTAGCTATGTCTTTGCTACTCCTACTATTGCGTGTAGACCCATAAATATAAATATTTAGTGTAATGAAACGCGAAAGTCTAAAAATCTTAGATACATTTTATGAATCGTCTGTATATTAAAAGCGTAGATAGTAAAAACTTTTACTATAAATGGTTATAAGCATTTTACTGTAGTACAGTCTGTGGGGACATATAAAAGCCTCTGGTCTGCAAAAGGTGGAGTAGAAAATGTTTTGGCGTTATATTGCTTACGTATGGCAGTTTAATAGAAATCCAAGTTTTCGACCTCGGGGATCGCATGCGCGAGCCGCCATCTTGAATTAAAGGTGCCGAAATTCGTTTTTTTCTAAATAACGTCTAAACAGTTAACTGTGTGACTAAAGTGTCTATGAAAAGCATAAAGAAGACAAAATTACTTACATTTCCTTCATACATATTTATTCTGTAAGTCTTATAGGTAAAAGTTTACAAGCGCTGGAAAAAAAACGAAATTTGTTGATCGTCGATATAGCGATTTCTTTGGCTGCAACATTTAAAAATGTTTATATCGTTGGTGAAGACGTAGATCTTCTGGTTTTGATGACAGCACTATCGCCACCCCAAAGCAACATCTACCTGCTAAAACCCGGTAGAGGCAAAACAGCTGAAAGACTATCTTCGTAGATGTCAATGATATCATTAATTCGAGTGTTTTTCTCAACAAGGGAACAAAATTTCATTTTCCCTTGATTGAAGAGGGCTGATGTGGTATCGCAGCCACTAAACGCGTGTAGAAAAAGAATGTTGTTAATAGCTTCCTTGTATTTAAAACTATTAGTGGAGTATAGTCTTTCAGCTGTTTTGCCTCTACCGGGTTTTAGCAGATAGATGTTGCTTTGGGGTGGTGATAGTGCTGTCGCCAAAACCAGAAGATCTACGTCTTCACCAACGATATAAACATTTTTAAATGATGCAGCCAAAGAAATCGCTGTATCGATGATCAAAAAATTTCGTTTTTTTCCATCGCTTTTTAACTTTTACCTATAAGACTTACAGAATAAATATGTATGAAGGAAATGTTAGTAATTTAGTCTTCTTTATGCTTTTCATAGACACTTTAGTCATAAAGTAAACTGTTTAGACGTTATTTAGAAAAAAACGAATTTCGGCACCTTTAATTCAAGATGGCGGCTCGCTCATGCGCCCCCAAAGGTCGAAAACTTGGATTCTAATTTGGCAGCCATACCCGAGCAATAGGATGCTTTTCTACTCCACCTTTTGCAGAGCAAAAATACCTGTGGACTGGATTACTGGTTCAAAGAACATTATAATATAAAGATGCTACAAGTGCTTAGGCTAATGTTACAATCAGCACTTAATATAATGTACTTTTAATTCGCAATAAATACGTTGGTCTTAGGCGTTTCGGAAATAATTATTATTGTATTATTATTATGTTTACAAGATCTTTTGGCGATTTAATACAACCCATACAAAACTGACACAAATAGCTAATGAGACAAAAATATTAGGACTATATTCGTATTTCGTAAAGGAATTTCTAATAAAAATGTTGTTCTTACTTTAACTGTCTTCGACTGTGATACTTTATATTATCATTTTCCAATCTATTGACACTGAAAAATATAACGATACGTTTTCGATCATTTTGTTTCATGGCTAAACATTGAACAATTCAAATACTCTGAACGTCTCGAAACCACCGTTTACTGTAACACAATGTAGCACAAATACTCCCACTGAACCATAATATCTGTCGCACTACTTCCCCGGTACTATCGGATGAATATGGCCCGTAGGAAATGACGAGAGTGCCGGTCGGCCATCATCGGGGGCGTTGCGAGGTAATGTCATCCGAACATCACTGCTGCTTAGGGCCCCGAAAAAAGCTACTATACGGCACGGAAATTTCGACGTTTTCTTTTTGATGTAACAATATTTATTTATTTCTTTTATTTATTTATTTATTCAACAAAACTTATCCTATCCTTACAGGCTAACTAACTTTCCATCGATCACCGATAAAGAATAAAATTATACTTATGAAAGTATGTCACCAATAGCATTATGTAAAAAACCAGCCAAGTCTCGATGAAGCTGCTTGTTTATCACTGAAAAAATTTGGAATCTTGGTAAAGTCGTGGCAAGTCTCAGGTTACTTTATGTGATACTAATGACATTTGCGATCCGTTACATTACAAACTTGTATTTATGTATTTGCTACTCCTAATATCGCGTGTAGACTGACAAAAAATCACTTTTTAATCTAAGTTTACTGCGATTTCCTTATTGTCATAGTACATGTTGTGTTACTTGGCTGTTAAAGGGTACACAGAAATGACACGTCTCGCCAGAACTGCTATCGATTGACTATGGAAAATTATTATTCAAGCAGCAGAATTTCCCTGAAACACAAATTATAATTATTTGTTGCATGTCATATTAGAAAACGACACAGTTGGGCCACATAGGTATTTACACCTGTATATACGTATCAGTGGCCCAACTGTATCGCTATCGTAGCTGCTTCGTTTTACCTAGTAACAAAATTTATCTCAATGTGTCTAAAAACTTACGCAAGAAAGTCAAACTCAAAGTTCTATTTCAGACTTAGAGTAGGAATCCACTAGAACCGCTATTTCCGTGGCCCGAAGCAATACGCATTGAAAACACGCCACCCGCGGGGATGCGTACGCATTTTATTTATTACTATTGACATGTTTATGTGTTAGTTGTAGTTATATGGCTGTAATTTGCAAATAACGTTTTTAAAGTGTATTATTTTGAATATTTTTAGAAGTAACCCGATCTTTATTTTGTAATTTTTGTGTTTGAATGTACATGTGCTCATAGCTTCAGCTGTGTTATTAATTGCACGCTTAATTGCGTATAAAATTTTTTACAATAACTAACCAAACATTCTTGACCCAGTTTCTATCCTCAAAAAAAATCTGCTATGACTCATATAAATCGGAAAGTTGATTCACTTGATAATAAGTTCAGTTTAATGGTTCAGTCGGTTCGATGAATCTGTTAATTGGTTCAGTTCGAACGTAGACCGATATCCACAATTAGGTTACAACTTATTTGGGTACCAAAAGTAGCTTTATATTAAGTGTAGTTTAGCCCATAGATTTTTCTAACACTTTATTCTTCTACACATATTATGTGCTACCTAAAATTGTATTCTATTTTGAAATCGTAACACTTCCCAGCTACAAATCCCTTAAAGAACCGCATCTGCCGGTTGGATGCAAAATCGCTTTTGCAGAGTCGGATTTAAAATACAACAAGTTAATATTGTAAAGTAACTGTGATAGGTACAAGTTGTATCGGCGGAGACGTGACTCAACCAGGTGTTCGGTTACAGGACACGTTCGGCAGAATCATATTTTACGTGATTCTATTCTACGGTAATGCAGCGCTGTGTGTCCTCTATCTGCGGCGGAATAATGCTCTCCCATTTTTATCCGACTATTATGTCACAACGTATTCGACGTATCATCGACTCACCGGTCGTACGAGTCGATCACACTTGTAGGTAAGTTAAGGAATGCACGGAGCGTCTCTTTATTTTTTTACTAATATGTACTTTTATAAGGTAAGTCAATGACACGGTAAGCTCCCAAGATTTTTTTTTTTATTTCAGCGTAAAAATGTCATAGTTCAATAAATTTACTTCATGCATTTCACTTTATCCTGTTGGATCCGCAAGTAAAAGAGGAAGACACACGACAACTTTGAACTAATGGTGTGTACGTGCTTATTATTACTAGGTTCACTTTTAGGTACTAAGTACTACACACGTGGGTAATATGCTAAGAGTTATTTTATGAAAAGCTTGGATTAAAAAACAAATGAATCAAGTCGGACAACCATATGTAAGAAAACAAAGAGCAAAGGATCTAACCGCAGTCAGTGAATAAAAAAAATTGATTAGAATCTACTGATTAAAATAAAGCAGAGTTCAAAATGGTAGAGTATTTTTTTTGGAAACTTACTTATTACTCAAGGGGGAACTTTTAAGAATTGTCTATTTAATAAATAGAAAAAATTATAAAGATTACAAAAAAAGGTCCGGGTTTCTTCCAGCTATAATAGTTTTCATTTTACCTGATTGCTTTTGTAGGTACTGTAGAGGATAAATTTTGGTTTTGCGCTAATTACCTTTTGTTATAGTGGTATCCTGAATTCCTTTGACATTAAGTAGGTACTTTGTTTTAGGAACTAGCAATGAAATATGAATTAAGGTTTACTGCCTAGGGCTCATTACTTAGTACTTAATATTATTTTAGTGTAGAGATTGAAATGGCCTTTATGTAATGATGTTTCATATAAAAATAAAACTAGATGCTAATGAGAAAAAATCTGCAAATTCTATTAAGGTTATGACTTGCAAGAAATTCACATTCATGCGCGGCTGGACGGGGACACGATCCCACGATCTTGATCTTACTTGTAATTATTGTATCCAGGCATTATGTCATTTATGTGAATTTTTCCGTCACTTTATCCATGGGTGGCACTCTCACCGATAGAGATCAACACTGGTCCCTGTCCAGTAATTAATGTGAATTTTCCCAATTTTTTATTTACATCAGAGCTCTAGTATGCCGCAGCTGTGTGTCTGCAGCACTAAAACACAATTAAAAATAGAACGGTTTAGACGTTTTGTCGTGAAATCGCGACAGACAGAAAGACAACGTTACTTCCGCATTTATAATCATTATTAAGGAGTTGAATGGGAATACGAAGGGAGTTAAGACCATCCTCAACTCGTTAAATGTGTAAACTTTCTTTAACCCTCCCGCAACGCGCGTAAACAACACATTCTGCCTGGTACGTACCTTAAAAACAAAAGAAGATCTGCATTATCAAACAGATGAGACTAAAATATCGGGTGAAGTCGAAGCAAACTTCACTCTTCTTACAACATTGTTACCCCCGCTTTCCTACAAAATGTGTTTACGTATTACGCCATACAATATTAACGGGAGCTCTCGAAGCGCGTAAATAACCATCGAAACTTGCAAACATCCCTCTACAGGTGATAAAAGTATTGACAACATTAACTAACTTTACGAGACGTAAAGAAGATACTGGAGGGGAAATAAAAAAAAAAACACAGAAGTCTCTCACTGATTGAATTGTACAGCTGTTCGGAGTCCTTCACGAAATTATTTCTATTGGAACATTTTGTGCGGCGACAAAGTTAAATTGGATTTCTTATGGTGCGACTGGGTAGAAGTGGCGGGAAGCGGTCGCCTTTATTCACTCTGTGTTTTATATTATGACAATAGGCGTTTTATGTCACAGCAGAAAGTTTGCTTTATTATCTGATGTTATCCACGTAAGTCGGTTTAACGTTGACTTGATAAATAAAACAATCTTACATCTACTTGGGAGTTGTACAGCATTTTAATGGTCTAAATTTCATGGTATTAAGCGCTCTTACGGAAAATGAAAATTTTGACGAAAACTCAGTATGAAAGGTTTCAATGAAAATAGTACTTTTTGAGCTTTTTCTTATCTTTATTCTATTCATTGGGCTAACGTGGTGCATTTAAGGTGGCGTAAGGGGAGTTTGTGTTTTGCTTTGTAGTAGAGTACTACCGAAGGCATAAGTAATACTCTGTCTCTTTTATAGATGGTAGAGTATTATTATAAAAAAAGTTAAATATAAGCTAAATACCAGTTACAAAGTCAATGGGGCCTCATGGGCCTTTCGACTTCATATTTGGAACTCACGGCCACCATCCTCACTTACTAATCTCATCAAAAAATCCCCGCATACGTTTTCTTCTATAACATTTGAAAGCGGCAAAGACACAGTAAATGACCAGGGTAGTGTTAACACACACATGTATCGTTCGCGTCACAGCGCTGCTCGTGCCGTATCGCGCCCACATCTGACCCGGCAGAGTGCGGGCGGTGGGTGCACACCGCGCGGAGTCCACGTCTTAATAATAATAATAATAAATAATATTGACCACAAAACTGAAAAACAAAAATCACCATAGAACACAACATTGATCGGTGGTCAACTAGGTCCCAGCCTCAGCATATGCCTCAACGACAAGAGCCGCTGGGGCGCTGGTATTCTGGCTGGGGCCTATTTGAGCAACGTTGACTTGGCGACGGGACACGTCATTATTATACATATATACAGTAGTAATAGTAGTGCCCAAGGAGACCCTATGATATAATAGGCCTTTGATAGGTGTACCCAATTGGTGCCAAAATGCTTCTGACTTCTTTACTTACCCTATAAGACTTTGCTGTCTTGCTGTATCAAAAGGTATGTCACTAGACTAGATCTCAAAAACCTCCATAGACAGTTGATATTTTCACAAAACAATACAATAAATAATCTAAGAAAAACAGCCAAATAAAGAACCTCGGCGTCCTTCTCGAACTCGATTAAAAACAAAATGTGTTAAAATTTACACATTGTTTACCTAATAGCTATAGCTCTAGGTTCCGTACCTTAATGGTTTTATTTATGCAGCAACACAAAAGAGAAATATAAAGCCTAAGATAGCTATCTGCCTCCGATGTTCAAATGGTAAAAACTGGACTCTATTAAGATTTTGTTGTCTGTCCATCTGTATGTCAAAAACCTCTTTAATCGAACATTTTTGTAACAATAGATACAAACATAACACTGAAATACGTGAAAAAAAGAGTGAGCATCAAGGACAAGGATAACTTGCTCGGAGTCCACGAAAGGGGAATATTGTGAACCTTCGACATTTTAATGGTCCCGTACCCAATAGCCATAAAAAACCAACATAATGGATACCTAGACACTATTTTTTTTCTTTATCACCATGAAAATTTGAATATCAATAAACTATTTATCACAATGCACCTAATTGATTAAATGCCTTAATATTATTTTCTAATACTAAGCAATCCTCTCCGTGCAGTGTAAACCGCCCCCGTTGCCCTCTCGTGACATCATAGACAATGGGTCTCCGCTTGTTAATACTCTTTTGCCGATGTTTCCTACGACGGCGGTTAGCTTTTAACTCTTCTAACTCCTGATAGCTACTCGTTAAAAGATACTTCACCAGTTTTAAACTAGTCTCAAGTATGTCGGTTCACTTTTGGTTAGTTGAGCGGGTAAGACGTATGGTAACTATCCGTTGAAAGATTTAAGCGTATGAAATATGGTTGCAAAGTTTTGTTTTACCTTAGGTATTCTTGTAGTAGTGTTTTATAGAATAGCTATAGCGCCTTTTTGAATAAACTATGACTGGTCAAATTTGTAGATAGTACTCAGTATAACGAATGTTTTTATTTTTATAATGTAGGTTTAGTAAGGTGTTTGATAAAATTAATATCTAGGGGGAGTATCATTAAGTACGAATTGTGCAACATAGGTGGTTTTGCAACGCACCGCAAAATATGATTGGGTATTTTTGACAGAAGAGAATTGGTAAAAATACCTATATCGTACGATAAAGGGTATGATAAATAAATATTACACAACATCACATACATTGACTTGATCCCGCGGTAACTAGCTTAAGCACTTATGTTACAGATATCAGAATCAACAGTGGAAACACAAACATATTAAATACACATCCAGGCACGGAACAAACACCGATTTTCGTCACACAAATATTTGTTCCGAGTGGGAATCGAACCCACGACTTTTGGAGCCGTAGATAGTGAACCTGAGTCTCTAACCACTATTCCACCTAGCCAGTCAAAATTGTATCGTATTCATAAAAGTTTCTTTCATAAACAACAAGTAAAAGGGTTATGTGTTATACATAGACTCGTTTTGTTCTATATCGATCCGATTCCACGCGTACGAATTCACTGTCAACTACTAGTTTTGACAATAAGTAATTGCCGGCATACCGTAAAGTTACCATAAACAATTCAAATTCGCCTGTCCTGGATCGGTCTTTCCACCAAATATTTCAGATTTGCCGAAATAACTCCCCAACTTTAGATAAAGGGCTGTAGTTGGCTGTATCAAGCGTCCTTTATTTAATTAGAATTTCCGAATGGAATTTTACGAATGAACCCCCTCTGATGTATTTGCCATTCATGGTCAATGTTTAAGCTAAGGTAATGGGGTGAAATGAAGAGTAAAGATTTCAAATTCAGTCAATTTATTGTTTTGTTTTGATAATGTTAGAATAAAGACTCATTTCATTAATGATGCGGCTTGGAAGGTAGGTTAGAAAACTTAATAAAAATTTGTCTGGGTTATTTTGGGGTAAATATTCCGAACATAACATGTGAAAAAAATTTGGTGTGTGTTACCATGCCAGATTGAGTTATCTTTAGGAAGGAAAATGTCTAAATGATACATTATTTTACATCTTTATACTTGATGAGATTTTCAATACTGTTTCATGTGATCCGTGCCTTACTATGAAAACCCTGCAGATTATATTAAATCACATCACATAATTAAATAGTTCACACTAGAAAAAGTATTAAGTAATTCATTACTTAAAGTTATCCTCACGAATTATCATTTTATTCGAGTACGGTACATTACGACTCAATAAGAAAATTATATTATTCAGTAATGAATACGAGATCTTAACATCCTTCTAATAAAGCTTCCTTCAAGCTCGCGGAAATGGTCCTCTTGATGTGGCAAAGCGTTGATTATATTAGCTTATTATTATCAGCGTGGATTTATTTGCGATTCTAGCCGACACTTTGATGGTCGGTTAATATCATCGCGCACCCGGAACGTGCCTTATCAAGCTACAACGGTGCAAAGCCTACATTCTGCGATGTCATTTATCACTAAATTCGTTTGCAAGTTTGTCAATTGTGAATTACTTGTGATTCAGTTTGCAATCTTGGTTGTTAGGGCGAGGTTGTCAAGGCTAAGGTTGGTATAGAGCAGTTCCTTAATAGGTACACACACACATTATGGTCTATGATAATTGAGTTTTGTATTGTTGTCCCTAAAAGTGAACCAGTTAAACTATTTTTACTGAATGTTCCAGGATTCACTTACTAGGTAAATCTGAGTTATTAAGACGAAAGAAAAACCATCGTTAACGTAATTACAAACATAAGTATAAGTATAAACATAAGTTTATACATGCTTTATAGAGTTGAATCGATATAAAACGAATCATACCAAATATCGGAAACCTCAAAAAGAACCATGCTTCCTGCGAAAGCGAATCAAATGACGAAAAAGTATAAAAAACAATTGAACATCCTACAATACAACAATTTGAATATAAATTGGATAAATCGTTTCCCGGGACAAAGATTAATGCAATTTTCAAATGGGCACAAAAAAGCCGCGTCGATAACAGCAAACGGTGGAAAAAGCAAATGCAGCGTTTAATTTCGCTGAAATCTCTTTCGACAATTAATTTAAATGGACACCTCTAGCCATTGCACGGCGCACTTAGCCCCGAGTCCAGACTTGCAAGGCCAGCACTAGGTAATGCATTCATTAGGAGAGCGAGTGAGCGTTCAAATTGATGGTATCGAAACTTGAATGATGATGTAAGATTCAAACTGTTTATCGAAAGTCATTGTTGGACGTAGGAATCAGCTAATATTGAAAATAATTATCAAAGCTTCTTTTTTTTGTTTTATTTAGCGAATGAAGCGAGATGAAGTAGAGTAGTGACTCTGAGTAATTTATCTTAGCATCAGGTGTTAACTAATAAGTCGCATAATAAAATAAAAGATCGTATATCATTACCATTAGCATTAATTAGCCAAAAAATTAAATGACATTTTATTTTCTTAACGGATGTTATGTACCATGATAGCTTGGTGTAGCCTCATCATCTATACCGGAGTTTCGCGAGAGCGGATGGCTCTCACCCCTAATTTTTTTTGTGAAATCGATGCACATTTACATAGATATTAAACTGCATTTTATGTTATACCACACAAATTTAACTGATATTTAGTTTTGGACAGGTGTTCTTCATGTTTCTTACATTATTTTATATACTCATAAGATAGCGTACCTATGTAGTCCTAAACCAGGTAGTCAACAATAAAAAAAGGCTTTTAAGTGGCTTTCAAACAAAGAGCCATGTTATTCGGCAGGTTCGTGACCTGGTGGAAACATCACGCGAAACGTCGTTGTAATGTTGCCTGTCTGTTTTCGAACGGCTGCTAATTATTTTGTACCAAGATCTGGTAAAACTTTCCGTTTACTTTTTTAACAAGTTCAAATAGAGCCAGTTAAAACAGTCATTAAGATTCATACGTGTGAGTGCAGTTTAACAAGGTTTCCTTGAAAACTTTTTTGACAACTTGTTTGATTTTTTTTAAGTTGAACACTTTTTTGAAGACTGGCTCGGTGGAACAGTGGTTAGTGACCCTGGCTGGCGGTTCCAAGAGTCGTGGGTTCGATTCCCAATCCGGGACAAATATTTGTGTGATGAACATCGGCGTTTGTTCCGTGTCTGTGTGATTATGTTTTTAAGTATGTATTTAAAAATCTCTATGTATTTATATCAGTCTCTGTCGCCCATATTACAAGCTCTGCTTAGTGTGGGGCCAGATGCCCGTGTGTGGAAATCTCCCAGATATTTATTTATTTATTTATTTTGTTGTGTTATTATTAGATGTGTGCATCTATTTGCATACTGGTTTGTACTTAAAATACTAAAACGGATTATGAAAAATTCCTTAATAAACCTAATGGAAATAAATTTTCTTAACCACTTGATTCCTAGGGAAATGTATAAGAAAAAAAAGGAATATTTGCAAAGGTCAGATCATAACAATTAAATAAAAAGTTTCTTCATGAGTTTTTGAACCATGAATTATAACTTGATCATTACTTTATTATTCAAAGCACTTAACGTCACGTAAATGCGGTTATATTATTAAACTATTGGCCGAGTGGTTAAGGTCGTTGCTTGCCATGCGAGAGGTCGCCAGTTCAAATCCCGCCAGGTACCAATGTGTTTTTCAAATTTGAAATTCATATGTACCATCATTCGACGCTTTAACGGTGAAGGAAAACATCGTGAGGAAACCTGCACACCTAAGAAGAAATTCTTAGGCTGTGTAGTCGACCAACCCGCACTTGGCCAGCGTGGTCGACTAAGGCCTTATCGCCCTAGTTTAGGGTAGGCCCGTGCCCCAGCAGTGGGGACGTATATGGGCTGATGATGATGATGATGATGATTATTAAACTGATGATAACATTCGGTACTAGGTACAAACACTTGTTTGTTCATTAACCCCTAATCGCGCTAAAAACAACGCGCTTGCGCCAATATTAGTGGCCATTAGGTTAAATAAAGGCTATCAGTGAGGATTAATTAGTTAGTTCAAAACGTTGGAATCAGCGCTAATGATATTTTCGATCCCTATTTTGTCGATTCCAAGATAAGTCTAAATCACAATTTTGCAATATACACGGAAATTTTATGTTGGTTCCTCGCAGTAAAATGATTCTATTTTAATAGTAAAATAGATTTGTGCAGGGTTTTTTATTTAAATAAATATTGACCGGTTTTACGAAACCATTAAACGAAACTCCTAAGCACACTCGAACTGCTTTATCACTTAGGTCGTAGAGCCGTAGAGCTTCTTTAACTTTAATTATTATCAATTTCATGCGGCAAGCAGAACGTCACATATCTTAAAGGAATCTTCTTCGCTTCTATCACTTTATCGCTTCTCACGCTTTTGAGTTAGACGAAAATGATTTGTAAAATTTAAAAAAAAAACACGTTTTGCATTCATAGCAGTACTATACTGCTAAATCGTTCTACTACGGGAATACTACAACAACTAAATGTCAATAATTGAACCCAACCCTTATTAGTTCCTTTAGCTGCCACTACGTGGCGCCAACTGTCAAGGTCTGCCATCTTAATTTTTATATTCCTTCTCTCTGCGGCGCCTAGCTTGGAACTATATTTGTGATTGCAATAAACTAAATATATATTTCAAATCCGCTTGTTATTCATGAAAACCTTCATGGTAGCAGAGCGTAGTTCCGTGATAAATAACAAGGATAAGAAATACAGATATTCCGCAAGTTTACCGGCAAGACAATTACCGAGTTCAAGTTGAGGTTAAAAAAACGTGAAGCGCGTGAAATTTCTTCGGGTGGCTTTCAAGATGAGCTCTCATGGTCAAATGTTCAATTTAGAAAAACTCACTGGACGCGAAAACTTTGCTACATGGAAGTTTGCAGCAAAAACATATTTAGAACACGAGGACTTGTGGCAATGTGTTGAGCCGGGTCCCGAGAAAAGTGTAAATCCTACCAAAGACGTCAAGGCCAAAGCTAAGTTGATATTGCTTCTGGATCCACAGATATATGTACACGTACAGAACTGTGCAACAGCCAAACAAGTATGGGAAAATCTACTTAAAGCCTTTGATGACCGAGGACTGTCCAGAAAAGTTGGTCTTCTAAAAGATTTAGTCAACACATCCCTAGAGTCTTGCAATGGTGTTGAAGACTTTATAAGCAAGATCATGACTACAGCTCATAAACTCAGAAATATTGGCTTTGAAGTTTTTTTTTTTTTTTTTTATAATAGGCAAACAAGATGACCACACTCCGCCTGATGGTAAGCGGTAGTGAGATCCAAATATGAGGTCGACAGGCACAATAGATCATATTGCGCCTGTCGCACTCACCCTGAAGGCCTGCTTAAATGCCGTTTCACGCCCCGCCTGAAGAGCCCGGGATCATAGGAGGGAGGGAAAACATGAGCTGGAAGGGCATTCCATGCCTTAATGGCACGGGGCAGAAATGAAGAGCTGAACCTCTTAGTCCGAGCCACCAGCGACTGCATTGTATGTGGATGGCAGCGCTGTCCTGCACGTGTCGTTCGGGAGTGGAAAGGGGAGGGAGGGATTAGCTGAAATAGCTCTTCAGAGCATTCCCCATTAAAGAGACGGTAGAGAACACTAAGACCGGCAATGTCTCTACGTAGTTGTAGAGGCTCCAGAGTTTCGGACACCTCTACATCACCGACAATACGGATAGCACGTCGCTGCAACCTATCGAGAGCGTCGAGCAAGTATTTTGCGGAGCCATCCCAGAGGTGACAGCAATATTCCACACATGGGCGAACTTGTGCCTTATAAAGAAGGCAGAGCTGCACCGGTGTGAAAAATCGCCGCACTCTGTTCAGGATCCCCAGTTTGCGGGAGGCTGTTCTAATGACGCTCTCGATGTAATCCCGCTGGTTCAGGTCGCGGCGAACATCTATGCCAAGGATGCTAAGGCTATCCTGTATTGGTAAGGGGTGCTCTGAAGAGTAGGATGGGAAAGGAAAGGAGACACTTTACTAGAAAAAACACACACCTGTGTCTTCTTGGCATTGAACTCGACAAGATTGCATGAGCCCCATTCGGAAATGCGGTCCAAGACCCCGTCAAGCTCGGCGACAAGAAGGTTCCTCTTTTCCTCGGTTTCGGTCTGCTTTACCCCAGGTCTTCCAAAATAACGTGCGTGGACAGTGCTGTCATCTGCATAGCAATGAATGTTGCCTAGTGACAACATGTCATTGATATGCAGCAGAAACAATGTCGGCGACAGAACGGAACCTTGAGGTACACCGGAATTTATTGGGTGGAAACAGGAAGTGCGTCCGTCACAAAGGACACGAATCCTGCGCCCCTCCAAAAATCCCGCAATCCATTCGCATAAGCGAGGTGGCAGACCGTATGCCGGGAGCTTGGAGAGAAGCGAACGATGCCATACACGGTCAAACGCTTTAGCGATATCAAGGCTAACTGCCATAGATTCGCCGTGCTTCTCCATAGCCTCCTCCAGAGGTGCGAAACGTACGCTAGAAGATCACCCGTGGACCGTTTTGGTCTAAAACCGTATTGACGGTCATGCAGCAGCGAGTGATCCTCTAGGTAGCGGATGAGCTGGGCGTTAATAATCCGCTCAAACACCTTACCCAGTACTGAGGTTATAGCTATGGGCCGGTAGTTGGCAGGATCAGACCTGTCCCCTTTTTGGGGACAGGCTGAACATTCGCCTCCTTCCAAGCCCGGGGCACGATGCCCGAGGTATATGAGAGGCGGTACAGGCGTGTGAGTACTGGAGACAACTCCGCTGCGCAAATTTGAAGTACTAACGCTGGAATACCGTCTGGGCCACTAGCTTTCCTTACATCGAGTGACTGCAACTCAGCACGTACATCACATTGCCTGATTCGGATCTCAGGCATATGAGCACCGCAATCTGGAATTTTAGGCGGCTGTGCTCCACCGTCATCAATGCAGGAATTGGCCGCAAAAAGATTGGCAAGCAGATCTGCCTTCTCCTGCGGCTGATGAGCTAGTGAACCGTTAGGATATTTCAGCGGGGGCAACGAAGGCAGACAGAAGTTGGATTGCACATGTTTAGCCAGGCGCCAAAAGGAGCGGCTACCCGTGGGATGCCTAATAAGGTCCTGGCCAACACGTGCAACTCGCTGGGCATCTGCTCTAATGTAGGCCCTTTTGGTGGCCTTGGTGGCTTTGTTATAGGCTGCTTTGATTGAAGTAATATTAGGATCCCGGAGTGCATGAGCCCTGGCCCAGTTGCGGTACGCCGTCCGTTTCAGTTCAACGGCTGCGGCGCACTCACGACTGAACCAGAGATCATCTTTGCGACCGCTGGTGACATCAGTAAATGGAATGTAATACTCCATTCCAATACTGATCTCACCCGCAATAAGCCGCTGCACACTCCGTGGGATCACTTCCTCCAAAGCAGCACTGCCCCCAAGGGATGGATGCGAAGTATTCACGCAAACCATCCCAATCTGCCGACGAGTAGCGCCACAGTCTCCGCGTCACCTCCACGGGTTGTGGGGGAGCGGTGCATGGCACTGTTGCACCCACCAGGCAGTGGTCGGAGGACCCCAGTGGGGCACAAACCGACACTAGGTACCCCGATGGGTGGCTCGTCAGCAGAAGGTCCAACAGGGAGGGCGCTTGACCGACAATATCAGGCATCCGGGTGGGCTGGAGTACCAGTTGTGTCAGGTCATGCGTGAGAGCAAATGCGTGGGCGGCCCGGCCAGCATGGTCTGTTTTAAGGGAGCCCAACCAGGTGTCATGGTGGGCATTAAAGTCCCCTAAAACACCAGCTCGCTATTGGGGAACCGCGCCTGAGCGATGTCTGCCGCCTGACTCAGATGGTCAAAGAGTCGAGTTGTCTCGGTGTCACCTTTATGGGACCGGTATATGCACACGTAGACTCTGCTCACAGAGCCTAAATCCACGTGCACACCAAGGATGGAGAGGGATGGGTCTTCGAGGCAGTGAAGACGGACACAGCAGACGTCCGCCCTGACGAAAAGGCACACACCCGCCTTGGGCTGGAAGGACTCTTCCAGCTCATAGCCCGGATATCGAAGGTATGCCGTATCGGCAGGGCAGCCAATCTGAGTCTCCGTCAGAAACAACATCGCAGGCCTCGCCGTCTCGAGGTGTTGGTGGACGGCGTTGAGGTTTGCATGGAGTCCACGGATGTTAGTGAACTCCACCTCAAACAGCGAGGCGGTGGGGAGTTGGGATGCCGCTGTAGGACGATGATGCGTTGGTTTTACTGCCATCGATTTTAGAGGGAAAGGGGACGTGAAGAGAAGACCATTGCTGCGGCAACAACGAGACAAAGCGTGGAGTCTCGCATTGGTATTGAGCTGTGCAGGGCGGAGTTGGCCAGTCCGCCGGACGGAAGGGCCCCCGTACCCCCCCGGAGGCGGACACGCCGGGTCCCACTCCGGGCACCACCCGGCACGACGAGCCGCTCCGGGATTATGCGCGACCTGGTGGGGCAGCCTTCGGGGGTGGTTAGTCTCCGTCGGGCCCCTGTACTATGCCGCGGGCGGCCAGCGGCCGCACCGTTTCTACGGGTCTCCCTGGCCGGCGGGCTGACCCGCTCCGCCCGCACAATACCGCCGCTAAGGCTCCACTGGTCCGGCGCTTGCCGCAGCAATGGTCCCCCCTGGCTCCGGTTCGTACAGTGCTGATCCCGGAACGCGACCTGTCCGAGAGAGGTCAGAGTCACTTGGCAGGTTTTACGCAACTGTATGGTGGTAACAGCAACCGGTCGACAAAATGTCTGAATAAACGATGAATGAGTAAACGATGAATGGCTTGGAACTCTTATGCTGGCCGGCCTTCCCGATGTCTATGCTCCCATGATTATGGGGCTGGAGAGTTCAGGTATTGAAATTAGTGCGGATCTTGTGAAAACAAAACTTCTACAAGAAATTAAGACAACAGATAATAGCGCTGCTTTCTTTACAAACTCAAAGAAGACCGGATATAATCATAAGCAATCAAAATATAAGGGCCCTCGGTGTTTCAAATGTAACAGATATGGGCACTATGCCAAGTTTTGTAAGAGCGCTGAGAAAACATACAAAAAGGAGCACAAAAATGAAGAGAGTTCAAGTTTTGTTGCAGCTTTTCAGCTACAGTGGGAGAAGAGAGAGATAAATGGTATATTGACTCCGGTGCATCCATGCATATGACCAGCAGAAAGGATTGGATGTACAATGTCACAGCGCCATCAGTAAATAGCATCACAGTGGCCAACAGAGAACCACTGCCGGTGAAAGGACTTGGTTGCATTGATATTCATCTGTCACAGGGCAACAAGATACAGGTAAAGAATGTCTTATATGTTCCTGGTTTAGCAACTAATCTGCTCTCTGTGAGTACAATTGTTAAGTGTGGTCATAAAGTAACATTTAATGACACAGGCTGTGACATACATGATATAAGCGGTAAATATGTGTGTTCTGCTACATTAAGAAATAAGTTATATTATGTGCTAGAAACCAAAAGTAACTGTGAGAAAGCTCACTTGACTTCAGATGGTGAAAATATTAATAGTATTGATCTCCGCTGTAAACAAATTACCAGACTGTGCAGATGGTGTGACTCTGACTCCAGCTAGTAGTGATGTCACCAGATGAATCCACTGTTGTGAAGGTAAACAAGCCAAGCTGCCATTTAAAAATACAGGTACCAGGGCTACTCAACCCCTGGAAGTTATTCATTCGGACTTGTGTGGGCCCATGGAGATCTCATCGCATGCAGGTATGAGATATTTCATAACCTTTATTGATGATTGTACCAGAATGGTGCATGTTTATTTTATGAAAGATAAACTGAATGTCTTGGAAATATTTAAGGATTTTAAGTTGAAAGCAGAAAACAAATTATCCCATAAAGTTAAAACTATTAGAACAGACAATGGCAAGGAATATTGTAATGTGCACTTTGAAAAATATTTATCTAACAGCGGGATAACTCATCAGACCTCAACACCCTATACACCTCAGCATAATGGCATGGCAGAACGAATGAACCGCACCCTTGTTGAGCGAGCAAGGTGCATGTTGTTTTATGCAAATTTAAACAAATCTTTTTGGGCTGAAGCCATAGCTACTGCAGCATATATTGTTAACAGATCTCCTACCAAATCTTTAGGGTATAAGACCCCCTATGAAATGTGGACTAGTAAGAAACCCAATCTGTCGCACATGAGAATATTTGGGTCAGAGGCTATGGTACACATACCAAAGGAAAAACGGCGTAAATGGGACAAAAAATCAAACCAAATGATATTAGTGGGGTATTGTGAGACTTCCAAGGGATATCGTTTATTTGATCTGAAATCAAGTAAAATACTTATTAGTAGAGATGTAATATTCTTTGAAAAATTACAGAATAACACACTACGAGCTACCAACATCAATCCACCATTGGACAATCACTCCGAAGAGTCAGCTGTGTCTTCACCACCTCACAGTAAGTCAGATACTTACTGCGGCATTGAGGAGACTGATGAAGACAACTCAAGTGAATATGAGACTGATGTTGGTGACCTTGATGAGAGCTATCAGCCGCCAAAGAATATATCTCCACAGCAAACTGGACGTATGAATCTGAGAAATCGTATCAAAGCAGGAAAGCAACTAAGTGAAAGTAATAAGTACTGTATGTTTACTGACTTGTCACATCCACAGTCTGTAGAGGAAGCGCTGTCGTCACCACATGCTGCTCAGTGGAGAAAGGCCATGGATGAGGAATATAGCTCACTGATAAAAAACAAGACATGGACCTTGACTGATCTTCCTCCCAGCAAAAGAGCTTTGCCTTCAAGGTGGGTATTTAAAACCAAGTCGGATCATGATGGCAACATAGTTCGATACAAGGCGAGACTAGTCGTAAAAGGTTACATCCAGCGTAAGGGAACAGACTACGAAGAAATTTATTCACCTGTAGCAAGGTACACTACTCTGCGTTACTTATTTGCTCTGGCTGCTAGATTTAATTTCGACATTGATCAGATGGATGCTGTGTCGGCATTCTTGCAAGGGGAAATAGATAAAGAGATATATATGGAACAACCAGAATTATATAAGGAAGGTTCCCAAGTATGTTATTTGCACAAATCCATTTATGGACTTAAACAAGCAAGTAGACTCTGGAACATAAAACTCAATAAAGTCTTGCTTGAAATAGGAATGTTACAATGTAAAACAGACCCATGTGTTTATTATAATATAGACAAAAACACATTTATTGCCGTATGGGTTGATGACCTAATTCTATTTACATCCCAATTGTCTGTGAAAAATAAGATTAAAGAACAATTAAAAATTAACTTCGATATGAAAGATCTTGGGAGTGCCAATCATTGTGTTGGGTTGCACATAATAAGAAAAGGAAATGCAGTTATGTTAAATCAGAAGAAATATATTGAAGAAATATTAGCTAAATTTGGAATGACTGACTGTAAACCTGCTAAAACTCCTGTAGAAGTAGGATTGAAGTTCTCTGAGAATGACAGTATATGTGACAATCCATATCAACAGGCAATAGGATCACTATTATATGTGGCACAATGTACAAGACCAGACATATCATATACAGTCAATATGTTAAGTAGATATAATAAGGAACCTAAGACTGAACACTGGACTGCTGTCAAAAGACTGTTGAGATATTTACAGGGTACCAAAGATTTAATGCTAGTATATACCAAGGATGGTGATGGAACAATCTCAGCATACTGCGATGCTGACTGGGCAAGTGACATGCATGACCGTAAGTCGTGCACGGGTAATGTTTTCATGTTGCAGAATGGTGCTATCTCCTGGTGTTCACGCAAGCAGGCAACTGTGGCACTCTCAACGGCTGAGGCAGAGTACATGTCCATGTCATCTGCTACCCAGGAAGCTCTCTGGCTGCAGCAACTTCATGCGGAGCTTGGACAGCATCAGGCCAGCCCGATCATTATTAATTGTGATAATCAAAGTGCAATTAGACTCGCCAATAATGATTGTTATTTGCCAAAAACTAAACATATTGATATTAGGTATCATTTCCTCAGAGACCAAGTTAATAAATGTAAAGTAAAATTTAATTTTTGTAAAGGTAGTGAAATGGTAGCCGATATTTTAACTAAGGGTACGACTTTAGAAAAACTTTTGTTTTGTATAAATAAAATGGGATTGCGTTCAGGGGTGGATGTCAATAATTGAACGCAACCCTTATTAGTTCCTTTAGCTGCCACTACGTGGCGCCAACTGTCAAGGTCTGCCATCTTAATTTTATATTCCTTCTCTCTGCGGCGCCTAACTTGTAACTATATTTGTGATTGCAATAAACTAAATATATATTTCAAATCCGCTTGTTATTCATGAAAACCTTCACTAAAACTTCACGGTTTATAGGTAATAGAAATATAATATGTGGGTTTGACTAAATGTAAGTGACTCAGATCGAATATAAAAGTATTTTTATCACATCGTAATCTAGCCTTTAAAGTAAAACCCCTTTAGGTTAACACAGAATTTGTATAGTCACTATATAGTATATAAACGTAGATATTCACCGCTCTAATCACGGTCAGGTAGCTGCCATTTCCATAAATTCTATCGGATTCCTGTAACAGCATACATTAAATACGCTTATCTTCAAACCAAAGTGAAGGGAGAGCAATGCATTATCACAACATGAAATAAGAGGAGCCCTTTTGAATTTTTAATCATACCTACTAATAAGGGGAGCACAAATTTACAAAGGAAGGTATAATGAAAGACATTACGGTGCTCTAATTTTATGAGAGGAATTGTTTTTTCGTGTTACTTGGAATTCTTTAATTTGCTCGTAGAGTGCCTAGAATAGACTGTTTATTTAATTGCTTTAGAACTTAATGATTTATGGGTAACTTTGTTTAATTTCCGCTTTGCCTGATTATATGATCATATTAAAAACGCCGATCGCTTCTTTATCAGTTATATTGTTTCTTTTTTTTCTAAATCAACGTATAGAGTGTAATTATAAGTGACAGACATTCAGGACATTATTCGTTAATAGCAAAAAACAGCTTTTCTGACTTTGGTATTTCTTGTTAAAGGTCTCATTAAAGTATCTGAGTATTTAAAAATTGTATTGTATGGTCTCAGAAGTTCGATACCATTGTTGATTCGCCGCATATTATCCACTGGTACACCAAAACTCCCAAAAAGGTGAAGACAGACCCTTGACCCTTGTTTACCGATGCCAATGTGTTTCCCATAACATCAGTTTCGCAGTACTAGTCAGCACGTATCGTGTAAGGAATTTGTGAGTCAGAGTCCTTGCTCATTACTCACGGTACCCAGGGACTGTGTGGTCCCCGCGATCGCTAACGCAAAAAATTGCTTGCACGTGCCGCCTGTTAACCTTTTGTTGTTTACTCCGAGTTGCAGAGGATTTTGACCTCTAAGGTAAGATTTTCTGCGAATGTCGACAAATATGGGTGTGGGGTTTAAAATTAACCGAACTGATGACCGAGCTTTTAAACTTTCACGCTCCATTACACTAAATATTAGTCTTTATGGGTCTTGAGTTCGCTCGCGACCATGATTGGTGCAACCCAGTCGAAATATCAGGCAGTAAGTAGCTATGTAATTTGCTATTCCTAATAACTCGTGTAGACCCATAAAGACTAATATTGACAGATGACCGAGCACCTCAAACAGAATTAAGTTGATAAAATTAGACTGAAATTTTACTTTTACTTAGTAGTTTATACTTTTATTTATCTAATTAGAGCGGTTCCAGTTCAATTTGTAACGACAACTAAAATATTGTCAGAATAATATAAATCTTATAATATTCTGTATCTTTTTGAGGTGTTTTGGTTATGAAATTGAAATCAACCAAAAAGCACACAGAAGAAATAACGTCTATGTAAAAACCATAAGTAAATTGTCCCACATATCTATGGCGAATACATATATTTTTCTTTTCCGTTTTCCCTCAAGATTAATGCCAGTTCCACTCCACCCACAAAAGTTACTGAGTGTCACCTCTAGGGAAAATCAGCGCATCCTTCCCAAAGCGCACGGGTGCCATTCTTCACAATTTCATCGTCACTTGGAGAAATACAATTGTAAGGGTGTAAGCCTTGACAAGTGGCGGTGTAGAGTCGTTTATCCTATCGCTAGTTGCAAACGAAGAACAATGTTGAGAACTTGCTCTTCCCTTACATACTGCGTAGTGTAATTGATTGGTAATTCCTAGGCAATAATTTATTATTCGTTTTTAAACAGTCTAAGCATGCACATTCGTAATACTGCTTATATGCATGCGCGGCGCAGTACTATTTAATTTGGAGGTTAATCAATGCGGAGACAATAACATGTTTTGTTATTCTGCTTTATGTAGTCTGAGCATGGGTATAAGTAACACCGCATAATTGATGACCGTCTGATGACCGCAAGCAGACGGAAACGTGGTGACAATACAAATAGCAGAATATAAATAGTATTCATCCATAGCGCATATCAAGTATATATGCCATAATTGTTTGAAAATACAGATGATATGCTTGAAGATCTTTTTTTAGAAAACTAAAGTGATATTTTAAAAGATGTGAAATATATTTGCCATTTGCTTCGCACCCGTGCAATAAAATTACCAGTATTTCTGAACTATACATATAAAATGCACGTATGTCGTATAATGAAAATACATCAAATTAAAAACCTTTCCCTTAAAGCTTATATCTATTAAAATTGCATTGTAATCGGTAACGTACCTATAAGTATCTAAGCGTACATAGTAACAGACTGCGAGAATCATTGTATACTATGCTATGAGTATCTAAAAATGTCCATTATTATAAAGCTAAATAACCAATATATAACCACAGACATCGGCCACGAGTCCCAATAACTTACCTCGTCTATGTAAACCGTCCTACCTGGAATTGCCTAATCAAATTAAACAGCAACCCAAAACTAGTAGAGAAATAAAACCAAATAGGAGCATAGTTCTAACGGCGAACACATTGCTAACTCTGTCGGAAACCACTGAACAATTTGAGCCATTTGTATCGAATTGTACAAGCCTGAAATCTCTTTGTGGGCTGGTAATGTCCCGGTCTTCACGATTTCCATCAAATACTTGTAGCCGAACAACTGTCCGATTGCGGACGCGATTAGGAAAGTTTACAGCACAATTCGGGAGGATGAGGTTAATTATTTTTGTGAAGGCTTTACGGTCAAATGGATACAGAT
The DNA here is from genome assembly GCA_039566165.1 of Maruca vitrata. Taxonomy (NCBI): domain Eukaryota; kingdom Metazoa; phylum Arthropoda; class Insecta; order Lepidoptera; family Crambidae; genus Maruca; species Maruca vitrata. The sequence goes on from CM076928.1 coordinate 7,993,364, forward strand.
GATTGGAATTCGGTATTCGTGCGGTTGCAGGGTAACTATGTTGTGCTCTTCAAAGATACAGTTTTATGAATTTTTCTGGTATCTGTGTATGGAAAATGAGTGCTAAAATTCTGTCAACTCAATCATAGATATGAGATACACAGAGCACAGTTTCCGAATTCTCACACGTTTTATATAAGGAGTCACAAAAGTCGCTTTGGTATATATTTCTTGGAAAAAGTTGATTGGTACCTAATGAGATTTGGCAATAGATGAATGTAAATTTAAATGTCTATCAATAATTAAAATTCAAAGTAGGTACATTGCATAACTACAAATTGTTTGAAATAAATTTAACAATATAAAGCAAAACAATCAAAAATAGCATCTGTACCACACGTGCGAACAACCATCTGAATTTAATTTGAAAAACTTCAAATCAAAAAGCGTATTTCGAAATTTATTCAATATTGAACGCGTATTGGTAATTAAATGGTACAATTTATTATTATGCTGATGTACTTCCGATAGCCAATGTCACGTAGCGCATAACGATTTTTGTGGTTCATCGCAAAATAATGGTTTTATTGAAATGCAATAGCGTAGTTCAGTTGTAATAAAACCAACTTGTGTGAGCATTTTTGATATAAATGGTATGATATTTTTATAAAAGTTTGCATTAAATTAAATAGAACGAAACAAACTTCAAGCTTTAATCTGTATTTCCATTTAAACAAGTGTAACCTTTTGCAGGTCAACTCTTGTATCTTGTCCATTAGAAATACTCATTATTAAAATAAAAATTTAAAAATTTAAATTCTTAATAATATCAGCATAAACCAGGTCCAATAATTTGATACTAGAAGTCAAAGGAAACTAAAGAGCGACGACGACTATTCCAGAAACACATCTACGTTTTTTGTGTCGCTGATAAATTGTAAACAAATTGTACCTGCCCTGATAGAATATGAAATGAGCCAGCTAGCATGTTTAACGAACTGAGCAATTTCATACCTCCCTGTGCTCTTTTGCCGTAAAAATCTTGTTTTAATATCATTAACCTATTTACATGGAAATATTTTATAATATAAATATTATTAAAAGAATCAATATTTCAGGTTTAGGTCGTTGCTTGCCCTGCGAGGGATCGTCAGTTCAAATCCCGCCACGGACCATAGTGTTATTCAAAGAACGTTGGCGAAAGTGGATCCAATTTTGAGACCCCGTTCATAGCGAAAAATAAAACAATTAAATGCCATTTGATTGGCAGATATTTGTACTAAAATCACAAGATTTTTGAAGTCGGGAATCAAAAGTTAAAATATTTTCAAATACTTACAATTTGCGAACAACGAATCGTTTTTATGGATGTAAAACCAACCGTTAAACTTACCTGTTAGTCCAGTCAAATTAGGATAAAAATCTCGGAATTCGAGATACCCAGCTGTAAGTCTGTAAATACTTAGATATTGACATCCTAATAGTGGTCTTAAAAACCTTCATATTGTAGGGTGTACGCAACTATTAAATTTTCAAGGTCAAATGTCACAAATATCAGTTTTATGAACTTTTGAGCGAAACGGGAAGTTTTATCATAAAAGTGTGTAGGAGAAAATTACTTTTCTTCTATTTATCTATAAAAATTGTCTGTACGTTTTATTTCTAAGATTCACCATTTCAGAGATACAGCGATGCAAATAGTTTAAAAAGTTGTATTTTCAAAAGTTTCCAGGCCCACGTGCGATTGTGCTAGACAGTTAAAATTTTTACGAATGATGTATTTTAGTAGCCTCTATAACATCTAATACTAGAAAAAGCTTAAAACCAATGTTTTAGTGGGTTCTCATACAAAAACTATGTTTTTTTTTCTCACACTTGGCCGGTTTTTAACGTGGTTACCCCAGTAAACCTATTCCAGACGACACCTTTTATACATGAAGAACACGTTGTTTATAAGGAAGCCTAGTTAAATAATTGTTTTGTGTTGTTTTCAGTATTCAGAAGATTTAAGATTTCTGCGTTTCATTAAATTAAATTTGGTTAATATGGATCTTCACGTTCATAATCGAGTTAGATGGACAGTTAACATTTTTAAAATGTATTTTTTTAGTTATACTTCAAACAGAATTCTAACAATTGGTTATTTCGTACTTTTTGACCAATAATAAGCAGTTTAAATGTACTGAAACGTATATGTATAGTACTAAAAACAACATAAAACAATTATTTAACTAGGCTTCCATATAAACAACGTGTTCTTCACGTATAAAAGGTGTCGTCTGGAATAGGTTTACTGGGGTAACCACGTTAAAAACCGGCCAAGTGTGAGAAAAAAAAACATAGTTTTGTATAAGAACCCACTTAAACATTTAGGTTTTAAGCTTTTTCTAGTATTAGATGTTATAGAGGCTACTGAAACACATCAGTTGTGAAATTTTTAACTGTCTAGCACAATCGCACGAGGGGTCTGGAAACTTTTGAAAATACAACTTTTTTAACTATTTGCATCGCTGTATCTCTGAAATGGTGAATCTTAGGAATAAAACGTAGAGACAATTTTTATAGATAATTAGATGATAAGCAATTTTCTCCTACACACTTTTATGATAAAACTTGCCGTTTCGCTCAAAAGTTCATAAAACTGATATTTGTGACATTTGACATTGAAAATTTAATAGTTGCGTACACCCTACCATATGTAGGTTTTGAGACCACTTTAAGGGTGTCAATATCTAAGTATTTACAGACTTACAGCTGGGTATCTCGAATTCCGAGATTCTTACCTAATTTAAGCTTAAATGACTGGACTATGTGTACAAACGTTCTAAATTATCATAAAGTTCATGCAAATTAAGTGTCAGAAATGGAACTTTGATAAGTCAAAGTCAGTGTCAAAACTATATAGGTAAAGTCAAATGTCAGTGAGAAGATGATATTTACAGCATACAATATCAACAGGCATTCAGGCATTCTGGGAGTATTTTTTCGTTAAAACTCATGTTGCATAGTGAGGCTAGCATTGGGGTACATTTTTAAGCTGTTATGGATATCAAGTGAGTACCTCTAATGGGCCAGGGTAATAGGTTACATATTTAATTTTTTCATATCTCTTCAATCCGTGCTTTACTAGGGTAACATCAATTACTTTTTTTTTTAAATATTGCTTTGTTAAAAAATAATCAGTGGTTTTTATTACTGCACGAGGCTTCTAAAATGTGGGTCTCAAATACTAAACAAAGCTGCCATTCTTCTTTGAAATTCATATTATGTTCGATTATTCGACGTTTTAACGGTAAAGAAAACCGTCGTAAGGAAACTTGTACAGCTACGAAAATACTTATGGTGTGTAGTCAACCAACCCACTTGGCCAGTTCATCAAATACAAAATTAATCGCTCAAAATAATTTGCGTGCCCCGAAAATTTGTTCCTTCCGCGTCGCCCCGCCAAATCAAGCCGATTGCGAACTCAAAAACATTTCAATTTAAAGTTAGGCCCCACTGTGACGTTACAGTTTGGAGCACCTTTTCAATTAGGAAATTCTGTACTTCGCGAAAATATGAAATTCTTTCCTCACAATCGAATCGAGATGAGTTGCCCGAAGTTTTCCGAGGGCGGCCGAGTGCTGGCGATTGCTCACCTTTGGAGAACATCGTCCAATGCCGAGCCAGTTTAGGCAGTGCTCTACCGAAAGCGGTGGCGGGCAGACGTCGCGCCACCCCGCCTCCTCCGTCGTGCGTGTGCCATATTAATCGACCATTAATTTGTGCTGGTTGTGACATTAATCGCACTTGTTGATCGGAGTTTGCGCTTGTGATTTTTCCCATGACTGACTGAAAGTGGCTTTGAGCGTGTCGTTCGTATGTAACTAGAGAGGAATTCTGGATACCTTGTTTGTTCCCGTTTGTTTTGCTGTAATTTATAACAAATATGTTTTGGAAAAGTTTCTTAATAAGACGTTTAATTCTTATGAGGACTAAATATTTAATTTTAAATTTACATTGTATTTATGTTATAATAATAATATACGTGTAATCCTGTATAGTGCTACGACATATAGTTGCTACGTCGGCGTAGCAAGGCTCGTAGCAAGCAGGGTAATACATAAAATTAGCTCGCGAAGAAATATAGAACGTTATTAATATCTTTAAATGTTTATATTAATTACAAATAATTACTCGGTTAATAATAATTTTAAACAAAATACGCACCTTTTTAACATATTTGCTGTAAAAATATTGTATCTTAATCTACTGATGACCCTACAAATGACACAATTCAAGCGATTTCTTAAGAATGTTACGTGTTATGAAAAGATAACTTTAATTATATTATTATTATTCAATAATAGTTGATATTATAATATATATTATTATTATTCAATAATAGTTGAATAATTGAAATTCGATATATTAAAAGCAACAATAAAACATACATAATAAATACTCAGAAGAAATTCTCGTTAAATTCACTTACAAATTTTCTTGAAGCAAATAATACTTGTTCAAATAAGAGTTACCTTAATATCATCTAATTCCCAAGTCGGTAAGCAGTTTCGTGCAAAGCTGAAGCTCAAACATTAAACATGAGAAATATAATCCTAAGCGTCACTTTGCTAAAACCACAACATTTTGAGAATCTTAAGTTTATACGATTTAACTGTTTTATCGCTATGACGGCGTAGTTAAATAGATATTGTTAATAGATAATTGGATAATTATAGTTAACATAACTAAATTTAGACATAGTGATCTGACTCCGCAATTAACAGTTAAAAGCTTGAAATACTGGTGAAATAGAAGTTAACTCACTCAATATGGTATTTAGTACATTAATAAATACATTTCCTAAAAATCACTGTAGTGATTGAGTATTTAATTTGGATTTATACCAGTCCACCAATTTATTAGTTTTATACCTACCATTAGCTAAATATAGCAAAACCGGCATAATTTATACAGTATCTACCTCTAAATATTATATATTCTACTATATATTATATTATATATAATTTACTACATTATCATCATCATTAACCCATATACATACGTCTCCACTGCTGAGGTACGGGCCTAACCTACACTAGGGCGATAAGGCCTTAGTCAACCACGCTGGCCAATAGGGTAGTTTCCTATTTTTTTATTTTTACATAGATGGATGAACAACACAATTGCAAAGCTGCTGTTAAAAGAATGGTTTGATATTTGGAAAACTCCCGGAGATATTACAGTTTCAATAGCACATCATTTGGGCGAGCTCAAAACGCTTCATACAAATGTCGCATAGAGCTATGACGTCACCCCTCTGTATACGAGTATGAATATCGTAAGAGCTTTGTTCAGCAGCTATATCAAATGTTGCTTTTACGAATATGTTCTCATAGTGAAAGCTACTACTAATTCTGTAATTTATAAGATGGCATACTATTTTTATTGAATTTTCGCACTTTAAAAATGGACTTTCCCACCTAACTTCAAATGCCTATTATTGTCTCATTTCGTAAGAAATTTTAATTTCGATTTCACTTATGTTATTGATTTACCCATATGTAACTGTTAATTGTGAAATGTTACGTAAAAACAGACTTAGGAAACTAGCCAATTGCGGTTGGTTGACTACACAACCAAAGAATTAACATGCTTTTAATTGCTAATCTCTGTAGTCTGCACTTTTCATGTCCATTTGATTAACGCTTGCTTAATATATGATTTAGTAAGTCCGGTAACTACAATATAATTCGTGAAATTAAACTACCTACATAAAATTTGAGAGAATTATATACAATTGTTTGGTTTTAAATTTATATTTTTACTACAACAAAATCTACTTACCAGAGCCATTAGTGTGCATAAAAAAAAATTACTACTTTTGACAGTTTTGTTGGTTAATACAGGAATGATAAGATCTTAATGCTACAATCCGTTTCGGTAATGTCAATTCCATTGTATTCCGTGTGACGTCCATACAAAAAAAAACAGTGTATATTTTTGGAATTTCGAGGATTAAATACTCTGTATTGGCTATGTTTACTATTTTTTTTTATTTTTTTTTTATTATTAATTAACTACGTACGGAGTCTATGTTTTGTCTGTCGAATTCGACCGGTATATTTATAAATTTTTAATGGTAACCTGAAAACGGATAGGGACTAAGAGGTTTCCTGCATTTTGTTTACTTCTAGTTTTTGCCTATAAATGACAGCCTGTAGCGCTACCATGAGTTGGCTATCGAAAACATACGTTAAAAACGTATAGATTTTTTTTTCATACTACCGATTTTAGTTCTTAGCGTTACCGCTACGCTAAGAACTACGGGTGCTTTACATTTTTTTTTTCTTCACAGACACTTTTTTACATAAGCTGTATTGAGATTGTCACTTTTAAACGCATGGTAGCGCTACTGGTCAGTTTATTTTAAATAAGATTACAAAAACTGGCAGTTCATTTAACGTTTTTAAGTAATAAGTACTTAAAACCGTTAAGTGAACTGGCGAGTTTAAGATGTTTATTCCCCACCACAGCCTCAGAGGAATCAGCCACTTAAATGCGACTTTCTATGTATTCATATGTGATAATCTGTGGTTATCGTAGTTGACATAACAACTTTGCATTAATATGTATGAAACAAGATGCATTTCGATATTCTTAGTCATATTCATTAAGGAAAGAAAATTAAAAAATATATTCGTAAAAAATGAGGCCAAACATCCCTAAAGGTAAATATTTCAGTCGGATGCAATTGACGGAACCATAAACATTACAAGTGAAAGTACTTTCAAATGGTATTTTTATATGATTAGGCGGTTTATTCAGCCCAGTCATATCATCAACGGCCCAACAAAAATTTTACTGACAATTTTAAGGTTTATTTACATCTGTAATTTACTGCTACCATCATCATATTCCGGCGATATGCGCACCCATAGCTCATTGCTACCTTTTATGCCACTCTTTACGATCCTGAGGGCTTATCTGGCCCTTTCAGCAAAATTAATTTCTACTACCTTTTAGGAACTTGGGGTGAACCTTTTTGGGTGAAGGTGTACAAATGTCCTGATTCCAGATGTTTCCTATTAAGGACATATGCCAGAGTGGGTAGTGCTTTATTTTATACGCCTACTACTAAATTCAGCTTTACCTGTTTTGATCATCTCTATGGATCTTATAAGTAAAGTTATTTTGAATTTTAAGATTTGTTTCACAAATACTGATACTTTATTCAAGTTTGATTACAATAAATAAACGAATAAAGTTTATTTAATATACAAAATCATAGATTACATGTATACATATTTTGTTGTTGCTAATATGTCATCGACATTGGGTGATAATGTCTCTCTTAATTACCTAAACAGCTTCATATCCTGCGCGGTTCATAATATTTTGAAGGTAGGTGCTTCCTAAATCCACCTTTATTACTGTTAGGACACTGACATTTAGCATTATTTATTACTTACCAACTCTCGTAAGGTTCGCGTAAGCCACGGAAACATACTAGAGTAATTTGAACTTTATGACGCTATTATTAAGACCCCGCATTAAATCAAACCGCCGACCAAACAACATTTACGGTATTACACCCGAACATATATTTGATATTAATAATTAGTGGGAGATAATAGAAACGCCGTTCATGTTCCGACGTGTACGAGCTATGATATTGTGTTTGGCAAACGGTGCCATCAGTTCAAGATTCAGCTTTCAATTGTAAATAATATTGTTTACAATGAGGGAAATATTACTTAGTCAATTTTGATGTTGTATAGATTTAATTTTTTCCGCGAAAAACATCATCATCATCAGTCCACATACGATCCCACTGCTGGGGCACGGGCCTACCCTAAACTAGGACGATAAGGTATTAGTCAACCACCCTAGCCTAGTGCAGGTTGGTCGACTACACAAACTTAGAATTTCTTCGTAGGTGTGCAGGTTTCCTCACGATGTTTTCCTTCACCGTTAAAGAGTCGAATGATGGTACATATGAATTTCAAATTTGAAAAACACATTGGTACCTGGCGGGGTTTGAACTGGCGACCTCTCGCATGGCAAGCAACGACCTTAACCACTCGGCCATCGACGCTTTTGACGCGAAAAACATGTCAGTATTTTTTTTTTACAGCGGCGTGACAACATGAGCTCAAGCCATCTATAAATTCACTTATGTACCAAATAACCACAGTTTGGAAAATAATAATAGCTTCTTCAGCTGTTTGTGATTTGACAGCATTTTTAACAACGTTTGTATGCCCTTAGCACATAATCACCGAAACACAAAGTTTTATTAGAGTGAAATATGTTTTACACTCTACGAGTAGTTGGATCACAGTGTAATCACTGCCTTAGGAACAAAAGCTTATGAAAATTTTGCCTGCTCAGATATTCTTTGGGAGGTCGACTAGACACCCCGGTGTCATTTTACGATATCCATAATATATAATCACAGAACCGACAGATTGGATTTTACATGACAGCCGTTAATGGGATTTTAAGCCGCCGATCGAAGTTTTGATGACTTGTGAAACAATAATTAATTATAACAACTGAAAGTTTTGCGAATTTGGTCTGTTACTAACTAATAATTCAAGATAAGATGTTTTCCAAAAGGAGTACGTTCTCAAGCGATGTTGTTTTATAGTGATTTTAAGTTAGTTTCATGTTAGAAATATATTAACAAATACAGTTTTATTTATTTTATTATCTTGAATTTTAAAAACTTTCAAGTTGTTAAGATATATATTATATAAATTGCATTGATGTAGTTTAATTTATATTCAAGAATTTGTAAAGAGTTCTTGAGGTAAGTCAGCGTCTAACAGCCTTCGGAGTCTCAGTACCGTTTTATACCTATTTGTACGGAACCCGAACACTTCGTTGATACGAATATTGAGTAAATATAAAAGTAAATCGACCAAGGGTCTCGTAACGTCACTCAATTCAAAACCCAAATCCCTTGTGTTTTAAAAATATGATAAAATTCATTTATCATATTTCTAAAAAGTGGTGACATGTTATGAATGTCTTTCAAACATCACAGCGCTTCTGTGAAAGCATTTTTTACAAAACTGAATTTTGTTGACACACACGCGAAAACAATGACAGCGACACCAATTTACGTTCTAAAAGCTTTTGAAAATAATTTAAAACTGTTATAAAACTGGCTTTGGTTTTGTTTTTATGTTTACACGGCAATATTTGCTAGCCAACGTCAATGGAATGTAGTTTTCATTCAAGTTTTAGTTGAAATTACCTGTTTTGGATGATCAATTTAAATAAAGCACATAATATTATGTAGTTTTGTCTATTATATGTGCGAACACCACGCATTTAATAAAATATTTGTTAAAACAATACACGCAAATTTAATCCGTGAAATTCGTTTTATTTCAAACATCTGTTTAAAATAATAAAATACGGATTTGGTGCATAACACAAAAGTGATTATACAAGTACAACTAGATATTTATTAAAAAGTATAATCATATGAAAATAAACATTCGTAAAAGCCTTAATATTTCGCATGATATAATACTCTGAACAATTCCCGTGCCATACAACAGAGCAAGAACTACAATCCACTTGAAAACACGTTTCCCAATCGGATGAATGCACACATAAAACGCTTTACCTAATTTAAACCTAACCCCCTACCTTGTACGGAAAGACAGTCGAAGGATACTAACAAAGGCAGAAGGACGGTTCGCGAAAAAGTAGACATAGAAAAGTAGACATAGAATCTATAAAATGTCCCTTAGCTCCACAGCAATAAGGGTTACTAGAACTACTAGTCTTAGTAGCTTGCCTTGTCCACTGTACTACAGCCCGTCTGTTCTGTTTGTACAAACAAACCGCTCGCGTGGAGAAATTCTTTCAATCCGCATTTCCCGATACAAGTCTTCGTGACTTCGGCTTGTTGACTTATTGCTGGGCACGGAAGCGGAAGGGGTTAACGTCGGCACTGAGTTTTGGTCAATTGGATTGTTTATTACTAATCTGTAGATGCTCTTGAGAAGCCCTGTTAGCTGTATGCATCGAATCATGGGTAAGGCCTCTGGTCTCACCCCTGAAAATGGAAAGTAAAAAAAATAAGGCGTCCGACCGATTTCAGCCATGGCGGCCGATCTCAATTGAGATCAGCCAAGTGCGCAGGACATATTATAGTGCACAAGTGTGCGCGCAAACACAAGTGCACTCTCTATTCCCTTACTCTCATAATTCGGTGAGACGGCAATCCGACATGACCGATGAGAGATCGGGCGCAGGACCACCGGCTTAACGTGCTTTCCGAGGCACGGGCGTTCAACCGCCAACTTCCTAACTCCGGGCTGAGTAATTTCATTACAGAAAAACTCACACAAATTTTGCCCGACCCCGGACTCGAACCGGGGACCTCTCGGTCCTAACGCAGCACTTGCTACCAATAGACCAACGAGGCAGTTAACGGGGTGGAAATTAATAATGGATTTAAAACAAATACATCTAATTTATTCGATCTAAACTCAAGTAGAGTTTTTAGTGCGGGTCTTATGATATATGCCTGTATAAGGTAAATATTTCCATCTATACTAATATTATAAAGAGGAAAGATTTGTATTTTTTGTATTTTTGTATTTTTTGTATGTTTTGTAATGAATAAACTCAAAAACTACTGGACCGATTGCAACAATTTTTTCACCATTAGAAAGCTGCATTATTCAGAAGTTACATAGGCTATATTATATTTTTAAAAAAATTAGGGATCCTTACTAAAACTCCAAGAATGTAACCCAAGGTGTAAAAAATAGACCTGAAAAATTCCTTACGTCGCCTGCGCTGCGAAAACTATTGAAAGATAGAACAAAACCATTTACTAAGACTTTGCAGAACTCATTATTATCTACAAAAAGTGTCGCGACAGCATATGTCTTAATATTATAGTTATGTCACAGCAATCGGTTTTTTATTCTAAAAAATTTAATTTATATACCGCCACATGAAAAGGCTCTTTATTTGTACCTTGGTATTAATCCTTAAAAAATAAGTTACTTTATATTCAAGACGGCTTCAATACCTTTTTATAATTTTTTGAATTATTCAATTCGGACATTTAATTCGGAAGATATCACGAGTTTAAAAATGCAAGTATTAGAAAAAAGTCGCGTGGATGCCGCCACCGCGCTCAGCTAGCCAGCATGCGTTGTAGGCTCCATGTAAGCGTCACTGAAATTTTACTGGGGAGTCAATGTAATATAATAATAGTAATATAATAAAATATAATAATATTATAAAGAGGAAAGGTTTGATTTTTTGTTTGTTTGTTTGTTTCGAATAGGCTCCGAAACTACTGCACCGATTTGAAAAAATCTTTCACTGTTGGAAAACTACACTATCCCTGAGTGTCATAGGCTTTTTTTAGATAAAAAAAAATAGATTTCTGTTACGGGGTTAAAATATATTACATAGAGATAGAGATATCCCCGAAGCGAAGCGAGGGCGGGTCGCTATTTCTAATAAAAAAAATTAAATTATAGTGCGCCTTTTCATCTTGTGACACCTTTGATTACTATAAAACAAGATAACTTAGACTAAGAAATAAAATCATTATAGATAGATATTTGTCATTATAATATTAAATAATTCAAAGGTACTCTGCAATTTTTCTCAGTCTTCATGGTTTTAACATGTTGACATTTTGCTAACATGATATTGCGCACTGAAGCGATATTAACTCGTTAGAAGGGAGGATATGCACAACTAATTAACTTGATGAGAAATATGTTATTTATAGAAACGTAATTCATTCATGTAAAGTAATTCATTATAATAAAAATATCGATTGCAAGATTAATTCAAGTTCCTGTACAGAGGTTTTTTGAAAACATTATAATAAGAAATGTATATTAAAGTGACTGGAAATAATTTGGGTATAAGAAAAACAGAAATATTATTTCTTACATTCAATACAGTTAAAAGTTACTAGTTTTAGAATGATTGAACGAGCTTAAGCACTTTTGTTAGAATCAGGAGTGGATGCGCACAAATATACTAAACTATATTTAATAATAACACACCCAAACACGGAACAAACACCGATGTTCCTTACACAAATATTTGTGCCGAGTAGGAATCGAACCCACGACACTTGGAACCGTAGGTAGTGACTCTGGTCTAACCACTGTTCCACCAAGCCATTAAAAGTAAGTAATGGTTAACAGCAATTCCTAAAGAATCAAACTTTGACTCTTCTTTTAAAAGAATTATTATCTCTGTGTCTGTTACATGCCTAGATTTTCGAAAGTCACCTTTGATAGGAAAATAAACGAATGTACTTATTAAATTTTCGGAAATTTTAGAAGCCAAATTGCGCAAGTTATCCAAATACCATCAAAACCATTAAAAATAAACAAAACAATCCTGCGAGCAAATTAATTACCCCCTAATCCCTTACTAAAACCGATAAGTTAAATTTTATTTCGAGAAAAAAATCGTCAAGCCATCTTAATCAGCCGAGCTTTAAAACAAATCTGGGGAGTTTTTCGTAAAATGAAATTAGCCGAAAAAGCCGGCGCCATTAAAATTACATTAGCATAAATAAGAGGAATGCTAATCTAAGGAAAATAAATCGCGGGCAAGAAATAAAAATAATCCCCTCAGTCGGTCATTCAATGACAACATGACAGATTCTCCCTTGGGCCAAATCTGGTCCTTGCGGGCATACTGAATAAAGTATAGGTAATTAAGGGGAAGTAGTTTCTGTTAAAGGGTAAAAACGGTTGTATTGTATGTTTACCCGCTTAAACGTAAATGTGGTAAGAAATGGTTAATCATTTTTGGTTTTAATTTTATTACAAATAATATTTTTCTTGATAACATAAAATAATACTTGACGCTAAGGCTGCCTATCCACTGGAGGAAACTGACTGACACTGAGAAATAAACTTGTATCCTATCGTTTACTATTTACCTATATGTTTCCCCATGCTCTTTCGAAGGTGGAGAGTACAAATTAATAGTTAAAAGTAAATAGGTTTATTAGGAGTTCGGGTACTCGCGGTACGCAAATCAGTCCGCATGACCTCATCTTAAAAGTTACTAAAAGAAATTACCATTGAGAAAAGAAAATATAAGTTAAAATAGCTATACTTCATGCTGCGTTGATAAAATTTGTTGATTATTAGATATAAAAAAGGCTTACATAGAGGGCTGACATGAATCGGACCCATGTGCATTATTTCAATCAATTACTGATTAATCATACTTACACAGAGCTATGAAATTTTGTACAAAGTTATGGTCTATAACTACGGAACCCTCTTTACGTGGACTAGTTTACTTTCCGTTTTACGTAGAAATTATGACTGATCATCATAAAGGTTGAGCTAACGATGACAAGGCGAAAACAGGTATATTGCTACCAAATGATGATTAATGGGCCAAAGAAGTGGTGGAAATAAATAGGTTCCTTGCACACTGCACTGATTTGAGTGGACTGTCTGGTTTAAAAAAACCTGTTTTCTTTTGTTAGAAGTACTTTCTTTGTGTACAAAAGAAAAAAATGTATTTTTCTGGTGAATAAATAACGTGTAGTTAGTTTGTATCAACTAGGTCAAATATTTTTATTTTGCTAAAATTTTACGTTTGGCTTTGTACATACAATATTCTTTGTACTTAAAAAGTCATGAAATACAAATGAGTTCGTTAGTTTTTCCACTGTTAATTCTATTAAATTAAGAAGATTTTTTCCTTTCAGTGAGTAATGAAAAAGAAATTCATGTTGTCTCAATTATGTTGCGCACAAAAATTTCCAGGAACGTGTTGAAACTTTTTATAATATTATGTAACATGAGCACAACGGCCGAAACACCCTCGTATCAAAATAAATTATCTAAATTAGACGGAATAAAGTATTCATGTCGTCACAACTCAAACGTCAAAATCCTCTGGGCCAGATGGTATACCGCCGCTGTTTTGGAAAAATACTCACAGTACTGTCAGTGTTCCGCTACTCTCAATCTTCAATAAAAGTTTACAGGAGGGAGTATTCCCTAGTATATGGAAGTGTGCCAACGTATCTCCTATACCAAAGAGCGGTGACAATCATGATGTTGAAAATTACCGGCCTATTTCCCTTCTTCCTGTACTCGCAAAGACGTTCAAACTCCTCGTACATAAACACATTTATCCGCTACTTCACCACCTCTTAGTACCAGAACAACTCGGATTCGTCAAGCAACGTTCTACGACCACCAATCTCACAATTTTTGTTAATTATCTGTTTAAAAATATGGATAAACGTATGCAGGTCGATGTAGTGTACACGGATTTCCAGAAAGCATTCGATAAGGTTGACCACAAAATCCTATTAGAAAAATTGGCTTTCAACGGAATTCGTGGAAATCTGCTCCGCTGGTTTGCCTCTTACATTACAAACAGAACACAAAAGGTCGTTATTAACGGGCTTGAATCTGAATCAGTCATTGTAACTTCAGGCGTACCTCAAGGATCCATACTGGGTCCGCTATTATTTCTTCTTTACGTTAACGACATTAGAACGTGTTTTCTAAACTCAAAATTTATCATGTACGCTGACGATTTAAAAATATATAGGGAAGTTGTTACTGGCAATGACTGCTTATCACTACAAGCCGACCTTCATAGATTGACGGAATACTGTATTAAAAACAAATTATTTCTAAGCATACCCAAGTGCCAATATATAAGTTTTACGAAAAAAAAGTCACTTATCGTGCATAACTATAGCCTAAGCAGCGTAGCCTTAAAGAGAGTCTCATCTATCCGTGACCTAGGCGTAGTATTAGATAGTAAGCTTCATTTGGACATGCATATCGAATCGATCACAAATATAGCGTACAAAATGTATGGTTTCGTTGCACGTTCCGCGAATAACTTCCGCCGTTCGCAAACTTATTTACTTTTATATAAAGCGCTCGTCAGGTCTCAGTTGGAATATGCGGTTCAAGTCTGGAACCCTTATTTTGATAAATATAAAATGACTATTGAAAGAGTACAACGCAAATTTTTGAAGTACATGAACTATCAATGTCATCGCCCGTATACCTGTTACAGCCAACTGCTGTCAAATTATAAGATGATGACTCTTGAATCGAGACGTCATCTCCTCTCAGTAAATCTTCTATATAATATACTACATAACAACATTGATTGTGTGGAACTTTTTAATCAAGTAAATTTTATAGTGCCTAGGAATCCTAATAGTAGAGATTCACGAGTACTTAAGACGTTCCACACTGATAGATGCAATACTGTTGCTGGGACACGTGCCCCTATCACAAATTTATTAACCACTTTTGATGATAATTTTAATAGCCTCGATAAATGTTCTCTCAATTCCCATAATTTTAAAAAAATTGCCCTAAATAAACTCCAGCCCTAAATAACAATAACATTAAGTCTTACTTTTGTAACAATTACTTTATACATGTAGTCTCTTTTTGTTTGTTTTTTTTTCCTCACTTGTCGTACCTGTATCTTTATCAGCTCAAAATGTGTTCATATCAATCTGCGGATAACGGGGTTGGTTACACATTTAAGATTCTTTTGAATAAGTTAATATGTAGTTACTTACATGTAATGTGTATCTGTTTGTTATTCTTAATAAATAAAAATAAATAAAATAAAATAACTGTACCCAAAACGGTTCTCCCAAGGGTGACAAATGTACCAAAGCTCTGCGTCCATCAGTTAGGAGGAAGTTTAACACTCTTTTATTCTAATTAGTCCGTGGGGGGGAAACTCGAAGGGCCGAATGAAAGGAGGGATAGAAATGTTGGCTTTCTGCCCTCGAGAGGCACTTGCTTAATTCGGGGGTTATCTAAACTGTCATTTTGGCAACTTTGAGCACAGTTACACGGGTATCGTTTCAAATTATGCACACAAGATTAGGGTTTGTACGAGGATTTATGGGCGGTTTATGGAATTTTACGCATTCGTATGTTGGAGTTGGGTTGCGATCGGCACGGGCGGGTAATACACGATGACAGGAGAGGAAAATCGAAATTAAATGTTAGGACAACATTTTTCATTGATTTTTTAACATTTTGACTGGTTTTGGTCATAAAACGAGGCATGAGAACAAACTTGTTGCAAAATTGTAAATAAGAATATTTTATGTTTTTGCAACATCTTCGCCTTCATATCTTCATTTGATATATACATTTTTATAATACCATACAACTTTATTTATAGTTTTTTTATGCTCTTGTTAAAATTTGAAGTACATTACAAAAAGGAAAACTTTGTATCAAACTGGTAGGTACCAATTGAAACATTGAAATCATGTGAAAAAGATCACTTTAAATGAATTACATTACAAACAGATTAGTTACCAACGGTTTTTATTCTGAATTCAAATATCTTTTGTGACGTTAATCTGCCCATATTATGTTAGTAACAATGTTTTATCCTATTGTTAGAAGATACAAAAAGAAATAATAATAGTTAATGCACAGACACAATCCACTTCAGACACAAAATACCTTGTACTTCCAAGAAGGTACACGTATCCGAATTCAATTCAAGCCTCTTACATATTCCACGCACAGGGAAAAGTCCATTGTACCCGGTACCGAGATCGATGGTACTGCGCCCAGTAAGGATGGCGTGATATCACAACAGATGTCGACGACGGTTATGTCAACTGGCCTTCCATTCACAAAACTAATAAAAGATTCAGCATTGTCGTTTGCCAGAAAGAGGGTTCTCCTACGCCACTGGTGCCCATTCCACAAGGCCTCGGGTCACAAACGCCCCAACTCGTCATTATCGGGGTATACCATACCCACACGACGGCGAAGCACCAGGTTATTGCCAATATAAATCCCCAACCATACGCCGAGACACGTTAAATTATTGCACCTGCGTTACAGACCTTAAAGGAAAATTGTTCAGCCCTGTTTAAATTTTCACCAAGTCGTAATTACTGCGGATAATACAGGTAAAGGCGGAGTGAATCGTTGCCCCACGCGAACATAACCAAACGTCTGAACACATGTTCAAAGGGCTCTCAGTCCCCTGTCAGAAATATAAAACTTTGACGCTTGGTTACGCATACACGGGTAAATAATGTCTTTTAATCTCTACGTAAGCGGCCGACCCTTATCCGCGGGAATAAAAAGTTCCCAAAAAGGTTAGGAACAGTAACGCAAAATTTATTTCTCGATTATGTTGTATTATATTCGGTCAAACGGAAAGAGGAAGGGTTCAAACCGTATGATGAGGTTGAGTGAAGTTATTGTCGAGTTAAGGTCACAGCACACGTATCAACTCGGAAAAGGATTGGCACCGAATCAACTCGGACCGCTTAGACTTCATTAGACTCTACTTGACTCCAGGTACTCTTAGCCTTAGATAGAGACCAGTGGACTAATTTGCAAGATTTGGCTCAGCAGGAGAATAATACTGGTTAGAGAAGAAAAAAATTATCTCTTTACTAATTGCTACTGATCCGGAAATGTTAGAAAAGAGCAGTGCGTTTAATTAGCGTGACGTCCCTTAACTCCCGTAACATGAAACGTAAGGTGTTTACTGCTTGTGGACAAGGTAAAATACGATATGGTGTAAATCCTTTATCGATATTTGTACTGTGGCCTTTACCAGAGCCAGCCAAAGTGGCGAAGGACCAGAGACTTCGGGAGCATTTTCACGAGTTTCGTCGTTGCGTTTCATGTTCCTTATAAGTCTATAACACTGTTGTAACGGCGGTGTTGTTTCATAAATCCCCTGTCGGACTGTATCGTAAGACAATTTAGTTTATCTCATTTTTTATTGAATATAAAATGGCTGAGTGCGTACCTTTCTCTTATCCGATCGGGTTATTTATTGCAGAAGTTTGTTTTTGACCGCCTCACGTACTTTATAGGCCGAACCTTTCCTATCCGGAATTGCCAATTGCTATTTGATATATACTTCATTCTCTAACTTTGCGATCTCATATTTCTTAGATTTTTTCCCGTTTTACGTGACTGTAACATGTATTTTGTATGATAATCGGATTTGAAATGATTTATTTAATGTACGTATCTTTTTGGTTCTCTCCTATATTTTCCTTTCGATGTTGCATTATGTTTTATTGTATTTAATATCCATTTTTATATTGTTAATATTATTTATTCAGCCATTTAAAACACATTTACTTAACTATTAAAGTCATAGTACCTAGTAATAATAAATTTTTAATAACGTCTAAACCAACTATTAATTTTTTTCACTACGTGCGGACATGGTAATAATTAAAAAACATTCAAAAACCAAACATTTCAAACATAAAATAAAACAAAACAATAACTGATACCTCACTGCCAAATAAGATCAAGATTACCGTGAAATGTGTTTCGGCCAAAACAAAACAGAATAACAAGGGCGACCGGGAATTTCCTCGCTCTAAAAATCAAATGAAAGCCGATTTCCTCGTCGGAATGATGTCCGACGTCTTGTTCCGTACTGTATTAGAGGAGAATGACAGCCGAATTGAGAGGGTGCGATCGTGTAAATTTTTCGATGTACGCCCATACAATACGCGTTCTGTGGAACTTGAAGTATATGTTTTGAATTGTTTTGCTCTATGCGTGAAGGTTTATGATATCTTGTCGAGTTTTATGTGCTTATAGAAGTTATTGTATAGTGCTGTTGTTAACAAAAATTGAACGTTCTAGTACATTGAATGGCAATCGTTAATACACACATTAGAAAACCATATCCCTTACATATTCCGTTTCTAATGATAGTCGTGGATGTTTAATAGCAGTGTAAATCTACCACTTTTATTTTCAAATCTTTGTTGTCTATCGAAAACTAGAATTAGAAATAGTAACCATGCAAAATTCCCCTTTTTCATTGTAAAAAGTTAAACATAAAGTAAAGTTTAGTAATATTAAGTAGCTATATGCCTTAAAACACTCTACATATTACATCATCAGTCGAAAGCGTCCGTTATGTAATAACATAAACATAACATTTGCGGATTCCAGTCAGAAAACATTGTGGGTGTGGTAACAATAAAATTCTTAATTAGGTGTGTCGGATTAAAAGAGCTTAGTAACTTTCAGCAGATTACTCGCGTAAAATTAATGGTGCGGGGTGTAGCCCAGTTCATAAGAATTTTGGCTTAAAATATGTAGACGTTATTGAAAACAATACATAAATTAAGTAGTAATTAATCGCAACAGAAAAAAACATATGCCATTAGTCGTCTATGAAGACTTTCACGTATGAGAAATCCGCTAGATGGCCAGACGTAGATATGAGCTCTAGCTGCTACGTGATTGGTGAATATTGACATGTCTGTCAATGTCACGTCAAAATAACCAATCATGCAGTAGTTGAACCTTGTTCCTACGTATTGCCACCTAGTGAATTTCTAATTCGCGTAAAACCCTCATTGCATAGAATCGGATAAAAACTAACCTTACAAATTCATAAAATGTTCGGCTTAATACAACTCGACAATTTAATTTTTTATAATGAACACGGAGTCTGCTCAAATGAACAATCTCAAATTTATTTTAAAACCGAAAATAAAGGTCACAGATTTAGCTATTGTTATATTCCCGACAAAAATAGTATTTGCACTCTGACATTCATCGAATGAGATGTCCAACAATCCAGGGTATCATACCTTTATACCTCTGTTGTATTAACCTTTTCAAACTGAATATAAAAAGGGCTACACAAATAACCAGATACAAGGGAGGAGACATGTCTATTTTTATTTAGTTGTAATATTTCCGAACTCTATACGTCCATTTGTTTGCTTTCAAAATATCTATGGAAAAGAAGCTAGCAACATTGAAAGCCTGACAATACTGCGAATATTGAAATTTGAAACATAGGTATACAGTGTTTCTAAAGAGTAAATACGTCGTTTTTGTCCATATAACTTTGAGAAAAATTCAAACCTTTCTCTCTTTTTTTTTCAAGCCTCCTAATAATCCTTACTAATATTATAAATCCGAAAATAACTCTGCCTGTCTGTCTGTCTGTCTGTCTGTTACGCTTTCACGCATAGAGTACTGGACCAATTTAACCCTTAACTACCCAGTAAGCTTTTGTAACGTAACTGACCAGTAGTGTCCAACAGACACATTTGATAAATATAAGGTGTGATGAGTGAAAAACAAGTTATTTAAATTAAAAATATATTAGAATGAACTTCAGTAATGTATTTTTGCACTTGTATAGTTAAAGATGTATATTTTTTCAAAATTTGTAATAGTCATTATATGATTGCACTTATCACTGCACTTGATAGAGACGCTGTTAATATCGAAGAGTAAACTAACAACGCTTTATCCTTTTTACAGCAGATTCAGATAATTGAGTAGGTCAGCTTCTACATGGTTCATGGCAGCTAAGTGCTTACTTGATGGACTTTCCTTACTTTGTCTCCGTGTATGAGGTGTTACCAATACTGTTGCAATTTCACGCAAAAATAGTTTTTTTTTTGTATTTTTTATTTTGCGTGTGTTCCAGTCATATAATAACATCTCATCATCATCATAAACATCATCAGCCCATTTCTGTCCACTGCTGGACATAGGCCTCCCCAAATGCACGCCACTTCTCTCTCTCCTCGACCACTCGCATCCAGCTCCTACCAGCCGTCCTGCGCAGATCGTCACACCACCTGGCCTGCGGGCGTCCTACACTACGTTACATAATAACATCTAATATAAATAAATTTTGAATTTGCTAGGTATCTATTCGTTTCATACTGAACTCTACTACCTACACTCATGAGTCATAATCATCACCCTCACTCCAAGAATTATAACTATAATTCGTTCATAACCGTTTACAGTTGCTGGTTCTGTCACATTTTTTCAATATCGAATTAGTAATGCACAAAAGTATTTTCATCGTTACTGTAAACATGTTCAAGTTGAAGTTTACGTCTTATAGGTTGCCCTTTATCTATTTATATGAATAATACTGAATAAGAGGACTATTATGTGGTGTCTTGTGTGTCTAATCACTGATATGCGAGACGAAAACAAAGACGACAATTATAACACAAAAAAGTGGTGTCAGATTATTATGGGTATAAAATATTAATCGTTATGACCCACCCGACATCATAAGATTATACGTTAATATAAAATAAAAATAATCTTTGTTCACATTCTCAAACAAAATGTTATTGTGTCTATTGGACACTTGTGGGTTGATGAAGTACTATTTTTTGTATATTTAAAATAACTAATAAATCTTACATGTTAAAAATATTTTAAAAGCACTTTTAGAATCTTAAAACATTGGAGATCAAATAGGTAAAAAGGCTGATTCATAAAAATAAATACTTTAGTTTTTATCAAAACTTAAACGCAAAAATGTGTCCGCGAGACACTTGTGGGTTGTTAAGGGTTAAATGAAATTTGGTACAGATATAGTCCAGAGCCTAGAAAAGGTTATAGGCTACTTTTTTACCGACTGCGCTATTAGGAAGTAATGTTTTACCCGTTAAACGTCTCTACGCGGATCAAGTCGCGGGCGGAAAGCTAGTAATAATATTACTCTTTTTGTGTTTTTGAAATAAAATTAAATGTAATTTTAAAAATTAATCTCGGGTATTATAGAGACCCGACGACGTTACGACTAGAATTATTAGAAAAATTAAATTTTTAAATTACTTTTATTTCAAATGTCTTTTTGTGCATTACAAAATATACTACGACATTGTTTTATACAGAAGAATGTTTGCTCCCTTCAGTTTTGTCGAAACTGGAATCACAACAAATGACAATGTGTTCCGTTTTCTTTTCTAGATGCACGCAATGCTAACTTAATAATGTGTGGCTTACGAACTGCGAA
This sequence comes from Maruca vitrata, assembly GCA_039566165.1. NCBI lineage: Eukaryota > Metazoa > Arthropoda > Insecta > Lepidoptera > Crambidae > Maruca > Maruca vitrata. Next base: position 8,015,165 of record CM076928.1, read on the forward strand.
CAGTGTAGTGTGGTGATGTACCCATATGACGTCATAATGTAACAAGTGTTAGGTACAATGTGGTCAGTTAAGTGGCGGCTCGTGGTCATGCTAGCGGCCTGCTGGGCCCAGGAAGGCGAATGGAGTGAGGATGCTGAAGACTTGGGTGAGATATACGACCTTTTTTAGTTAAGATTTTAGACTTTCGCGTTCTATTACACTTAATATTAGTCTGTATGGGTCTACACGCGATATGAGGAGTAGCAATTACAGATAGCAGGAGTAGCTTTTTTTAGTTGTCGTTTTAGACGCTCCGTTGCTTGCTACGTAGAAAGGAGTAGAGTTTTAGTTTTTTTGTTTACAAAATGGCGTAACAAATGTTTATTACCTCTTTGATTGTATTAAGGTGAGATAATATTTTGAGTATTAGTTAACTGTGTAACTGAGTACACTCACGCAATACAATACTAATGTGTTTTTTTTATCGAATGCATAGTATTTTTTTGCATGGAGAAGTAGTTGTTTTATAAATAGGCATACATTTTATGGACTAATGCATTCGTATATACTACTTATTATTGTATTTTTAATTTAATGTTTCCTGCATAAGGTATGAAAGAAGATTTTAGGTCAAATATTTAGTACCTACAGGGTATTATTTTAAACTAAAGTAAGCGTTTTAATGTGAAATTTATTGAAATAGGATTTTAAATAGCATTGACGAGAATAACAAACACGGCCGACATAGTCTTTACAATAAATATTTCAACCACTGTAATTATTTTAAGTGGCACCATATACACGTGGGTATTGTTAATTGCCGAATAAAACCGTCTTATGAGCAATTATATCCATATTGGAATAGTTTTTATCAAAGAGCTGTGACCGTAGTTATTTAAACAGCTCTGTTTTAATGTTAACTGCGAAATAGGAGCAAAGTGCGGTGGAGTATTTTAAACTAGGACATTCACGTCTGTATTTAATTCCAATACTTGCTATTATTGTTTGTAGAATTTGTGACGACTTACAAAGATCTGAAAGAGCTATATTCTATTGTTTGTACGGGTACCTACTCTATTGGTCATAAATTTGTCAGTATTTACCAGATGTGTCATTTATCCAACTTTATATTAAACGTTTTAAAACTTTTAATTAAAACAACTATTGAATCGATTAATTATTTCGAAATATTTATGATTATTAATTTTTCCACATTAAAAGCGAAAATCTTAACCCTGTGCGCATATACATGAAGCGTTGTGTAATATTTTCTTTAAAGAGAACATCGGGAGACATTTTTAAACAATTCAGACGCCACGATTTGCTCATTTTCCGTCGTTATCTACACGAATACATAACGCGCCATGTTCTAAAGGTGTTAGTTGAAAAAAAGAAAATTAAAACGTGCCAATAAAAAACCAGGGACACTTTTTATTACAACAGCATTACAGTTCACCTCGCGCGGTACGCCCCGGCGATCAAACGAAACAAATCGAACAAACTCAAGTGGGAATCGCGTTCAACCCATTAAACGCGATTGCTTGTCGAAAATGAAAATGGGGAGATATATTTTCGTTTGTTCCCCGTGTCGGTTATACCATGTTTTTTGTCTGATTTTTATGCAATCCGCTGGGAACTGCGTTTACACGCAACAAATTGCTCACTTTGATTGAGAGTCAAACGCGCCTATATTTTAAACCTGTTTCGTAGCCATTTAAAACTCTTTGACGGAGTCAATGCCATATTACGAACAAAGCAAACAGTCTGAAAAGTTTGTAAACAAGCATTCGAAACCGCAACTCACACTTAATTCTTAAGAACTACGAAAAGATCTCAGAAGTTCGAAAGTGACGTCGCCTGCTGAATCTACGTCTTGTCTTATAGACTTATTCTTATCTGGAAACGGATCAAGAACTTGCTCAAGTTCGATTTCTCGTTTGGATGGCTGTGAAAGGAGCAAAAAGAGCGACCCAATTAAAAAGTGTTCATGCATGGGCGGATCTATTCGGTTCCAATTTTATTGGAACGATTAATTTTATTGCGAAAATTTCTGGACAGCGGAACGAATGGAAAACGAAAGTGGCCGACGCGGCTTCACCGAGCTTTTGTGCTTTTGGGTTCGGAGGGGAAAGAAGCTTAGTTTTGCCAAAAACAAGGTATGGATGTAGAAGATGTAGATATAGTACAAGGATGTATACACGTCTCACCACGAGTTCTATAATCAGTAACAGTTAAATACTGGTACATACTGAACTAAACAATATAAACAGTTTGGTGAAAGAGTAAAAAAATAATCCTAATCTTATCTTGCTACATCTGTACGGCTAAATAAAATAAGTGTCTGTTCGTAATATTTAAATATCTTTTTATTAAATGAGTATGAATCTATAACAGGTAAGTACTAATGACAAAAACACAACTAAAAACATTTTTGTCTGTCTGTTCCCGATAATCTCCGAAACGGTCGGACCAATTTCAATGGGACTTTCACTAGTACATAGCCAAATTTACAAGGTACATTATAGGCTATTTCAACTTCCACATTCCTATACAGACGAACTCGTGGGCGGCCATAATATAAAAACCTACGCGTTTATAATATAAGTGTGGACTAGTAAGAACATTTAGTATTCGTGAACATAATTTTTCTACTAATTCATCCAAACTTTCTGTTTTTTTTCTAACTATTACGCTATGATGTGCACTTTGATCATAATATGAACAAAGCATTTAGGGCAACTGCACATACTGCATTTATCTTGAAAACTTGCTACATGCACCATCTGTCAGTCTCTGAAATTCAAAGGTTGAAAAACCGGCATCGTGTGAGCCGGGTCACATACGAAGGGATTATGCAAACAAATTATTTCACGAACTAGAAATAGAGAATGTTATTGTGTCTTGATTAACTATGTGACATTATGTATTGACACGTTGAATATAATAATATTTGTAAAATTAACAAATTTGTATTTTCGGACGGTAAATAACGATTTTTTTTTCATTGTATTGTATGTTGTAGTGCGACGTCATAGCACTACGTTGATTTTGTATGAAAAGTGCAAACTTTAAACACGTATAACACTCTCAAATGTGGCTGTATAAGCAAACCAATTACACACATCGCTTTTGTTTATCAAAGACTTCAAAACTACAAAATTACATTAAATCATTAACATTCACCATTATGAAGTTCTTTTTCCTAACTGACTTACGATGATGGCTTGGGGAGCGGATGGCTCTCATGACGTCACTATACAACTTCAGACTAGTACTGCCATCACACGCCGCTACTTCAGAATTTTCCGCTAAACGCTCTTTCTTTCAGGGCTACCGTACCAACCACGGCCTCTATTCCAGCGCAATGGATGGGTTTGTTCAGCGCCGAATCTAATCAAAGAGCAGCGAAAAATCATTCGGCCAGTTATTGTGGACGTGATGAATGAATTGAAATTTTAATATAATTGGATATTTGTTGGCAGTCGATTGTTCTGGCACATCCAGTTTGACCTTAATGCAATAACCCGGTTTACCCGGCGGATTTGAAATGTGTCTACATATTTAATGCTTTAATATCGTCTTTGTACAATAAAGACAGTAGCAAATAGACAGTAACAACAACATACAGCCCGACGATTCGACTGATTTACACCATGGTCGCGAGTAAAATTGCCTTCATTTTATATCGAGCTGCAAAAAGAGTAATGATACCTTTATCAAGCAATATACTTCATAGTGAGCTGATTGCTCATAACTTTATTTTTGTTGCAAAGCGTCTTATAGACGAACTTTTTTTTACCCAGCCTATACTGTCCCACTGCTGGACAAAGACCTCCCCCAATTCACTCCAAAGCTGTCGATCTCCGGCCAATTATAACTTTCAAATTTAAAAACACATTGTACCTTCATGGTGGCGTTGAACTGGTTGCCTTGAAATCAACGACATTAATTACCAAGCCAACGAAACTCAACTCGATCAAAATTCGAACTTAATTACTTCGTACGTAAAACATAAATCTAAATTAATATTTCATTAAATAATTTATCCGTTCTTCAAATAATAACAAGTTACGTAAACCACAAAAGGTGTAACGAAAAATGGTTTTAAAATGTAAAAGCTGAAATATTTTTTGTATGTTACCTAAACATTAGTCCGAACTATATCATAATCATTGAATATATGCACCAAGCAAATAATACAACAATAACAAACGGGCAGATGAAATATTGGGTTACGAGCTAGGCGGAAGGTTTCTTTATTTTCTTCCTTGTTGCACATATGCTTAGCAGGCTTATTCAGCCCGTTGATCCGGAAAATATACCAGCAATAATACGATATCATTTGTTCCCATAATAACATTGAGTAAGCATAATTGCGAGCATTCTTCCCCCAACGTCATTGTATGATATAATGGATTGGTATCACTGCAATGTACTATTGTTCGTTATTCTCTTAGAACTTGTAGGTTTAGCAGTGATTGTCTATATTGATATGTTTTCTTCGCCAAGTCTGCGACAATACATTTCAGGTAATATATACGTTGACGACGAAGACGATGAGTAACAAAACATGATATGTTGCAAAGTAGTAAGATGATTCCCCTTTTTAATAAAATAAAAATCCTAACTAAGTAAATTAGATAAAGTGATTTTAAAATACATTGTTGACGTATTGTAATGACTGGAAAATAGTGAAAGAAAAGTTACGTTCAATCGGAATTAAAATAAAATGCAAGTTAAAGGCAAAGTCTTGTCACACTCGCGAGCCGCCTTGCGACGAATAACTTGAAGTCGTAATTTACACTCGGAAAGGAAGTTTCTTTCGCTCATATACGACAAAGCGGGCAAACGTTCAAAGTTAATTATGTACGGGTAAACAACCTCAAAAGTAATAAATCATAGCTCCGTTCGAACGGGCACAACACATGCTTAAGAACGAATGTGAGTATTTAGTTTTCTCTCTTTGCTGACCTAAATGATGAGGTTTTATTTTCTTTATGTCTTACTAGTGCATTAGTAGTTGCTTTAAGAAGGGCAAGATTATCCTTCAACTCTCCCAGCAGATATTCTGATATGAAATGATCAATTGAACCAAGTGGTTCAATATAATATCATGAAGTCATAATAATTATGTTTTATTTTGAGTCAGGGGATACCAGTCACAACTATCTGTCCGGCGGTTGGTGAACGGTATACGGGTAAGCGACCCCGGCTCCTCGAGCTACTATCGACTCAGTCCAAATCATCCGAGGCGATAGTATCCTTCCTCCCCTTTTCCTTCCCCGTCATATATCCTTGCTACTCGTGGGAACGCAATGACCTTGTTAAATCAATGCACAAGGCAGAATGGCGGCGACGTGGTCCACAACCCGTCTCGTCACGTTTCCCACAGAGGTGAAAAGTGGATCGCTGGAAGTGATCTCTGCCTACCCCTCTGGGAAAAAGGCGTAATTTTATGTGTATGTATGTATGTATGTTATATTTTACCAATGACACAGATGTTAATTCCTTTTCTGTGACCTCTTTTTGGTAACCCAAAAGTGAAGAAAAGTAATAGTATGAATATGTATTTGCTGTCCCTTCAATGCTGTAATTTATCCAACTAAAAAGTTCATCTTTTTTATGCAAAATGAAAGTGATAGTTGACAAACATAACACAATACCTACATGCCAGTTAAGCCAGTCAAAAAAGGCTTTTGCCCAACGCTCTTAAGCGGACGTTTAAAAACACACAAGTTCCATTGCAGCTAAGCCCGAGCTTAAGTCTTGGCGTTAATTTCTGCACATACTGCAGTTATTTTGCTTTGGAGTGAAACTTAAGTATCCTATTGGCAGTCGTTACCATTTTAAAATACTCATTCGAACGCTTTCGGCCAGTGCTAGCTACAATAGATTTTAAATTGTGTATTAGCTAACTGGAACATGTAGTAGTGTTGTTATTTTTTTTGTGAATGAGAGTGCGTTCACTTTGTTATGTTCATACCTATTCTGGTATGCCGTTATCTAAATTTATTTTTTGAATTGACGTCTACCGTAGTGGCAGAAGGAAATGGAATTTCAAATGGCTTGATGGCACATGCGAAAGTGCCTAAGTATCTTGCCCCAACACTCGTAGGTTTGATTCCTACTCGGGATGAATATTTATATTTGAGGGAGGAAAGTGAGGAGAAGTGGGGGTGTGATGAACATCTATTATTGTGTTTTATTTATGTAACATTTATTTATTTTAATGAGTAATTATATTCGTGTAAAAATTTCATGTTGCTTTAAAAGTTAAATCATCATCATCATCTTCAGCTAATATACGTCCATAATGATGCCACGGACCTACCCTAAACAACAGCGAAAAATTTAATCTTATACAAGAAATAAACGTATCGTCCGTGTGAAAGACCGCTAACTTTTTCACTTGTGAGTTTTAAGGACACTAAAACGACGTTCGGCTCACCGAAGGGAAGCCAAGAAAGGCCCTTACGTCTCTCGTTCTCTCAATATATCATATTTTTTCCCTCGGTCTGAAGATATATGAGCAGTGGTTTCGCGCGTGACAGCCTTCCGAGGGTAATATTAATAAAATTATTGTGGAGACACGTTGGAAGGCGCAGAATGACCTGCCTGTTTCAGTATAGGTCACGGTACCAAATAAAATATAACAAAATATGACAGTTGAGACATATCGGTCACTACATAGTACAAAGGAAAATCACTTCCAGCGTCTGTCTGTCCCTATGTATGCTTAAATCTTTAAAACTACACAATGAATTTTGATGAGGCGTTTTTAATAATTAGAGGAATTAAATTGGAAGGTTTTTATGTATAATATACCTGAAGCGAAGCGAGAGCGGGTCACTAGTTTACTTTTTTTTAAATAAACTTAAAGTTGGCTCAAAGTAAGTGAAAATTGAAAATTCTGTCTCGCACTTAAGCCATTAATAAATAAAAATAAACATTTCATATCATCACATACATCGATCTAACTAACAGAAATAAACCTAAATATAAACTTAAATACATAAATAACACACCCAGGCATGGAACAAATACCGATGTTCATCACACAAATATTTGTCCCTAGTGGGAATTGATCCAACGACTCTTGAACCCGCCGGCCAGGGTTACTAACCACTGTTCCACCGAGTCGCCGAGCCATTGTTCTAACTAATGATCCACACGCAAAAATAACATTGATCTTAGAATTTCCAAATCAAAAAGCCATTACTGGATAATTTAATAACTTCTTGCCTCTTACTTTGTCAAATCGAAATGGAAGTTCAAAAAGTTTTTAAGCGTTCAAATTCTAAAACGATTTAATTTCGTACAATGTTTTATTACTGAAGAGAACGGCGTCTTGCTTTAGCAACGATTCTGACTTGCACCCGGAACGATTAGCTAATGGGGCTGAATTGTTGGAAAATGTACTTATTATTTTATTAAATTCTGCTCTTATTTTAATTTTTATTTTAATCCTTCCTAATTTGTGTTACTTTTGATGTTGACTAGTTGACGTTCTTAGATCGGAACTCAGAATGGCCTGCAACTAACCAAAAACATTACATGAACTATGCACGACACATCTTCCAATCAAACTTGAAATTCTGTTTTTCTGATTAATTTCCACTTCCGGATACCTAATTACAATTTGGCTTTGATTGGGGTTTAATTTTTTTTATAACTCTGGAGTGATTACATCAATGTTAGCAACAAAACGGCCCAATTCAGACACATTAGAATTTCTTGCACGCGAAATGGGTTCCCTCTATGTATCCCGCGGTTCTTCTGACCGCTGCCAAAAAGGTACAATTTGGAGGCAGGGCTTTGTCAGCCCATCCCGTACGCTATTGATGCGTGACTCACCCTAACTAGGGTATCCCTTTGTATATTCAAAACTAGTTCCTTTTTATAGTTTACATGGTTTTATCGAGGTAAAAGTAAGCGTTCGACTGAAATCTCAGAGGCGGATACGAAGGTACCCAATTTATTTGTAGACTATTTGTATAAAGCTTATAAAACAAATACCGTGACCAATTACTATTGAAATACCATTTATTAGTACGCGCAATAAAAAGCTGGCCGTCTTAATAAAAGATAATATCTAAGTTTAAAAAAAAAGGCAGGAAGGAAGTTTAAATACGATACTTACGCTTACGTAGGTAACGTTGTCGTTCGATATCATATAATATATGAGTAAGACAGAGATAAGGAAAAGTATATGGCAATGTGGCCAATGTGCGCATGTAATACGTTACTTTACGATAAGCTGCTATGTTATGTTTGCTGACAAAAAAGATACATGGTACCTCTAAAAGTGACCCAAAACATTTCCTATTGTGGTCTCATGACACTTTGAATCTATACTTTTCATTCGGTTAGTAGAGCGGACAAAAATAGCTATTGAAAATGTAGAGACGTTAAAAGATGCCTAATAAAGAGATTTTTAAGTGTCTTTAAGGCAGCCGCCAGATGGAGTCGTAAGATTTATCGCTCCGATTGTAATGAAATACCGCCGAAGTTTTTGTTCGTATTTTATATTAAAACTCTTTCAAGTTAATCAAAGGTGCCTTTGATTTTAATTGGTAACCACGCGAAGTCACTTTGTGAGGTATCAGATTAAACCAGTCTTTCAAAATTGAATAAAAGTTGCTTGCTTTTCAATCACTTTTATTAGGTACGTTTTGCAGATGTACTTAAGAATATTTAATTGTAGGCAAGGAATAAAAACTACAAATCCGAACTGAAAAAAACAGATTTGTACTGTTTTAAAACTCAATATCTTACTATTCATACTTTTTTAATTTAATAAAACTATTAATAGTAATGTTGTTTATAATAGTATATTTTGCTTACAATTCTGTAAAAAGTAAATTTCATCTACCGCGTGCTGATGCCTAAACCTAATATTTTTATACGCATAGGTTTAGCTAACATAAACAAAAAAAATCTAACTGATTTAATGACTTCATTCATTCACAATAAAGAAAGGCCATTGTTTTTAATCGCCCCAATTATTTATCTACACCAAATTCCTTCCCCTCGAAAACTTCAAGCTCCGGCTCACAAAATTTACTAAACGTTACAATTTCGTTACAAAAATCATGTCGCGTGCCGGGACACATCACCACTTACCATTCCACATTCGGCACCCATAATAATGGCCAGTGAGGTTCTTTAGTGCTTTTAAGCACGAGAGCTTTTGAAAGATTGGAGGAGGACAGAACCAATTAAGGCATCGCGAGCCCGCATGATAACTCATTTGCGGGGCAACCTGAAGTCGTAAATATGAACCACTGAATCGACGACGGTTCGATAATGTATTTTGTGTACTAACGTAGCTTGTAAGATTATTTTTAATAACACTACGTACTCGTATATATGAACCTTGTCCGAAATGAAAGACATGTTTTTATTTTATCTTAACCTAGTTTTTGAGCTTGTTGGCTCGTCACTGGTATTTTTGTAGTTTTTTTTCTTTTGCACTTTTTGAGTCAATGGTGTGTTCCTATACTATGTCATCCTTACTAATATTATAAATGCGAAAGTAACTCTGTCTGTCTGTCTGTCTGTCTGTCTGTCTGTCTGTCTGTCTGTTACGCTTTCACGCATAGAGTACTGAACCGATTTAAACGAAATTTGGTACAGATATAGTCCAGAGCCTAGAAACGGTTATAGGCTACTTTTTAACCGACTGCGCTATAAAGAAGTAATGTTTTACCCGTTAAACATCTCTTCGCGGACGAAGTCGTCATAGCCACTGGACGGATGGAGATGAAATTTATCATGCAGGTAGATGTTATGACGTAGCCATCCGTTAAAAAGGATTTCCCGAAATTCCCACGGGAACGGGAATTAACGGGAAATTCCTTTTGTATGAAAAATACTAACGGCATAAGTTAGACGCTTGAAATTAGGCATGCAAGTACCTTAATAAATGAAAAGCTTAGTTGCAACTGGATATTGTAAAATTCCAACGGGAACGGGAGTAACAGGGAAAAAACTTTTGTATGAAAAAATCCAAACCGCGTAAGATAGATTATTGAGATTTGGCATGCAGGTACTCTAATGAACGCAAAGCTTACTTTCAACGCGATATTACAAAATTCCCATGGGAACGGAAGTAATTGGGAAACAACTTCTGTATGTAAAATCCCTTACGGGGTTGAAATATATTATAATAGAGATAGAGGTATACCCGAAGCGAAGCGAGGGCGGGTCGCTAGTTAATTATATAGCCCATAGTACGTTCCCACCGAGAGACGATCGTACCCTAAACTAGGGCCATTAGGCATGTCATAATATACTCTTACGTATGTCTCTATGGGAATTTTTGTACTAACACTTTCAAATGATTTCCGTAAATCAACTGTTTAGGTTACTTAAGACGAAAGCGGATGAAACTATGTAATGTGGCCTAATATTTATATTTGAAAGCCGCAACTCGTGACTAAACCTATTTTATATGAACGTTATAGTTAAAAATAATAATATGATCATTCTATATTACTTTAAGCAAAAAACAATACATTCCATGTATTGTATGTAACGTTCTATTTTGCTTACTCTTCCTCACAGTTCGAACACTTTGTTATTTATGATCGGAGCGATATCTATTCTACATGCCCCATGTGTGGAGTACGTTCATTCATTGATCGCACGCCATCCTTCACGATACGATGAAGACGATATCACAAAACTGCTCCACTGTAATATTCATGGTGTTTGTTTCGATTTCATTTTCATAATGAAAGAAACATGTGTAGCCATTTTCTTTGTATCAATGGAACGTGTGAATAATTTATCAACAGATCATGTGCCGGCTAAAATTGTCTTTTTATGTAAATAGATATTTCTTTGGGGTTTGTTGTCTTAGCATTTGACAGTGAAGTAATTATTATCCTTTACCAAATATATCAATACTACATATTAATGCGTTTAAAGGTCAAAAAGTATTTAAAATAAATTACTTCAACTGATAGTTGACTTGAATTAAGGGTGTTTTTAATATTGTACTTTGAATCCAAGTCACCAATGAAATTTCATTGAAAGCTCGAAACAAAAGAAAATTAAAAACGCGATCCACAACGCGCCTAGAAAAACTCCGCACCTTTATCGAGCCATAACGCAACCCCCCAGTCTAATATAATTTATATTTCCGATACATTATGCGTGACACTCAGTCAAAGCGGGGCTTTGTCAGAACAGTTTTATTGTGGAATTATTCCAGCCCAAGAGCTGTGACATCGGAATAAGGGGCGGGACCGATTCGAGTTTCATTTCTTCACTCTTATCTTAATGCGACTAGACGTAGTGGCGTGCTGAGGGGCGCCTCGCGTTTCGAGGTTGCCAGGACTTTCATGATTCTATTTATTTACGTTCAAACTGTTAAAATCAATATGTGGTCTTCGTTGACCACCAGCCCTAAGAGGTGGAGACGTCTGGTGTCTTAAAAATATGATAATCAGGTTTAAAATCATATTACCTTTGTATATGTACAACATTGACGAGACCTATGTCCAGCAGTGGACATGAATGGGCTGATGATGATTAATATATCTTTCATCCGTAAAATAGTTTCATATTAAATCAAATCATATACTTAGGTGTAATATTACATTCGAAATTTATAAGCAATTGTGAAATTGTCAATACAACAATAGATAAAGTTCTATGATTATGTTATTCATACATACAGTCAGGGGATACCAGTCACAACTATCTGTCCGGTGGTTGGTGAACGGTATACGGGTAAGCGACCCCGGCTCCTCGAGCTACTATCGACTCAGTCCAAATCATCCGAGGCGATAGTATCCTTCTTTCCCCCGTCATATTTCCTTGCTACTCGTGGGAACGCAATGACCTTGTTTAAACAATGTACAAGACAGAATGGCGGCGACGTGGTACACAACCCGTCACGTCACGTTTCCCACAGAGGTGAAGAGTGGATCGCTGGAAGTGATCTTTGCCTACCCACCTGGGAAAAAGTCGTGATTTTATGTATGTATGTATGTATGATTATGATATATCCTATAATTCTAATGCCGATTATAACGAGAACACTCTGGTAAGAAACTCAATAGTTATTCTTTACCGTCCACGTAATCCTAATCTTACACAACCTAATTGCAAAGTGTACGTTGGTCAGCAAGAAAACATTCTATAGGCTTTACTACATATTGATTCAATTTAATTAAATACTATACCTTTACGTGTATACGTGTGATAGACATCATCAATTGCATAATAGGTTGAGAATATAAATGTACAATACATAAGAAAAACCTGACGGTCTATTAACCTAAACATTACCTGCAATTAGTAAAACACTTGCATCACCAACAACGCGTCCAAGTGGCCGTCGGCAAAGCGCAGCGCAGCAAACATTTGCGCATTTCGAAACAAATAGAAAAAAAAATTAAAATGAGCTCCGTCAACACTCGAACCTTTGAAGTCCCGGTAAACGCGCGCGTGTCCCGCGCCCCGCTTCGACTCAGTCACCCTACTAGGTGGGAATTCTGTGTTTCCCTTTATTTTCATTGAGGCTTTCACGCAGTCCCCCTTAGCTTCTTTATAAAGAGACGATTGCACGAACGTCTGGCATAACTTTACGGTCGGTAAATTACGGGACGCGCCGTGATATCAAACACTTAGTATAATCTTGTTTGTTTTGAGCTTTGATAACGCGTGAATGGATTTTTCGTCGATTTTATGATTTAGATTTTATTTGTTCGTATTATTGTGACTGTACTTATATTATAATGGTAAACGCTGTAAATCCCTACTTCGAATGCGAAATTAGCTCTGTGTTTTGCGCTTTCACTCTAAACGGCTTAACTGATTTAGACGAAATGTGTAATGCAGATACTAAGTCCTAAGCCTTCTTTTTGTCCAAACACGTCATCAAAAGTAATAAACGACTTCATCTGACTGGCAGAAAGCTAGTTAAAATAATCGGCTGAAAAAATTATGAATAAATATCATAATCTAAACGCACCATGAACCAAACTAGAAACATTAAGTAAAACCCTCGCCCACTGCACTTCTGTTCCCGAGCCACCATTTACCATTAATTACAAATGAAGTCCTAAAGCAATTACGCCTAAGTCTATTGCCACACACAAGCTATGGCCGCAGTAATCCGTCTCTATTACAGTCTCGCGGTAAATTGAAACTCTTCCTAAGTATGAGCGATGGCGCGCATCACTCCACAACCACTCGTTGACACTTAGCTGCAGAAAAATAAAAGGCCGAGTGATAAAAAGAAAGATAGGCCAAAAATTTAAAAAAAACATAAAAATCAGTGCTATGTTTTTAAAATATAATAATAGTTTACTTAAGTAATAGTTTACTGTGTATGTTCGTTAATTATTTTTTTTTATAATCTTGTACTGTTGTTATTTTATGTTGGTAATCCTACTATTAAAATAAAATAATATAAAAATTATATAAAGAGACTAAGCAGCTAAAATATTTTCCGACGTACTTTTTTAAATTCATTAACTGAGCAAATCACCTTAATATGTGTGTCATGTGGGGATATTACCAGACCAGTCATGAAAAAAAATCATTTATTTCGAACAAAGTATCCATATGGGTTAGTATTACAGCAGAAACTTAAGAACTATAGTTAGTAGTATTTCATTTAGTAGCGCTCAGCACGCAAAACATGCAGCTCCGTAAACCTCCTAAAGATGGCTGCATCCATCCCATCAGCTATCATCGCCAAAATCCCGCTCATAGAGTAGTCAAACATACAATAACAATTGTTTCAAAGTGTTTGATATCACAATGTCATAAGCTCTTTCACAGAATCTTCAACAGCCACGAGAATGTGGGTAAATTGAAATTCCTCCTAAGTATGAGTGATGGAGTTCATCATTCCTCTCAACACTGTCACTTCGCCGCTAAGAAAGAGGATTATGTACCACCGCGGAAACGGACCGCCGTTTTTAATATTACGCCTATTTATATTCATGCGACCTTTATGTCTGGGAAAGAAAGAACTCGCGATCGTACCGAGAAACAGCGTTATACACTTAGGAACTCTTTGTTCGTAAAACAGAGCTAATATTTCATAGACACTCATTATCCTTCCGATATTACATATGACATTGTCGGAAACGGGTGGGGCTAGAGGGGTGTATGTTGGCGGATACGTATATTTATAAAAGCCATATTTTCGGAACTGTTTGCGTTGTTTTCATAATATTTAGAAAGTATGTTTAATGTAGAGCATTTTGTTAGTAGGTAGTAGTAATAATTTATTGATAAGTTAATAAAAAAATAACAAGCCCATTATGTGAACTGATCATACTTAATGAAATTTCGTAATTTTTCTGCTGAATGTAAAATTTAAATAAAAAAGTATCTTTATCTCCATAGAAAATAATATGTATGTAAAAATATAAAACATTTTTAAATTAGAAGTGAAATGATAAGTATTTAATGGGCACACCGTAAGCTTAAAGTACAAAGCAAAAAAATGGTGACCATATAACTAGTAAGATGTAACATGTAAAACTATCATGTAATGACAATAAATCAATGTTGAACAAAATGTTTCAAGCGACATGTTCAATCTAATACTGTAATTAGGTAGTATGTGGTAATAGTAAGCCTTGGGAATAATCGGATCATGTTTCCACTAATTAATCCATAAAGCAAAACTATTTGGCCTATGTAAAATCAAAATGTATGTACTAGGTATTTAGAAACATACATCAACTAATAACGTTGCCCAGATAACGTACCATTATTTCATTACGAGTATTAGCTCAAAATTGCGTATAAAATAAAAACAAACATAAATATGAACTATCTATGTATCATAGTCTTTTATTAATTGCACATAATGGATCTAACATAATAAAACATAAAGAAACTGTTAAGAGTGTACACTTGCTCAGAAATGCTTAATTTTACAGTATTATGGTATTTTGTTTTTATGGATATAAAATATCCCAGTAAATATGTAATAGCTTCCTATTAGATTGGTGCAGTGACCCCGAAATTAATCTGGACCTCCGATAATAAGGTGGTAAATAAATTATAACAATAATCCCGACATCCTTAAAAAAATACTTTAGTACCTACTTTGAGTTAAGTTGGCTACACCATTCAATTTGTAGGGTTATGAGTAGGGGAAATAGACATATTTTGTATCAACACGATTAATAATCTAACAAACGCGTGGGGCTCACTACGAGAATCGTAGCCGCTACAAACAACGTAGCATGCTACAAAATCGTAGCGTATCTGCAAAGCAATGCTACGAATCCGTCCACAAAAAAGGCGGTGCTACGAGAATTGAGCGTGGCGTTACAATATACGATATTATTATGTAATATGCCTTGAACTTTGATGATTATATTTTCTCAAGATGAATTTCCTATGAAAGATCTGGTGTAATATTCATTTCTCTTATAATTGCTTTCCATTTTGGAAAAATTAAACTAAATAATGTATTTATTTTGTTCCAGTTTCAACAGTGGATGTGGATGCGGTACTCGGGCGCACGGCGTCGCTGCCGTGTGACGTCACGCCCGACACCAACGAGGACCGCGTGTACATGGTGCTCTGGTTCCGCGCCGGGAAGGCCACCGGAGGGAAACCTATCTACAGGTCGGTCAATTACTCTTTCTAGAACTTTCTTTCTTAATGACGTCACGCCCGACTCCAATAAATACAGCTTCTATATGTTTCCTGGAATCCGCGCCGAGAAGGCCACCGGAGAAAAGAAGATCTGCTCCCTATCTCTTTTTTTGTCTTATGATTTCACGTCCAATCTTAAACTCGTTAATTATATTATCAATAGAAAAACCTTTGATAAAAAAAACCACCGCCTAAACTATAAGTTTATTGTCCAACTTAGACAACTTAAAAACATTCTAACGCAAATGCCGATAATCTTCATACCAAAACTTATTTGATAAAAACTGAATTGTGATCACAAAGCCCCGAAAGAAACGGGAAAATGTCGCTACGACAAAGAAGAAAACTTTTACGACCTAAATGGCCATTACTTTTTAGCTTGATCCAATTTCAGCCTTCTTCACATAGACATTAGGGTTAGTAAAGGGTTATAAATATGGCGCGAGGTCTAGTGATGGGGAAACCTGGGCTGCTCAGTTAATTGAGTCAGGTGCCTAACTCATTTCAACAACGCACATTGTCAAAATAAGTTGGCGCATTGTTCTGCCGGAAATATAAACGTAAATGTAGCAATATGTTCTTATAAAGTATTTAACGAAAATAATGAATATTTTTGCAGTTTTCACCCTCGAGGGTGCTTGTAGTTTGGACAAGATCGATTGCTATGACGGTTATTGAAGGAGGCCCATGTCCATGGTAGGACGTCTTCCGGATGTAAAAATAATACTATGTTGAAAACAGAACACGGTGTGTTCTTCCTATAATCTCTCTGAGATCGCAGTAGTTTTTTTTGAGTAACAATGGGTCAGTAAATATGCGCCCTAATTTTTGAGTTAAAGTTACCCAGCGTTTCCCATCCCTAGTGAAGACGGCTTCCAAGTTGCTCACACAAATGGCTCCTTGCGATTCTCAGCGCCAGTTCCCATTTCACACACCAGTTCAACAATTAAGTATGTGCAGGTTTCCTGGCGATATTAATTTTCCTTACCATCGAGCAAGCGATAGCGTTGAATGAGCCCTCAAACAATGTGGATTAGGTAATGTAAGCGTATTCATAACTGTACAATGCATTTGGAATTATAACTTACGATCGATGTATCTGTAGTTTGATTTTATGTTTTTTTATTATGAGAATTATACCAAAGCTTTCAGAACAATAATAAAGAAATTACTCATTTAGTTTATAGTATAAACTGCCCTTAAGTATAGACTTAAAGTATAGACTGCCCTTATGTATAGATTAACAGTTATAAGCTAGCACGCAAATTGCTTCACCTAAAGCAAGGCTATACATGTTTTTCGCAAAAATTCAGCGCTACAAAAGTGAAGAATCTTCAATCTGCAATTATTTTCATCATAAACAAATGTAATATGATAAAACAATTCGTAAATTATGTGAATTACAATATAACAGTAATTATCGAGTATATTATAACAATATTAGTTTATCACGCCCGTTCTAAGGCAGTCGTCCGTAGTCAATAGATGGACCTTAATGTCCGATATACACATCTACCGCCGAATCACATAAATTTGTCAAATGATTAATGCCCTCGGCTCTGGAGGCTTATCTGCCGCCGCAGGGTAGTACTGACCGCCCTAATTAACTATAGACATCAAACTTATTAATAACTAGTGCTATATAACGGTTAGATATATTTGGTTAGAATATCCCAAATATTATATGGTTACGTTATCAAATCACGCGGTGATAAGACATGCACTCTGCCAAGCCAGGCACTCTTTTCTTTCGTTAAGCGTTTGATTAGTTATATCAACGTGTATGTGACCATTATGTTTTTCAACCTTAGACTCACCACACCTTTAATACAATATTTTTTTTACAAGTGCAGAGTAAACACTGGAAACATTGTCAGTATGACGACTATTCGACCTTATTGTCTAAAATGTTAAAACAAATGTCATCATCATCATCATCAGCCCATATAAGTCCCCACTGCTCGGGCCTACCATAAACTAGGTACATACTTAGTCGACCATGCAACCTTTGAATTTCTTCGTAGATGAGCAGGTTTCCTCACGATGTTTTCCTTCACCGTTAAAGCGTCGAATGATGGTACATATGAATTTTTAATTTGAAAACCACTGGTACCTGGCGGGGTTTGAACTGGCGACCTCTCGCATGGCAAGCAACGACCTTAACCACTCGGCCATCGACGCCTTTCTAAAACAAATGTATGTGTTATTTTTAGACAACAGACATTATTTTTTGATTGTAGAAGACGGTAGCACTTATCCTCGTACAATGTATGTATATCATTGTAAGATAGCTCAATTTCGAGACCGCTTGTGTAATTTATTAATTTATTATTCCTTTTCTTTCCTACCAGAATTGGACGAAGCCAATTCCGCTATCAATTAGTAGTAATAAATAGTTACACCCACGTCTGTTCCATGACGTGAATAACTTAGACGAAACGAAATCAAACACGCTTCTGAACAACGGAATATTTCTTTTACGTATTACATTACGCTCTTCTAGGGTTGTCGGTGACGTGAAAAATAAAAATAAGGCGTCCGACCAATTTCGGCCGTGGTGAACGATGTCAATTGGAATCAGACAAGTGAATTATTTTTATATTATAGTACCAAGTGTGCGCGCAAACACAAGTGAACTCTCTGTTCCCTTACTCTCATAATTCGGTGAAACGACAATAGACATGGCCGATGAGAGATCGGGTGCAGGACCACTGACTTAAAGTGCTTTCCATGGCACGCGGCAACTGGCAATTTCCTAACTCCGTGCTTAGTACTATCTTTACAGAAAGAGTCACACAAATTTTGCCCGACTCCGGACTTGAACTGGGCACCTTTCGGTCCTTACGCAGCGCTTGCTACCAATAGACACGCATGTTCACAACTGCCTCGTTGGCCAGTAACCTGTAAGTGTACCTCTATTAAATAAATAAACCCAGAAATGAAAACTCCTGAAAATTATGCCTCTCGTGGCATCTGTCTACATATATTTACATCTGAATAAATGTACATATGTATATCTGAACTTTTCAAAACATCACAACAAACAAAAACATTGATTAAAAGGCGGAGTTTATTATTTTGACTGCTTATATTTACTTACTAGCTGTGCCCGCGACTCCGTTCGCGTACATTTCGATTCTTACGAAGCATTAGGTGCAATTTAAATAGCTTATCCTGTGTCTCAGATGTCTATGTGTTTTTATACCAAATATCATCAAATTCCGATAATTGGTTTAAGAGTTATGGAGGAACATACATACATACATACAGAAAAAAATTCGAATAATCGTGAAATTAGTATCAGTATCATATATTGAGCCTATAAACACAATATCTCTGAAAACAAACTAACTTACTCCATTACCGACCCTTATAGATTTATTATTAGTATTGATTGATTGTTATTCAAACTTTATTTTGACATCCATAACACCAACCTCTCTAACAATCTCACTAATGCCAAGGTAAACATGAAACATGAGATAGTGTAAGAAACAAAGAAAACTGATATGCGTGCGATTCGAACAATGTATGTTCACATTGCGTCTTTTTAGTATGGCTAAGATTGTTTTACTTACATCACAATTTTAACTGTAATTCATTAACATGTTTGCTAGATTTGAACATGTTGTCATGCTTGTTTTAAGTTTGTTAAGCGTGCTTATTGGTGGGTTATCAATATTCATTTAATACATATTTGTCCAAAACTATAATACATAATGTGTAAGTACGTAGCGAATCGCCCGACAAGAAAATCTATACAAACGGCCATCTAATGACAAACTAAGCATTGCTGGCACTAGGGTGTTAGAGGCTGATAAACATTACATACATGTTTATAAATATTTACTTTATCACTAATTTACACCCAGACACGGAACAAATACAAATATTTATCACATGAATGTTATTCTCGGGTGTAGAACGAACCCACGACTCTTGAGACCGTAGCCAGATCATTAACCACTGTTCCACCGTGCCAGTCATCGTTTGGTAGTTCAAAGAATACATAAATTCACTAGCTTTCCGCCCGCGAATTTGTCCTCGTGGAAACCCTATTCCCGCGGGAACACCGGGATAAAAAGTAGCCTATGTGTTATTCTGGATCTTCAGCTACCTACATACCAAACTTCATCGTTTCCGGTTCAGTAGTATTGGCTTGAAAGAGTAACAAACATCCATCCACACATACAAACTTTCACGTTTATAATATTAGTAGGATAAAACTATTGATATATTAAAAACAAAGGCTGCAAAATGGCTGTGAAATATTTTTTTAAATGAACCGCTTTTATTTTCGGCGGCGTTTTATTCTTGTTAGGTCAACGTTATCGAGTACAACATAATGTTATCTGATTACATCGTTAACATCATAATTGGATGCAAGCGGGAACTGGCTAAATAAAAAAAAAAAGATACGTGGTTGCGGCTTCGTCACGCACATCGTATCGTGTTTAAAATCTCACATCAAACTTAATTAAGGGAAATACACAATTCAAATATAGGCCCTTTTTTGTTTGTATATTTTAACAGTGCCACAAATCCTTTGCTAAGTCACTTAAATACTACTTTTATTAGTTTATTTACTTCGATCTCGTGGTACAAAAGCATGGATTTAAAATAAGTTTAAATCTAATTTCTTAATACTGAAAACTCTGTTTAAACCCTGTTGAGCACGCAAACTACCGACCAATATGAAGTCGAAAACTTTTAATAACTAAAAGTTTTTAAAAACATTACAGGTGTAATCTTGTAATTAATAAATAGATTATTTAAGCATTGAGCTATTTTACTTTAAGTTTTAATCCTACACAATTTTGATATCGCAAGGAATAGTCATTTAGAAATAAATACGCTATGATAATCCTTACTAATATTATAAATGCGAAAGTAACTCTGTCTGTCTGTCTGTCTGTCTGTCTGTCTGTCTGTCTGTTACGCTTTCACGCATAAAGTACTGAACCGATTTAAACGAAATTTGGTACAGATATAGTCCAGAGCCTAGAAACGGTTATAGGCTACTTTTTAACCGACTGCGCTATAAAGAAGTAATGTTTTAGCCGTTAAACATCTCTACGCGGACGAAGTCGTCACAGCCACTGGACGGATCGAGATGAAATTTAGCATGCAGGTAGATGTTATGACGTAGGACAGGATTTCCCGAAATTCCCACGGGAACGGGAAATAACGGGAAAATCCTTTTGTATGAAAAATACTAACCGCATAAGTTAGACGCTTGAAATTTGACATGCAGGTACCTTAATAAATTAAAAGCTTAGTTGCAACAGGATATTGTAAAATTCCCACGGGAACTGCAGTAATAGGAAAAAAACTTTTGTATGAAAAAATCTAAACCGCGATATAGATAGACGATTGAGATTTGGCATGCAAGTACCCCAATAAACGTAAAGCTTACTTCCAACGCGATATCACAAAATTCCCATGGGAACGGGAGTAATTGGGAAATAACTTGTGTATGTAAAATCCCTTACGGGGTTGAAATATATTATATAGAGATAGAGATATACCCGAAGCGAAGCGAGAGCGGGTCGCTAGTGTTTTATAATCATCATAACAAAAAAAATTAATACTATATGTATACCTACCCATTTTATATATTAGATGTAACGTCCAGTGGCACTGCAGTGCACTAGGCGTCGATAGCTCTTTCCACTCAGACCTCCATAACGAATCCCAGATTGAACGTGCAGAATTCTATTCGTTGTCCGACCCCGGTTCCGTGTAAATGGTTTCCGAACAAAAAGTATAATATGTCGTGTAAACTTGTTTCCGACACGGCATTAAAGTCGCTACTTACGGCTCGGATTGAAAACCTGTATGTTTTCCTTGCACACGCGGTAACAGCTGAGTGTACGCGGAAAATAGAAGCGGGGCATTGACGCATCCCTTGTTTTTTTATTGCATTCGCCAAGCAAGAAATTCCTTGAGTGAGAATCTATACATAATAATGAATATGTAACGCAACGCTGTTTGTACATAGATTATTTATGATAAAAAAAAATTATGGGAGACCTTATAGAACGCAATAGAAATATAACAATATTTTTTGGAATTTTGTCCGTTTTTCTATACGTTCGTGCTCGCGTATGTTTTTCAGTTATTTATATTGGTAAGCTCTACTTTGGTTTAAGTGTTTGTTTCATGAGAATCGGTTCAAAAGTTATGGTAATTTAAAAAAATCCGTTAAACTTTCTGGGGTTTATTAGGCGCGGGTAAATCTAATCAACATTATAGATATAGCGGAAACCCAAAAGCAGGTTTTGATTTCAAGCAAAATTACAAGGTACTCATCGCTACGCTTACATTCATCAATAGCGTAACGATATTTCGTTAGGCTATTGAAAAATGTAATAAATTCTCACAAACAAATACTAATAATTCCCAATAATTGCTTAAACCTATTTTAAACTACGCTAAAGCAAACTCAATAATAAAATTATCGCAGGTTTGATTGTATCGAATCTGATTTGAATTAAATTAATTTATCATTACAGCACTCTGAATTAATCTCAAATTTATTAATTCGATACCTGAAACGTACTCGTACATTGTATTTTAATCTATCACTTCTAAATAATTTGTTTAGTTAAAATTTAAACTCGCTGCTTCGATAATATTAATTTTGATGGCTGACAGAGGTCACGTCTGTATCTAAATGCTTTGTAATTTATTAGTTTGAACTAATATACATATTTAAAATTGTACCTGAAGGTTCTATGCAACAACTATTTATATTGATTTGACGAAGACTATTTTATTGTTGTGTTTGTCACGTTTTTCTTATTTCAAAAAGTTTTTTTATGTTCTGGTTCAACAATAGCTTTAATTCATTAATAATCCTGTAAGATGTTGACATAATCTGACTTACTTTTTCACCAAAAAAGTTCACAGTTAAATTGGCTAGCATTTTACAGTTGTACCATCTATTGTGCACGTTAATGACGTGTGCTAGTAAAATGCTTTCATAATTATTATTGCAATGACTTGTTTAGTAGTTGAGTGTACCTACTTGAAAAACATTATTTTTTATTAGTTTTAACTACTATTGAAGAAAATATTTTAATGCCATAACATGGCCATATAATTCACGATAACAATAACTACGGTTATAATAAACGAATAGAAATAAGGTATTGCGTGAACGCTGAACAACATTTGTTAGGTTCTTCCCCAACTATTAATATTACAACGTTGTACATTAAGACGACAAATGACACTCATTCGGATTTACATACGACTTCACACTTACTTGTTCGTACTGCCATAATAAAAATATAAATTCACACGCTTTGCTATTAAATGCGCCTATTCCTTCACTTCCGAAAGCCATAAAAGACTCCTGTAATTTTAGCGTAGTAAATTTCATTTCGTAATTTGTACTGCACAAAACGAAACGCTACTAAAATATTATTCTTACTTGTGTTCCACGAAACTGGCACACGAATACTAGAAAATAAACTAAAACTGGTAGAAACTATCACAATTTTATGCGACTGAGAAACTACGAACGAATTCTAGGGATTCTGTTATGGTTACGATCAATACCGGGAACTTTGGAACGACTAAATGCTACAACTGCTGATCATCAACTGTTGTAGGTACAGTCAATCATTCCTTCACAAGTAAAAACTAATCGACGTCTGGCATCGAAAATTAATTACTTTAGTATATAAATTAATCAATCCCCAGTCAGTAACTCACTCTAGCCGGTGTGAATCATAACAGTAATTCAATCAATCGTAGCATGTTGCGAAACAATTGCAAAATAGTTGAAGTTGTATTTCAAACAAAATAATGGTTCTTACCCTAGAATTTTTGTGTTTATTTTATTAAATTACTTTCAATTGATAAATGTTTTCTACAAATAATCTTGTTGACCTATTTAAAGCGGTTGTTCACTAAAAGCGATTTCATATCGTATAATGTAAAATATCAAGACCACAAGGCGGTTTTGATACAATCTATTACTACTGCTTTTCTTTTTTTCGTTTTTTCCAGTCAGCAGCTGTCAGTTTATTGCTGACTTTATTTTAAGTCTATTACCATCTTTGAGGATTCCTGAAAAGTCTTGCACATTTTTCGTGCGGATCTATCAAAAAACACAAATGCCCATTTACTTGCTGCTTGCTTTATTTACAGTTTAATAGTGCGAACCAACAAAAGCATTTCATTCAGGTGGGAGACATTTTGTCGACCGGTTGCTGTTACCACCATACAGTTGTGTAAAACCCGCCAAGTGACTGACCTCTCTTGGTCAGGTCGCGTTCCGGGATCAGCACTGTACGAACCGGAGCCAGGGGGGACCATTGCTGCGGCAAGCGCCGGACCAGTGGAGTCTTAGCGGCGGTATTGTGCGGGCGGAGTGGGTCAGCCCGGCGGCCAGGGAGACCCGTAGAAACGGGGGCCCTTCCGTTCGGCGGACTGGCCAACTCCGACCCGCACAGCTCAATACCAATGCGAGACTCCACGCCTTGTCTCGTTGTTGCCGCAGCAGTGGTCTCCTTTTTCACGGCTTTCAGGGTGAGTGCGACAGGCTCAATATGGTCTATTGTGCCTGTCGACCTCATATTTGGATCTCACTACCGCTTACCATCAGGTGGAGTGAGGTCATCTTGTTAGCCTCTTATTAAAACAAAAGCATAAAGACTTTTTATTTATTTATTATGTTTATAAATTCGAGGTCCGACAATTTTATTTTATATTTTTCTTGCAGTTTCGACGTACGCGGCCGGTCGTTCAACAAAGCGCTGCAGTGGTCGGATCCCAATGCGTTCGGCCCCCGCGCTTACTTCGCTACCGTTGCCCGGCCGGCCTCCCTGACCCTGGACACCGTTCAGCTAGACGACGAGGGCGTGTACCGGTGCAGGGTTGACTTCAAGAACTCGCCGACACGGAACTTCCAGATCCGGCTCGCTGTAATTGGTGAGTATAGGGTTAGGAATTTTCTTGGTAGCATAGTATTTTAGACTTTCGCGTTTCATTGCGTTCAAACAATTTACTATGGATCGCGCGTTCTTGGTAGCGCTTTAAAAAAAAGCGACGTAAAATATATTTAGCTAGGTATATAAATAGTCATGTTTAGAGTTAGATCGAAAAGAATGATGAGAGTTCCGATGTTTCGTTTGTATTTTTATTGTGGTTACGGATGGTGGTTGTTTATGGTATATGCCTTTTTACCACTAGTCACTGTTTTTACCATAGAAATTTCTGGTTATTATTTGAGAAAATTCTTGATAATAAGTCAGAGTAGTTAATATTTTTGGATTTCACATTTTAAAATAAGTGTTATTTAAAATCTTTGTGTGAGAATAGATGAAGGTTTAGTTTTTTAAGGTTGAGGTTAAGTAAACCTAGTTTCGACGTACAACAAGTTAGGTTATTTAATTTTTTTTACTCAAGTCCTACTATGTTACTCTAACTAATCAAAAGACCAGCACAGTAGCTAGCTAATGATTTCAAGTAATTTTCGACCAACAAAAGTTAGGTAAGCACTCCAATCTTCAAACCGTCATTCCAATGCCATTCATTACACTAACCCATTGCTAATGAGTGTAACGATTCCGCAAATAACTTCCGACCCTCGAAACTAGAATGAGAATTGCGCCATCTGTTCGCATTCCCACCCAGAAAAACTTTAGCGTTCCACGTCTGCTCTATACTGAAAATTTATAAGAGAACCTTATCTAAAAAGCCAGCCTTTCAGAGGCTTTCGCCGAGCGGGCGATGCAAAACAAAGCTTTGTTAAAACTCCTTTGAATTTCGGTAAGGAAAATGAGAGGTTACACACGACGTTGGCGTCAAAGAAGCCTCGAGTGGTGTTATTACAATAATGTACTGCGATACCGCGTATGGAGGGGCGGAGTCCTGGCTTGGAGCCGCGGCTGCCGGTTAAAACAATTTTCGGTTCACAATTGATGCAGGTTTCGCGACAGTCTAAACAATTCGCGTGAACTCGCTCCGCACTTGTCATTGCTGTGGTTTTACAAACACAATGTTTATTAATGCTGCAACTCGAGCTCACAAAATGGTTCTTTTGTTTTGTTTGCATTAAAAGCCCGTAAGTCAGTTGGTATATTTCATAAGATATAAATTGAATAAAAGCAGGTATAATTTAATTGTTTTCAAAGACTGTTCAGTATCTTTTAAAATTAAGACATGATCAGTTATTAAAATAATGTGTAAAGATATCTTATAATTTTAGACATCTACGGCCACGCATAAAAATTTGTAATAATCGATGATAGTAGGCTTTTACTTGTACAGACAGCATGAGCATACTAATTTACTAAATAAACATGCGAGAATCCATGCAACGCATTAAATATTAGTACGGATTTAACACCTCAGTTACAATTCAAAAACCTACTCCAAAATGTGACAGTTAATATTCTTCTGCAAACCATGCAAGCATATAAGTCAACTAGAAACCTTATTTCTGAAGTCTGTCAAAAACAGAAGAATTAACCAAGTTTGAGAACCAAATCTTATATAAACGCATCCCTATACTCGGATTGTGTGCATGAGTCGTTAAACACTATTGATATTAAATTATCATTGACCGCTTAATTAAATTTCACCACAGCCTTTGAAATTGATCCTACCAATCACTACATAGTATAGAGCAAATAGTCGCTGCCCGCGTCTGTCTGTCCCTATACACCGTGAAATTTTAGTGGTTGTTTTCCCGCAGTAAAATGATTCTATCTTAGTAGTACAATAGATTTGTGCAGTTCTTTTTTGTTAATATCAATAAATGCCGGTTTTACGAAAGGTTTAACCGAAACTCGAAAGCACGTTCGAACCGCTTTATGACTTAGGGTGTCGAGCTTCTTCACCTTTAAGCATCGATTTCATGCTGCAAGCAGTACCTGATTATGTCACATCTTATAAAAGAACGATATCTTGTCTCGTTTTCAAGTTGGAAAATTATTATTTTGAAAATTTGAAAAAATAATTTTTTTTCGGCTAATTATTTGCATGATGCGATTGTATTACTAAAGGCAAATCGTTCTACCACGGCAAAACAACCACTAAAATTTCACGGTGTATATGCCAAAAATTTTCAAAACTACACAACTCGACTGATGTGGTTTTAATAGTTAGAGGGATTTCATTCATCATTATCAGCCCATATAAGTCCCCACTGCTGGGGCACGGGCCTACCCTAAACTAGGGCGATAGGGCCTTAGTCGACCACGCTGACCAAGTGCGGGTTGGTCGACTACACATCCTTAGAATTTCTTCTTAGGTGTGCAGGTTTCCTCACGATGTTTTCCTTCTAGGTCACTAGTTAAAATATAAAACATAAGCAAGTGAAGGTACGATGACCCAAACTTAATTAAAATCGAAATCACTTGATTGAATTGGAAGCCTGACGATGCAATCTATTTTTGAAATTGTCTTGAGGCTTTGATTTATACTTTATCTAATAATAGATTGCTCTTAAAAGACAATTAGGTAATTAAATTGAATCCCTAGTTAGACATAATTTGCTTCAGAGTTAATAAAGATGAACATCGGTATGGGGATCCTAACAATATTGATAACTACAACAAATAAGATCCCATCGATTTTTGCCCTTATGTTCTAAATTAAGTAGATTATGTATTTATTTTCCTCTTTTTTAAGTAGAAGGAAAAATGTTATGAGGAAACCGTAACATAAAGATAATCATTACAAAAACTACGGTGAGAATATTCTGATTTGTATTATTTTTGATTGAAAGTATTTCGATAGCAGATATCCTATTGATTATATCATACTATAATAGCCAAACGTGGTAAAGACACGCTGAAAAATTAAAATAAAATTGCAAGAACCCACCTACCTACTAGTGATATTCCATACAAACCTGCAAAGAGGTTACGTCCAGAATGAACCCCAAGCCACTTATAGCAACGGTAATAATAACGATGGAGTATAAAGTAGTAACGATATAACGATTAGACGGAACTCACGGAACTGATTTTATTAGCGCTGTTTAATGCCTTGGCTCGCCGTTACGGGCCCTCGTCAAAACAACGGACGGTAAAAACGCGATGGCGGATAAAACTTAATGATGTAAACAAAAAATATTTGAGCGAAGTGATACGAAACAGACACAAATGTTAAACGCCGCTTTTGTATTATTATGTCCACGGGAAAATGTTCAGATTATATTATTACGATCCGTTGCAGTGGTGAAGGGAATGCGCGGTCGACATTTTTAACGGGTTTTTTCAAACCTATTTCGTAAATGTTTTATTGCGCTATCGTCTATTCAATAGATATAGATGGGGTGGTAAAACTAGATTGTAATGTAAAATATTTATATCGTTCCCGCAAATATTATGTTTATAAAGATCGTATTTGCCTATCTTTTTGATAGAGAACACCCGAGTTTAAGTCATGGTGAACTGAATACATGAAATGAATATGTAAACAGCACCCAAATCCATTTTCACTTGCGATTGCAATTCCAAAGGTACTATAAAGCGAAATCCTACGGAAGACTTAACTCTTATTAATTATATTCTGCCGACTATCAAACGGATAAGTATTTTAAAAAAACATTAAAGTCTGTAAGCGTAGTAACGACTGCAGGACACGGCATCGGCCATCAAAGTGATTTTATTAACTCTGGCCTAGTGGGGCCGGCCTGCCTTCCCTGCAATTTATTATGCCTCCCCCTATCTACATACATATGTTTATCGCGGAATTTTAAATTGTAAACGAGCCCACGAAATACCAGCTCTGTTCCCGTTGAAATTTACGCCACATTTGTTTAGTTGCGTAATACATGTAGATGTATGTAAAGTTAACATCGTGCTGAATTAGAGTAGGCACTAATGTGAGCTTCAAGAAATATTTAAGGTCCGCAAAAAGCCGGGTACTTTTATTTTTGGGTACTTATTCAGAAGATGCAAAGAACACAAGCGGAATGAATTATTGGAATGTGTTATGTCACCGTGTTTAGTTAAGTATATGAATGATGGTAGAGAACATATAAGAAATAGTTCTGATACATAAAAGGGCCGTCAATAATGAAATAGATATGATTCTACCACCAGTCCGGAAAACTGATTCTACCGAGAAACTCAATATTTACATACAGTTTTTTCTCGATTTCAATACCTTTTCTGTGATTTCATTTGAAATCGAAACACTCAAGAAAGTTTTGCCTTTTGATGATTTCTAGCAAATCGAATTTGCATGTAAAGAGAATCAAATGCACTAAATAAGAAATAAAACTTCCACCTATACAGCCAACGCATCGCCTGCATAATATAATCGAAAACTTTAAATAAGTTTGCCGACTTTAAAGAAAACCAGCTTTATATTTTTTAATACGACTATTACAGAATTGGAACGAGTTTGAAAAAGAAACTAATGAAACTAAACAATTAGTGCTAATATTCTATCATTAAGACTCAAAGAAAACAAAAGAATATGTAATCAAATAATCTTATTAAAACTAGCTAAGTTAATTGCACTTTTTAGTATTTTTCTCATATCAGGATACAAGACAAGTTTTACAAATACAGATGAGGCGGCGGAACTAGATCTGGCGATACCTACTTGTTATTTTAACGAAAAACTTTCAAATTAATTCTACAACAATCAAAGTAGAGGTATGCTGAAAAGTGGAGCTATTACGCTGCATCCTATACTACTAATAGCGCTAGTCTACTGCACTACAGTGATATTATGTATCTACCAACGTTCAAAATAATCCTCTAGCCAAAACATAATGAATACACGCAGTGCTTACAAAATTCACAAACTAAACCCGCACTACATACAAATTGCGGAGCTTCTAAATAGCAACTAATAAAGTGAAGTTGCATACAAATAAATAGGTTCCTACCAAAATTGCGAAGTGGAAAAACGAGTTCGGTGGATGTGGAATGGCCGGCCAACTTCGGTGATTGCCGTAATTTAAACAGCGTTCGCTGCATGCACAACTTCGATCCTGGTGGGGTTTCAGTTTTTTAGACGATTGTTGACCAGCATACAAATCTGTTTGGGTTCCGGTGGACATGTCGCGGGAAATGGGAACCAAAAGAACCAACGTATGAACTTAATAAATAAAACGCATTTGAATTCATGTGCTTGGAGGAAAAAGCATGTGCCAAATTTTATTATTAAATTCTGCAATCTTAATTTTAAGCATTACATATGTCATACATACATAAAATCACGCCTTTTTTCCAGAGGGGTAGGCAGAGATCACTTCCAGCGATCCACTTTTCACCTCATTACATATCATTTTTACATTTTAAAACTATTCAATACAATCATACTATAACGTAAATAAATGGAATTAGAAATCAATTATACAGATCTTCTACGCAATAATTAAAAATTAATGTGCAAAACATTGCTTGTCGGCATTCTGATGCTTTCACCATATCAAAAAATTTGCTCAGAAATTAATATTGCCTATGGATATTACACTTGTAACTCTTCTGACAGCTATAAACTATCCTGCGAACCATTTATTTGGGGTATGAAAAATAAAAGACCGTCGGATTAAACTCGCCAATTAAAATTTGTGCACTAAAACTATTACCAGTTAACTTCGTAACTCCGTTATTGAAACAACGTTTACTGCATACAAAACGACTTTCCTGTAAAATATCAGTTATTCGGATTGCGATTTGTTGACGAGTTTTCGGAATTCGTACGTGAATTATCTCTTTTAATTGTTCAAATATAACAAAAGTACCTAAATTCCTTTCCCAGAAACTGCAAAAATGTCGAAAGGCCACCGTTTATCCTGTAGCAACAAACATATCGTATTTCAGTTACATTACATATAGAATGAGGAAGCAAGGTATGAACACATTCTTGCAAAAAATGTATTCGATATGATTTATGGCCGCAGGGCACCAAAATGCGGTCAACACAATTGCTTTGTATGTACTTCTGAGGGGTGAGCAGTTGCCCCCCTCGGGTACTTCCGAGGCATTTCTTCGAGGCCACGTTTGAACAAGGCAATATGTAATAGTTAAGTGTAGGTTGCTACGGTGTGATCGTAAGTCATCGCCTATACGGCACGCTAGCCGGCCTATATATCACAGTGTTTGAACAAGTGTACGGTCTTAACAATGGATCGCAACACGCCACTAATGAGTGATGGGCCGAGTCACGAAGTATCTGCACCACTGTGATACGATAGGCCATTTGTGGATTTCCCCGGATCGGAAAAAGCAATTTAGTACGAGAATTGTAAGTGTAATAGAAGAGTGGTTCAATTCTCGACACGTGTGAACTGAAATAATACTTTCATATAATATCTGAGTCACAGCAGAGCTTTCGGACGTTGAGCTATTACTCGTACTTCATTGCTGTATAAATTAACAAAATAATTGTTTTGATTAACATACCTATTATTAATTGTTGTATATACAAGTATTATATTATAGCTGCACGTATAGAATTGAGTTGTTATATAAAAGGTACTCTAATACTGTAAAATTACCATTCGAAAATCGATTCATAATCAATTAATTATGTACAAACTACGCTACGGCGTAAGAGTGACGATATGTTGGTTCCCCTCTCTACTAAGCATAACTTGATCGAGACTTATAGTGGACTGCTTAATTAATCATTCTATGAAACCGGGCGGATATTGACTGTTCATATTTGGTATGTAGGCACAATTATAAAGTTTTTAAGCCAACGAAAACCGTCACACTGTTATTATGATAATTTACACTAATTTGTGGGTCAAAAAACTGGAATGACTTATTTTTGTCCCATATTACGGATTGGTTTATAGATATTATCTTGATTACTTGGTTAATATAACAAAATATTTAATATTTATTCGTACAAAGTATGAGCTTTATGCCCCTTTCGTACCTACCGTGAATAGTATCAAAATCGATCTTCAAATTAAAAAAATATACTGTAGAATTATTACAGCGTTCCAGGGAGCACCCAAATATATGCCTTGTGATCCATGCCTTTAGAATACTATATAAATTATTTATTGTAAATGTATTCATTCTCTCACACGCCCGTCACTTAGAAGATCACAGATATGATACCAATATGTAAGTGTAGGTAGAGTTCAATATCGGAAGCCAAGACTCATTTTGGATCACTGCACCAATCTAGTTAGGTAGAGCTAATAGAGCAATGCAGTCAATAAAAACTACAAAACTTGCACAAAAATACATCTTAGTATTATCTCCTGTAGAAACAATAGTGCCATTGTCTCCCGGCATCTGTTTGATCGAAAACTACAGGAATAATGTTAATAACAGTTCCTGGCTATCATTCTGTTCGGCCTCGTTGCTATATTGGCGGGGAGCTAATTGCCAAAGTTCCCCAAACCACCACAAAGGCCTCGCATAAATGAACGCTATAATAATACCGGGATCAATGGATCCACTTAAGTGAGCAATGGAAGAATATGAAAAGCTATTCAAATTGATAAGCTTTCAATCAAATATGTTCTTAATTTTCATCAATATAAAGTAGAACGTCTGTGAGGTTTTTTAATCTGTCAGGACTTGATTTATTTTTAAGTACCTAATATGGACAAATAATAAATTTTAATTTGAATTATTAAAGCGTCGATAGCCGTGTGGTTCTGGTCATTGCTTGTCATGCGAGAGGTTTCACCAGTTTTAACTCCGCCACGTATCACTGTGTTTAAAATTTATAATATTCGACGATGAAGGAAAACATCGTAAGGAAACCTGCACACCTACGAAAAAATTCTTAGGTAGTTTAGTCAACCAACCCGCCCTTGGCCAGCGTGGTTGACTAAGGCCTTAACGCCCTAGTTTAGGGTAGGCCAGCGCCCCAGCAGTGGAGACGTATATGGGCTTATGATGATGATTTGAAGTATTTCTATTAGGGTGACCTCGAATCCCGATTTGCAAAATTGTCGTACAGTACCAACGATTTTTATTACAATATACCTCTATAACAGCCATTCATTAGACTTCGTGAACCTAACTATGATTATTAAAAGTACTAAGAACGTAAAACACTGCAAAATGGCGGCGAGGGAAGAAAGTACTTAAGGATACTACACATATGGGGGCATAATAGCCCCCATCAACATGCAGTATGTTAATGAAAATCCCGCTTAGCGCCAAAAATTAGTTAAAGCGCAAAGTATCTGTTTCCTTCATATTTTGCGAGAATTCGCGAGCGTCGGGACGAAGTTTCTACTCGCAGAAATGTGATTATGTAGGGAACTTTAAGTGAATTGCTTAACATGAACTTGCGAAACTTAATTGTTCTAATATAAACGGCTTGGCGTTCGCTTTGCTTTCATAAGATCTCTTTGTGATGCGAATTCGCGACTTAGAATGGGCGTTGTTGTTTCTAGATATAAACTGTTAATAGGTTATCAAGATTAGGTAATGAATTCACTAATGTTGGTTGTGTTGGTAATTTATTGCATAATGTCAAATCTTCTTAATATATAACTGGAGAAACTGACTGAATGGCTGGCTAAACGTAGGCACTTGAAATTTGGAATGGACGTAGCTTAGGTACCGTAGAGGTTCACTAAGAAAGGTATTCCCAAATTCTCTACGGGAACGGGAGTTAGCGTGAAGATCTTTTTGTATGAAAAATCTAAGCCGCTTAAGTTAGACGCTTGAAATTTGACATGCAGGTACCTTAGTAATCTTAAAGCTTACTTGCAACGCGATGTTGCAATTCCCATGGGAACGGGAGTTATTGGGAAAAAAGTTTTGTATATAAAATCCTGTAGCCTACGCGGTCGCAGCTAGTCGATTATAAAAAAGATATTTTAAAATAAGCTTTGGGTTGGCTAATGGATGTATATCCAAACTATTGCGAAAGATTTTTTATTAAAACATGTAAAAGCGTAAAAACAAAATTTTCGCAACTAAAAATAAATATTATAACATACTACATATATATCAACAAACAAAATCCAAATGGCACTTCTTGGAAGTTCGACATTAAAATACGAGTAAGTACTTACTATCGGTAAGGAAAAGCGAATAATTGATGGGTTTCTTAGAAATAATATTCCATATACTGCAAGTAAGTCACTTTGTGACGATTTGGTTATGAGATCTAAACATGTTGTCAGGTCTAGAACATAGGTAATACGGGCGGCGCCAGTTCGCTCGCGACCATGATTGGTGTAACCCAGTCGAAACGTCGGGAAGTAAGTAGCTATGTATTTGCTACTCTTAATATCTCATGTAGACCCATAAATACTAATATTTAAAATAACATGTTATGTACTACTTTAAAATATTGAAAATGTGCAAAAGCTGATGTAGCTGTAGGTTGGATAGTTAAATTTAAATTAATTTCTTTATGTCTAATATCCTTTTATACCACTTTTGTGTCTAATATCTGTAATACAAATGCTAAGCTACTTACGACAAGATTTTATCAACGTATATGGCGCTATCTAAAATTTATTAGTAAATATTTTTTTTCTTCACATAACACAGTCATAAGTACAAAGCTCAATTGGTTTAAAATTTAGTTTTAAATTTACATTGAGCTTTAATAGCATTAAAAACATCCAATAAAAAAAATATTTACATTAAACAAGTCCTCGGCTTCTTCGCTTAACTTTTAACAGAGCATCCGGAACAAAGTACAGGGTGCTTCACTTGTGTAATTCTTATACTTCAGTTGATTTATTCCGCATAGTTGGCCATGTTCTCACCCAGAAACATGATACATGGTGTTGTTCAAAGTGCCCGAGAAAGTTTCTCATTAGAATGCATTATTAATCCGAGAGGTCGTTGTTTACAAAAGTGACTACACACTTATGAAAAGTTTGACGACTTTTTGTGAGGGAAATTTGTTTTTAAGGATATTTCCGGGTAAGTAAGGGTGCCTTTAAACGTTTAGGTTGCTAAAGCTTACTGTTATTAGAACATGTTTGAAAGGTTTTTATTTTGAAACAAAGTGCATACATATTATTATGCTAATACAATATTCGATATCCGTTATTTTTAAAGCAGCCACATGGTTGCCATGTGTTTATAAAACTATTACAAAAAAAATATTATTTTACTTACTATATAAGTCCTAAAAAAAATATAATAGACTATTATTTACGTACAGTTTTGTCTGAAACACTCGAGCCACGTATGCGACACACGCTTGACTTTTTTTTTGTGAAACTAATCCTTATTGCTATTGCTTATTGGTAACAAATTCTCTAATACTGGTAGTAATGATTTTGGCAGCAGTGATTAATTAAAGTAGCCCATAATATACCCTGTAAAATAAGCTATTTGTACTGTGTGTGTTATTGAGAGTCCCAAAAAATGGTCCACCCGTATCGGAGATTAGCGGGAACACACAGACAGACTAATAAAATCGTGTTTTTGCTATTTGGTAGCCGATATATTAAATTATCCGCCGATTATTATAAAACGTTGCTCAAATAGGCCCCAGTCAGAATACCAGCGCCCCAGCGGCTTCCTGTCGTTGTGGCATATATGCTGAGACTGGGACCTAGTTGACCTATAATCTATGTTGTGTTCTATGATGGTCTTTTTTCTTTTTTGTTGTTGTTCTTCAGTTATGTGTTTAATAAATGCGTTTTATTTTTATTATTATTTTTATAAAGAAGTCGTTATTCAAATATTACAAACAGACACTTCAATTTTATTTAGTAGTATAGATTTTCATGGTATTAATAGTATCTATGCCTAGATGTTATCTAGGCATAGATACTATTAATACCAATTAGTCATACGCAATACGTACTTCTACAACATCGCGATGGCTAACTTCTAGGAAACTGGTGTTAATTGAATATTGATTTAGTATGTAATGTTTAGTAACAAAGTTATGCTAGTGCCAGTCTAGATATACAATAATACTGGCAATCCACTGATTAATATGTATTACATAAATGACTTTTAACACAACCCTTTAAAATTAGCTGATATAACTTCGGAGTGAGTATGTATTATTTTATTTTTTTATCAATTAACTCGATATGTGTAAATGTCTGTTCGTTACCAACAATAAAATCATAATATGACTATAAGACAAAAAATAAATAATTTTGATATCATTTTTCTGTATTCAAGTTAATTAGATTGACACAAATATATTTATTTTATCTACAGTCAATATTACGATAAAAATACACAACACTGAATCCGCATACTAGTAAAATATCCAAACAGTTTTAAAATAGTACCAATCCGTTTTACTGGAAAACAATAATATAAATGACGGAATTGTTTTTGACTTGTACGGTAAAAAACATCATAAAATGAACATCGAATTTACAAAAATATTGTTTTTCATGAAACGGTCAGTCACAAATGACCTATTCTATTTACATACCTGCACTTAAAATATTAAAAAAGATTAAATCCTATATGTTTTTTTTAAAGCTACACTTTGTAACTTCACAATTCAAAAATATAGGAGTACAGTAAGAACACTTCAAAAAGCGATTATGATTGCACTACACACGTCCTACGTTGCATGCCACATCTAAATCTGCGCCAGCCAGCCTTCCAGCCAGTATCTCGTAAAATATCTAATTTTCGATATGAAATTTTGCATAACCACTCTGTTGCGTAAAAAGCACTCCGTGGCATCGCGCGGAGAACCAGCTGAATTAATAAGTACAACATGAAATTTGAATTTAATGAAACAAGTTGGCTGAAGCAGCTGAGCGCCCATCGATCCCCGTAAGAAATGAACCGAATATTAATGCTCCAAAACAGCTCCTTGACGAGACGGGATTACCATTATGGATATGTATTGAGTTCGGGTTCTTAGATTCCATAAAAATATATGATTGCATAAACATAAAATCACGCCTTTTTCCCAGAGGGTTAGGCTGAGGTCACTTCCAGCGATCCACTTTTCACCTCTGTGGGAAACGTGTCGTGACGGGTTGTGGACCACGTCGCCGCCTTTCTGCCTTGTCCATTGTTTTAACAAAGTCATTGCGTTCCCACGAGTAGCAAGAATATATGAAGGGGAAGAAAAAGGGGACGAAGGATACTATCGCCTCGGATGATTTGGACTGAGTCGATAGTAGCTCGAGGAGCCGGGGTCGCTTACCCGTTTACCGTTCACCAACCACCGGACAGATAGTTGTGACTGGTATCCCCTGACTTTATGATTGAATTCCAAGAAGTGCCATTTTTTTGTGATTGAATTTGTATAAAACTAGAACGCACGCTTAAATTACTACAATATAAAACGAAGGCGCATTCCGCTGTCTAAGTCTACTATGTTTGCTTATACCCTTAAAAAATTCCAACAGATTTTAATGCCGTTTTTTTTTTAAAATAATGTTTAAAATGGAAGGATTTTATGTATAACTTGCTGAGCGATGGACTTCTTCCACATGGTTGGAGACTTAAGGCAGCATTCCATTCCCTTATCAAGTTCGACGTGATTCTTTATAATGTCACAACTTTAATATTTGTGAACCAATTAACATGAGATAAGTGCGCACGAACACACAAAAATTCTAAAAACGCTTATTGTTTTGCGTACTGCTGCGTTGTTATCTCCTATTATATATATTTTTCAAATATCATCCTTGTACAGATAGCGATAGATATAACCAAATCGAAGCGCGGGCGGGTTGCTAGCGGATATTAAGAAGAATTTAGTATGTGACACAACAAACATAAAATTATATGGCAATACTTCTTTTCGAGTCGTTGGCAAAATCAAACGTATTCTGTCCACTGTTCGACCACTTAAATCGTGTTACCTGAAGCACCAAGTAGGTGTTTATGTTTATAAATTAAGGTTTACACTTAATATTATATGTTAATAGTATATTGAACCTCTTTTGGTTTCAATATTAACGTACCTTGATTGTACGATTGAATATTATACGATATTCACAAGAAATATTATATATTGTTTTTAAATCACTTACAATTCAGTTCGCATCATTTTCCCATTTCCATTAATTGTAAAGTGTTTCTTAGAAGCGCGTCAATTAAAACATGTTTAAATCTGAATTAAAACAAAAATGTAAGGGTGAAACAGTGTTTGTATATTATTGTAAAGAGAGAAATCACATCACCCGGCCATAAACAAAACTTTATGGATAAGTAACATTATTGTCTTGTAGAGATTTAAGATAATCTAGTTAAAATTAATGGTATTCCCGGAAGAGTAAACAAAAATATTAATCTATTGCATAGCTTTTATCGCGGGCTTTGAGCGCGGCGACCGAACCAAGAAATTCCGTAACGAAAAAAACCTCACAATCGTCTAACGTCGTTTCAGTTCGGTAGACTTCGACACGGTGTTTGTGTGCGTGCGGTTAGACGTATTGTACGACTCTACGAAACTCGCACGAATCGAGACGAGCTGCTCTGAAATCGGACGATGCTATGCAATAGATATACCGCGGCAGTCCCCGAGTGCCACACGTCTTTTTATATCTGTTTTCATTCAGGATGAGGAAATAAATTTACGTGAAATGTATAAAAATAAAAGGAAGGATAATAATTGTCACATACACGTGTGTAGTAGGTTGTGGCGTCAATTTCCGTTCTCAGAAACAGTCCATACGAACACAGTTTATTTTATTTTCGTCCAATAAAGAATAATCATCAATAAAGCTAAATCT
Organism: Maruca vitrata; assembly: GCA_039566165.1. Taxonomy (NCBI): domain Eukaryota; kingdom Metazoa; phylum Arthropoda; class Insecta; order Lepidoptera; family Crambidae; genus Maruca; species Maruca vitrata. Next base: position 8,053,389 of record CM076928.1, read on the forward strand.
GTCACGAATTATACCCGCAGACGACATAAAATCCGGAGTAATTTTATGAAAGCTGCGCCAATAGACCAACCAAACGAGACTGTGAGATACGAAACTATTGGATGTCGTAAAGTGAGTCTTGCTTTTAAGTTATAGCTTCTGGGTCGTATGGACAAATTTTCGACTAGCACAAAAGGGTGTTGAACACTCATAAACTGTGGCTGGTAATGTTAAGGCGCAATAAACTTTGCCACAATGTAAACAGGCTCACGGCAGAATAATAAAACGATGATTAAATATTTGTCAACTACTACTCCTTGGATTTAAAGATCAACTATGCTTTACTTAGTAAAATTGATACTGGCTATTTTGACATGATTACTCTCACCTAATTTTCGCAAATTCGTAGTCACGTTAAAACATTATATGCCTAAAATCAAAAAAAGCACATTCGGAAAAAAGTAGCCATCGTCCTTTTTCAGGCTCTAGTAGGGCTAACTAATACTGTGTACGAAATTTCAAACGGTACAGCTGTTTCTGTGTAAATTCACGACATTCATACAAAGCTAAGGATTTATGATAAACCGATGACAGATGCTATGTTTAAGCCGCGAATTAATAATCTGATACAAAATCTAGTTTATAAACGGAATTATTGTCTTTCCGAAATGGCGCTTTCCGCACATTGCTAGTACCACCGCACTACGACAATGTGACTACGTGAAACTAATTTATAAAATTGAAAACAAAGCCCGTCTCCTTCTTCCCGTTTCCCGCTCAGCGCAACATTAATTTAAACCAAACGAACGTTTAGTGACGTGCGTGTACAAGACAACTGTTTAATAATGTTCGAATTGTTTTACAGCGGAGTTGTAACTGCGCTTTATGGCTGCTACAGCGGCAATAAAATAGTTATTTCATGCCAGACTACTATGTTTATCGCGTGTTTATATTTAAATATAAAGTTTTAGTTGAAGTGCTTTCGGCACCAATGTTGCTGAAGTCAATTTTGTATTTTCGTGGTATTGTTGACTCTTAAAATGTGAAGTACCTATGAAAATTGGCCGAGCTTGGGCTATGGCGGGATCTGAACTTATATGTAATGGCTGGATGGTGCATGATGGTGCATGGTGGTGGAAAGTAGGTACCCCTATCTCTTACAACAAGGGTTGTGGCTTCGATGCCCACTGGTAACAATTATTTGTGTTATGATCATGGGTGTTTCTTCTATGTATCCAAAAAGTAGTAGGTGTGTTACAAATATATCTGTGTATACCACAGTAGTTGTTCCTGATATCCGTTACACCAGTGCTTAAGAAACTTAATTCAGAATCGGAAAAATATAAGTGTGGTTGCTTACCTTTTTTTTTTAACATTGAGTAAGCTCATCGAAAACGTTTTACCACCTCACCTACGAGTATGCATTCGCCTTGATATTCCGAACAAAAAATCAAACATATTTATAATCGGCCGATTCTATCTGAGTCGTAATCGCGGCGCTCCGGGCCGCGGCGAACAATTTCACAACCGCCACGTAACAGTTATGCATTATTCAACGGCTATAATTCCGGCCGTAGTCTCCGGAACACGATTTATCGCGTCAGACCGTATCGCCGAACGGATTCCGCGTGGATTGCCTCTAATGAGCGTGTAAGACAACTTTTTTTTCGACGTATGTTGCGTACTGGCCGCTAAAATAGTCCCACTAATATTTTTTTTGGAATCATTAATTTATTTTCAAAGTCAAACTGATCTTAAACCAGCCATTTCGAGGCTTTCTTTTGTTTTAAAAAAAACAGTTTTTTGTTTCTCATGTTGTAATGTTTTATTATCTTCAACAAATTCTGGCCGTTATTTTACAGTATTATACGAATAGATTTTCATTATTAGGTACAATTGAATAATGTATATTACGTGTTCAAATTGTATGATTTACAATATCTGTGGTAAACGTTTAACGTGGTTCATGATTTATCTGTCAACAATATTTCAACATTTGCTTTAAGTACTTAACACAGTGACAGCTCTATCAAACCGCAATAGAGATTATACCACAGATCATATAGCGGCTATAAAATTTACAGTAACACATTTCAAACTTATTAAATATCCGGCCCTAACCACCAATGAACATTAAATAATTATGCATTTCATTTTGTCACTAATTTGAGTTAGTTACCAACATGTTTTACTGGAAATGAAATCCGGGTTATTGAGGTTTCAAAAGTTATCAAAGTATATTGAGATGTAATTTTACATTTCATCATTTCCCTTAGGAATTCTGCCTTGCCTATTTTAAAACTGGATAAAAGCAGGACTATCAGGTAATCAAATGTTTTCTCAATTATTCATTTTTCAAATTATTCATACCCAACTCTATATTTCAGTGATCACATTTCAGGCGCATTGAGATTGCGACACGGTTGATATTTTTTAAATGCCTCATGGGCAAAAGCCTCTCCTCAACTATTTTAGATTTTAATGCGAAATTCTAAGTCTACGCCGTGTCTATATGAATAGGTTGCAGCGTAGATAGCTATTAATGTCTCTGTCAGCCCACGTCTTGTAGAACAGGATAGTTGCACGAATATTCGCCGTGGAAGCTAATGTAGCCGCAGCTTAAGGAATCTAGTTACGAGTATGCTTAGCAGTGACCGGATGGAGAGGCGTCTATGCCCTCCAGCAGGGCCGGATTTACCATATGGAATTTTGGGCTTCCACTCAGGGCCCGTGGATTCAAGGGGCCCCATCTAAGTCTGGTCAATTTCGACTAGACTTAGGTGGTCTAGTCGAATTTCGAATTTGACTAGACTTTTTCTCGCCGACGATAATCGTCGTATATAAGCGAAAAATCTATAATTTCATAAAATTACAGTCTTAATCGCTGTATGTCGCTACGAATAATAAAACCCATTAAATTTACTTGATTTAAGTCGACATTCAGGTGTTGGTACTTGGAACTGTTAAAATTTTTGACTGCCACTATCCATTATTCTTCGATCATCCCCGCTGTTTCGCTCTCAAACTCTTTTCTAATCCATCTTATCTCGGGTGGGCTAAGTAGTATTAGCCCAAGGCCCCCACACTATAGGTCCGGCCCTGCCCTCAGGGGACACTTTCACCAGGAAGGCTTCTCAGGACGTGCTCGAATATTGTTTTGTTTGCGAAACCGTAATTAGCCTGGTTTGTCATGTCGAGATAGTGGTTCGAAGCGTCCGTCACAGTTCGGTGTGGGCAAACGAATCGACCCAATGTAATGGTCGGAGCGATTTAACATGTAAATTAGTTGAGCTTTTTGTGACGCGTAATTTGGGAAGTTGCAAGTTTTTTCGGTAAAAAATATCGCAGCCATTAAATAATTTAGGAACGGATTTTAATATTGCTTTGTTATTTTTTGTACGTTAATTTAGCAAGCATTTATTTAAATTTAACAATATTTAATATGGGTCGTCATACTACAACATTTTTGTTTAGGGTAGGCCCGTGCATTAGCAGTGCGGTTGTTTATGGGCTGAGGATGATGATCATACGTTAAACCTTGGTGACCGTCGTCGGAAAACGTCGAGCAGTCAGTAAAAACATATGTATAACTTATTTATTTATTTAATAAAATAAATAAATAAATAAATAAAATAAATAAATGTATATACTAGTGTTTTTATCCTGTGAACACCCATATTAAATAATATTAAATCTAATAGAACCTACATTTTCTAATGTACACAAAGTTTTACAGGACATAATTGTTTTTAATTTCATTGATTAAAGTAGTTCTTCATTACATTAATCAACTACATGCCAATCCGAAACATACCGTGCGGTTCCATTCAACATAACTTACCTAGAAACCTGTCTTAGACAACAAACAACAACATTAAGGATCACACCGCAAACATCCATACCCTCGCATACCTCACCATCCATTTGTGTTTTGTGGGCTTATCAATAGCGGTGAACCCGAATTCCACATGATAGTGGTCCCATGTTTTTTACACAAAGCTCGGTAACCCTGCTCAAAGTGCTGCCGCTATTGTGTTGTGGCTGGCGTTGCATTATTCAATTGGCTACACGATAGTATATTGCGGAGGCCTCTCGACATGGTGTGTAATACAAAGCATTTACAAGTGATAGGGGACAGACGTAAACGGCTCCTGCGCCGGGGTGAATGGCGCAACTAGCCTGCCACAGTGCAGGCGAGAACAGCAGGTAGCATGCAGTAATTGTGTTTTTGGAATATACTTTACATACTTAAATGAACGTGGAAAATTCAGAAATATTAATTTTTGTTATTTGATGTTATAAGGTACTTGTCGATAGGTTTGCACATTATATTCTTCTTCTATCTCTGCAATAGGACGCAAAATTGAAAACAGTCGATGGCCGAGTGGTAAAGGTAGTTGATTGCTATGCGAGAGGTTACAGTTTAAACCCAGCCACTTACCACTGCGTTTTTCAAATTTGAAATTCATATGTACGACTATTCGACGCTTTAACGGTAAAGGAAAACATCGTGAGGAAACGCGCGTGCGACCATTTTGTAGCCTAGGCGTGATTTCAATCGAGCGATAGAAGCGACTAGAAAAATACTCTCTTAATATTTTGAACAATTTATTATGCTGTAGACTTTACATAAAAATCATTCTACAACTTCAAAGTATTAACAACACACAATAATTTTAATAAATAAACTAGGATACAGAAGTTATAAAAACCTTTTTTAATAATTTGTGACAAGGTTCCTGAAACTTTAAATGTTTAGGCAATATCATTAAACTTTCAAAATATCCGATATCGTCAAGCATTAGTCTGTTATAGTATGAATAGCAAAGAGCTTCCGACAATTTTTTTCCGAATTTTTGAAGTATCTTTTAATTTTTTTTTATTTGTGTCAGCTAAACAAATTTTTACACTGTGCCGTTGGTGCCATCCTGTTTGTTCCCAAGCAATGTTCTATTACCTTGTGCATAATGAGTATTACGTCACTTTAATGTGTATCGAAGCCTCTTAGGGTGACGTGTCCCCTCTTAGGGCATATTCACTTGCGTTAGGAATATAAATTTAAAGTAGCTCGTAGTACACACATTCTTAATGTGTTTGAACATTCACTTGAGGAATTTCTGATGAGCGACACTTTTTTTCACAGTAAATGGTTGTCGATATATTTTTATATCTGTTGTTGTCGCATTTTCTCCTTTATCGTTTTCTACCACCATGTTTCATCACGTTTGCTTACTATAAGATAGGACATGTGAATAGGCGTGACGACTGGGTCAAAATCTTATTATTCTATTTAGTCCGTAAGTTAGTTTATACAAAAATATGGGACACGTATTTTTTTGTTTTTCAATTGATTGAAAAATGACAAAATTATAGCTTATCAAACTTCTGGAGTGGAGGCTTGTGACGTCACCGTCACGCAAAAATTGTACCATAACGTGACGTCATACGAAACTTCTAAGCACTATATCTTCATAAATTCTTGTTTGTGAAACAAAATAAAAAATACGAGTAGAATATTTTTAAATAATCTAAATAACGGAATAATTATATTTTTTAGTTGTCTCGCCTATTGTAGTCTTACCTCTGATAGATATTGGAATTTTTTTTTATCAATCTGTATCATTCTACTGCTGGGCAAAGATCTTATTGAAACCTATCCACTGTTTTTCTGACTAAATCAGAAAAAAAACATATCTGATTTTGATTGTTTATCTGAAAATTTCATCAAGTAAACGATTTATAAAAAAAAATATTGCTACGAATTACGACCTCTAAAAGGTTTGCTACATTCTATGCTCCATGTGTTTTCATTTAGAACATTGGTGTACCATTCTATACAAATAAAAGGTACCTAGCCATCTGTTGATAGCGATTCAAATGCAAATTCAGCTTGCACCACTCGTACTGCCGCTAACACAACACAAGTTTTTCATGGTAAACAATTTGGAAGCAAAATATTTCTACAACGTTTTTCATTGGATATTTATTGCCGGTTTAAGCTTGTTCTTTATTCAACGCACATAAATACTGACTGTTAAATTTTACAGTTATACAACACACATATAAAGTAAGTAGTGCATGCATACGGTGAGTGGTGAACATTGTATTATGTCCAATCGCAGCTGAGTACGAAAACTTACTGTTACTCAATAAGGACTATCGAAGATGAGCGATGTTATTATAATTTTTTTATTCAGCCTATTGTATCCCAATGCTGTGAAATGACTTTTCTTTATCCAATATTCTTCTTCTTCTTCTTATCGTATGATTGATGAACAACCTGGTGTCAGAGTTTTTAAGCCGCCCGTAGGCCTCTGACATGGCTTCACATACCGTTGAAAGGTGTGCTGGTTTCCTCACGATGTTTTCCTTCACCGTTAAAGCGTCGTTAAAGAGTGATGGTACATATGAATTTCAAATTTGAAAAACACATTGGTACCTGGCGGGGTTTGAACTGGCGACCTCTCGCATGGCAAGCAACGACCTTAACCACTCGGCCATCGACGCTTTTATCCAATCAAAAGCTATCAGCTTCTGACCAATGCCGACCAGTTTCTGTCTTAGGCATCGGGGTCATCACGCCATTGCATTTCTTTTCCAGCCTTCGATCGACAACGTCTTCCATCGAATCCTTATGAATGTATACCCAAATCCCATCCCGTGTCTCGTGCCTCGGAAAGCACGTTAAGCCGGTGGTCCTGCGCCCGATCTCTCATCGGTCATGTCGGACTGCCGTCTCACCGAATTATGAGAGTAAGGGAATAGAGAGTGCACTTGTGTTTGCACGCACACTTGTGCACTATAATATGTCCTGCGCACTTGGCTGATCTCAATTGTTATCGGCCGCCATGGCTGAAATCGGTCGGACGCCTTATATAGCCAAATTTTTTTTATGTTTACCGAGTTGCAAATTAAAACTTTCCTTACATCAATAAAAACTGAAAAGAGTTAGTTTCTCTGCTTGTAAGAGTACATATCTGGAACTTTGTTTCAGTTACATATGACGCAACTTTTTTGACATTCGCAAACTTCCCTGGAAGCAAACTAGTAGTCATATTCAAATACGTTTCCAACAATGAATGTGCTAACTAGATTTATCCTTTTGTTTATTGTTGAAACAGTCATAAATTACTACGCTTCTCCCCTCGTTTCAAACTATCTTTGTGTGAAAAACAACATGTGTCCTCGCTCCCATATAATTTTGCCGAGATCTTCCGTAATGTGTAGGCACTTAGGCAGACTTTGCGCCGTACTAATAACAATGGAATTAACTAAGGTAATGTTGAAGTTACATTAAATTATTTGTATTTTCGAATAACTACATGTTAGCTATTACGTTTTGACTCGGAAAATGGGCCTGATACAGTTAAAATAACTTTTGAAACTGATCTAAGTGCAGATATATGCATGTAAACTCTACTTTATACGTAATTCATATTATGAACGTTCATTAGAGAACTGTAAATGTCCGGGTTGTTCTTTTGTTTAAATATTTTAATGAGTGTATCCATGATAGTTGAAAATTATATATTATTAACGCTACTATTTTGGTTTCCAAGTGGAAAGTAGGTTGGTCAACTTGTAACTGCCATTTAATCCTAGCATCCATACGTGAAAGCCTACCCACGCTATTCTGTATTATTGAATGAATGTACTATTCGGAGGTAGCTCTTAGTACACATATTTTCTGTCTAAGCGCCATTAGTAATGTTGGAAGCCTCTTATCGTTAAAAATGAGGTTTATATTAAGTTTAATGCCATTGACCATTAGAGATGCAAACTATTTTACAAAATATTGTCTACAGAAGTGTCAATAACTTGTAAACTAATTATTACAACAAAATTAAGAAATTTACATCCACTTTGCATGCAAAAACTGTCCTAAAGTTGCAAACTAGCGAATAAGCCAAGTTGAAATGTCCAATGACAAGTTCCCACTGAAGTTTATTAATTTAATCTACGGTCAAGGGATGAGGGCGGGGCCCCGTGAACGGGATCGTAAACTTTCCAACCTGCGTCAACTTGCTTGATATTCTATTTAAGAGTAACTTCTCAGGTCTCAGTATCAATATGTGTAGTACGTCCAATCAGCCATTAAGTGACTCATTAGCATAGTTAACGGTCTGACTAGTTCTGGACCTAAACGGATCGTTGTTACAAACTTTTTACTGATTTTATTGGAGTTGGTTTTGGCGAGTTTTTGATTGGTGTTTATTTTAAAATAACAGTTAAATTTTTTTTTTTATTTCAATATTCATAATTTGAGTTAGTTGCGGAAATTCTAAGCTAAGCCAAAATTATTTTTATCATAGTATAACGTCCTACAACGCCAGGCGATATCCTCAATATAAATTTACAGCAGGTCATGCCTTACCCTTAACACATGGATGGTATAAAGTCCAGCTGAACTGTTGAATATACAAATTAATCCCATGACTACTTCCATAACTACTAAGTTTCAAATTTCCTATGCTATAATCTGTAATAATATTGAGCTTTATTGTTGACAGTGCCCCCACATCAGCTGATCCTGTACGACAAGTCGGGAAGAGACGTGTCGGGAGTAGTCGGTCCTTTGGAAGAAGGAAACGAGCTCGTGTTGGTCTGTGAAGTAAGAGGAGGTATGTGCCAGTTACCTTAATTTACGTTAAATATACTACGAAGAATGCTCTCTGTGCTATTTTCACTTTAACTTTGCGGTTTTTAGAATAACATTCCTACTGGGTATATCATAACCTTCCTCTTGAATTCGTCTATGTAGGCCTGGTGACCTATAACACAGGTATTTAGGTACCTACTTTAGGCACCAGTCTCTCACAAACTAGGTATAGAAAAATTCGTGTATGTAACTGTTCTACTTATTATAATCAAATTCATCATCATCAGCCCATACTTGTCCACTGCTGGGCATAGGCCTCTCCAAATGCACGCCACTTCTTTCTATACTCGGCCACTCGCATCCAGCTCCTACCAGCCGTCCTGCGCAGATATAATCTATTGTGCCTGTCGGGCGTCCTCACTACGTTTGCCGAGACGCGGTATCCACTCCAGAACTCGTCTTAATATCAAATTAACTGTACCATTTGTTAAATAAATATTATTTTTTAAAAAAAATCCACATTTGCCCCCGTTGCGTAATTTTAAATATTTAAGCCCACATACATACAGCCAAACACGGGAAGTGACTTTGCTTTATACTATGATGTGAAGCTTCACAGAAAAGTAATAAAAATATGATGAAATTGTTTTTATTAAATTCACCGCCAAAACGATTTTGCTAACATTTCCATTAAAGTTATCGACAAAATTGATTCTATACAAACTAAATTGAACTCGGCTTATGAATTAATAGTTTTAGCTAGCGATGTTGTGATTCGCAGGCAGAGTTTGTATTCCAGATCATCCTAACTATGCCATTACAATTAATAACAAAGTATCCACACGATATCCAACTCTCGAGGGCCGTTATCCAAATATTGTTTCAAACTCCGTCCAAATGTTCGACATTTTCACGTAACTTGTACATTCCATCACAAATCACGACAATATCAGTCAAGAAATAAGCGTAAGTTCTCCCTAAAGTGGGAGATGAGAAATTAAAGCGATTACTTTGATATATTGCCGTTAAACTTGCCGATAAGTCACCGGCAGATCGGCACCAAATGGTAGACGGTGTAAAGTTACCGCCAGATACGCGATTGCGATTGCCAGAGAAATTAGAGCCCCAATATGCTTAGTGGGAACGACGAACGATATTTTTGAATTTGCAAATGGAAAATGTAGATGTAGACCGCGAATCAACGCGCGTGAAATAATCCTGTGAGTGCGAAAGACGTATTATTTTTGATTCCGTTGAAATGTTGTTATGTAGTGAAATTGATGTTTACTTGATTGTCTGCTACAATCTTTTCGACGAAGATATTGTTTAGTATTTAATGATGTAATCATCACCTTGTTCCTTGTAATATTAATAATTTAAAACGAAAATTAATGAAAGTATACATATGAATAATTCAATTGTCTTCCGTTGTTAAATAAAATGTATTAAAATATTTTCTTCAATCAATAGTTGTTGACCCGCTTGTCCCCATTAGTCTTCCAGCTCCCCTATACACAAGGTGTTTTTAACGTTCGGATTCGGAAAATCTATGCTCTGTTACTGTCAACTGCTTAGGTTAAGAATGAGATACAGTTTCCGAATTCAACCGGGATTGGATAAAATTTACCATCTACGTTATCATAAAATACAGATTATGTTATTTGTTTTCTAAATAATTCATATAAGTTAACAATTTAAGAAGAAAACGTCAAACATTAAGTGCGGAAAATTGAAACCGGCTTGTACTCCGAAAATATTCCGCCTAACGCATTAACGTGAAAGCGGCCGGAAAACATTCCGACAATAAAACTGTGGTCCCCGAAATTCAACTCCTCATTTCGGTGAACGCTCCGCGGCAGATTTTTCTGTATCATTAAAGTCTGACTAACTTATGTAATAATCCCCTTGAGGCGTCATTCCGAAGTTGTACGCATAACAATATTTTCTCCCGATATGAAAGCAAGTTGGGAATCTTCTTGTGTAAACCGGGTTTAATCCTCCGAAGCGCTTAATGTTTCGAGTTGGAATTATGCATAGCCCAGGGGATTAGCGGCTTGTCATCCCGTGTCGCACTGTGAACGACTTCGCTGGATCATTTTCATGGTAGACTGCTAACAAATGGATCACTCCAGCTAGTTCGGATAAGCCGACGGGAGGTTTTAGTTTGTGGTTTCGCCACTCTCTAGTTAGTAAACAATCATGATGCTTAATTTATCCGAAAGATCTTTGAAACTTTCAATGGATCCCAAAAGTAATATTAGCTTGGTTACGAGACCTAGTTAGCTTCTGTTGTTTTACTAAAATTGTCAAAAGCAATCAATGTTTATCTAAGACTTGAAAATACTGTTCAAACTACGCTCAATATCAAGTCGTAAGAGGCCACTAATGGCGTACTTGATTTTAAATTTCGTAGAAATCTTTCGGCTAAAATTGGATTCGGTAATAATAGCAAACTATTCTTAGGATTCGACTGTTCTATGTATAAGTATATTTCAATGTGATATGCGGTTTAATGTATGTAATATGTTAGCTTCAGAACTTCTTTATCAGACATCGGTTTTACGAGTACAAATACACTTATAAAGATAAAATAAACTACGTCATGATGAAATCATGTTTTTTTAAACCATCACAATAAGGTAGGTATTCATATAACCCAAACTGGTCGATTATGGAAACCTCTCACCTGAAAGGGCAAAGGAAATGAAACCAAGGGACCGACCAAGGGTCTATAATCCACCTTAAAGGTTGTAAGTTTAGTTGCGTCATAAGTATATTATGTCTTGGCTATGTTTGTGTTGTAGGTCGCTTATTTACCACGACTGTCAATTGAAAACGTAAGCAATTTGCAGTATAGATTTCAAGTTTTATCATCATCATCATCAGCCAATAGATTGTCCACTGCTTAGGTAGGCTGCTGACATAGGCCTCCCTACCACTTCGCCTCTCAAGTTTAAAAGTGCCAAATAGATATTTCAATTGTTTTTTTGCTTCAATTTATACGACCTAATCCTAACCTAACAGTTACATTATAATAATGTTGTCCTACCAGTTTTAGCTATAACTCCCAATCTCAATGAAGACCAATCAACTGCACATATAGACACCTTTGAAAGCTGTAGGCCGTACTTCATAAAATATAATATTCTCCCTCTACCGTGTATATATATATATGACATGTCAATATTTGTATTCAAAAATATAAAAACATTTACAAAGGTAAGCCAAACACACTCAATAAACACACGTAACAGAAATAAATTATATCAGAACCAAAGCAGAATAAATATGTTAAATAATAGTCCTCACTACATGGCAATAAAAATATACAACAATCTTCCAATCGATATCAGAAACGAACAAAAATATACTACATTTAAAACAAAACTCAAAGAGTACTTAATAAAAAACTGTTTTTATGACTTAAGGGAATTTTTAAAAAACGAAAACTTAGTGCAATATAAACAAAACATTAATAAATAAAGATATAGGTAAGGTACTTAAATACATAGATATATATGTTACAAGACTAGACTTGTTTTGTAAACTTAGAAAATAAAAATTGTATTAATATTTTATATTTAAGAATAACTAATGTTAAGTTTAATATCATGTATGTATCATGCCCTCATGTTGCAGTGCCTGAAAAGGGCAACTAAGTTATTAAGTTCATATTACTGTAAGACCTATAATGTACACTTAGTTAGCAATAAAGAACTTTGACTTTGACTTTGACTTTGAACTGCCCTAGATAAACAGTGCACTAGTGTGCAGACAAACACATGTGCTCTATCCTACGCGGCGTCTGCCACCAATAGACTAAAAACGCAGTGATATCGGCAAGTAGCAATTACCCATAACAAACTTCTAATCCCCTGTTGATCCTCGTACTTTGCACCTAATAGCTTATGGTCAAATTGATAGACTTCCACAATTTATAGCGAGCAAACTCGTAACTCATTAATTATCTGCTGCAATATTAACTATAGTTAACATCTGGTGTCACTGAAGTCATCGATCCCAATAATTACTTTCCTAATCGATAAACTATGCAAGAATAATAGTAACTTCTGAAGGAGCTGCCCTTTATCGAGACGGGTTTGAAGTAATTAATAAAGTTTAATCATGTACAAACAACAAAAAACAAAGTTTTGAACAGAAGCCTATTGTGTTTTGTTGAGAACGTAGCCTTCTAACAAAAATACTGAGTACAATCGGATATAAAAAGATTTTTAAGTGTCCGAACTTTTTGTTAACATTAATAAGTTTCGTAATGTTTAGTCAAGCGGAATTCTCGATGCTTTCGAGCAGGTTTAAGCGCTTATAAGTAGATGTTTTGTATCACAAGAAAATATCTAGAAAACATCATTAGCCATTTTTCGTATCTGAAATACTAACCCATAAAGCCTATGTAAGACCCACCCACTTAAACTCCATTGAGCGATGTGATCTTTACCTAACGTATCTTTAAATTACGTGTTTGCATGTCTGCAAACCTTGTGAGCCATTTCGTTTCCACCAGTACCTACCGCAGTTCATAAGAATTTGCAGGTTAGTTAGAACAAGTGACGTGGAATGATCAATACGCCGAACAGAAGTCGGTTCTACGACTGGAATGATGGCGCATTGGATAGTGCCCTGTCTCTTCCACTAAGAGTCTTGGGTTCAATTCCTAATCCGCTCAAATATTTGTGATGAACAAATTTGTTTTTTTGTACCGATATCAGCAACACAAGTCCTTTAACAACTATGCTCGGAATCAGATCTATGTAGAAAATATTATGATGCGTTTTTTATTTACTAAGACATATAAGAGTATTTAGGTACGATAAAGTGAATATTTCCGATGCTAAGTATTATTGTTATTATAATGGTTTCGGTAATTTTATAAACCGGCTAAAGAGTGTTCATCCTATTGATCGGTGCCTAATGTTAAAGCAACCTATTTTAATCACGCGCGGCCATTCCAAATCAAAATACTTACGTTTATAATGAACCAAACGTATTACACATAACTAATTACCAAGACAAAGGACAGCGATCAACCAATGTAAAATTACTGGCTCGATTCGGACTGATACTTGGTATTCTAAGCTGTAGCATGATTAAAATACAACTTAAGTAAAAATACACACTGATACCGTCTTAACATGCAATTAAAGAGTAGGTCATATCCTTCATAGTCGTTTTCCGAAGCTATCTAATCTCTAGTTTGGTTTTCATAACGAAAAATACCTTTACTACGAAACCTTTGATTTCAAAAGCTAAAACAGATCACTCACAGTATTACGATCTCGACAACGAGAATGCACACAGAAAATACACGTACACACGTAGAAATAGGATTTTGGAATGAGGAGGAAAATCAACTGCCATGTTCCTACTACTAAAAGTACTCGATACATCTGGGTCTTACGCCAATGCAATAAGGCCTTTATGGAATGCTTTTGTTTTACTGTTTATTGGGGAAGGCTTTGTAGGAAATAGCTCAAATTTGTGTATGATTTTCTTTTCCTGTTTTAGACATATTTGTTGTTTACAATGTTTAAATACCTACCAATTATTTTCACTCTACTGACAGTTTGTATCTTAGCCTTTAAGTTTGATTTGCTACGCTTGCTTGACTCTACTCTATCTTTCTTTTATTATTTTTGTGACCTAATAAGATCTCTTTTCTATTTCAAAGGCGTTCATTCATTATATATAGGTGCTTTATACTGAACATTATTCTAGAGACCGTAAACGACCTGAAATGACTAATGCTTTACTACTAATAATTACTGTCGTTAGCGACCATACGTCGCCACCTTGCCTACGTCTTGTCCTACTTTCCGCTTCCTAACACACATTCCATTTTTGCGACTAAGCAAAAGGATAGCAAATGGATATTCGGAGCCTTTGATTATTACCTATCAAACAAGTTTCCAGGAAAACCCTTTCAATTGAAAGTTGTTCAGTACGCTTGGGACCCCGTCTCGGTGTGTCTGACCCGCATGGAACTTTTAATGCGTCAAATCGGTGGAAAATTCTTTAATTTGCAGGAGCAGTTACGAAGTTTCTTTGCCATGTTACAAAATTGGAAAAGTGTCGGTATTATTTTTTTTTCTGTGAAGTACTTTTATACCCACCTACTTAATTTGGTTGGCAAGGAAGTTTTGATGTATTAAACATGAAATTTATGGGACACAATATTCCGGAGTTTCATTGGCATCTAATTAAAGAGGTCTTCAATTTTGTGCTTGAAAATTGTATTTTGGACAAGCAGTAAATATTCAGTTACCGTTTAAATATATGATAAATGAGACATTGAATGAATTATTAATGTATAACCATATTAATATTACACAGGTTTTGTTAATTAATAGCAAAGTGTGCTTAATTTAAAATGTATGTAACATTTTCTTGTAAGAGTGTGGGTTTTTGGAAACTATTGTTCTAATTTGAGATTATTAACTGATTTACCCGGTTTATTAGAATATGTTTTAAGCTTTAAAATCATTACCTATCCAGAATAGGTCGGCAATAGACAATGTTTGTTCACACTTAAACTGAAATGGCAATCCATCGATCGAGAACCGTCAGAGGAAATTTATGCAAAATTGTTCATGTTCTAAAACAACGCACCAACCTGACCTAACCTGAGTCATTAGAAGGACTGTTCGAAGGCTGTAAAGTTGCCTTTGAACTTTGTTACTATGACTCGGAGCCGATATCAAGTTTTACCAACTTATACGTTTATATATATATCCTTTGAAAGAAGCCCTTCTCAAAGTTGAACGCTAGTTTTAATTAAATATTTGAAATATAACTATTGTTATGGTTTATATTCTCGTCGTTAGTCCTGTTATCGATCTTTGAACTGTTCGCAAAAGACGTACCCGTTAACTAGCTTACATAAAAACCTCATAAATAAACATCACACCATACAACCATACCTTGCACTTGCAGCACTTGTGCTACAGATATCAGAAATAACAGTGGTTTAGAAAATACACTCCTACTTAAAAAATACATAAATAGTGTTATTTATACGGTGTTTATTCTGTGGGGTGTACCCAGACACAGAATAAACACCGATATTCATCACACAAATATTTATGCATAATGAAAACAGAAACCAGGACTCTATAATTTTAAGACTAAAATACTCATACAAATATTTTTGTGTATACTTATATTAAAACTTAGAGTAGAGTAGGTAAACCTCTTACTGAAACTGTAATATTATCGGGCAGTAAGTAGCTAAGTATTTGCTACTCCTAATATTGCGTGTAGGTAGACCCATAAAGACAAATATTTAGTGTAATATTATGTTTGTCAGAAGCATCTTAAAATACTAAGAGTTCGCGTCTTGTCTCCTTTCATATCAGTATTATAGGCGGACAAAATTCGTGAACTAATTTAAAGTTAAATTATGCGTAGGTATTTAGCTTATTACATTTATAGTCGGATTTCATTTTTTAACGAAAATAGATCTTATTTGTGAAAATTACCAGTTCACCCGTGATCATGGCGCTTGCAACAGTGCCGAAATATCGGGAGCTCATTAAAACAAAACAACATGATAAATATCTCGGACACTTTCAGTTTTCTAATTACCTAGAAAAGCTTATTATTTCACAATTCCTTGAATTCACTGCTAGAAGATATTTTTTTTTTCAATACAATTCAATGAGATCGTGAACTCTAGTTTGCTCTTGTTTGTCTTGAGGAATAATTCCACAGAATTCAAAGAAGTCAATTTCTTAAATCAACAACCAGACTTCTACTATATAAACGCCTAGACCTGTTTATAAAGTCATGACAGAGGCTGCCAAAGCCCGCCATCGGAATAACCGATGCATGACAGAAAATGCACCAATAGGATTACTCCATTTCTGCGCAGAGCGTGACTAGGAAAATGAAATAATCGTGTTGGCGGATTTTTTCCTCGCGCCTCCGTGAGCCTGCTGCCCTAAGGCTACATTGGTAATGATGGTGGGGATAGCGTTTTGTTTAATATTTCACTGCGAATGTCTGATGCACTGATGTAGGTATTCAAAAGTTAGAAATTATGTTACATTTTAGGTTATTCGACGTAATTGTCCTTTGGTCAACTTTTTAAAAGAATTAGAACTCACATGTAATAAGAGTGTAGATTTTGACTGGCTCGGTGAAACAGTGGTTAAAATATTTCTGTGATGAACATCGGTGTTTGTTCCGTGTCTGGGTGTAATTATGTATTTAAGTATGTATTTAATAATATATATGTATGTATCTGACGCCCATAGTACAAGCTCTGCTTAGTTTGGGGTCAGACAACCTTGTGTGGAAATGTTCCAAGTATTTATTTTATTTCTTTATTTAAATGAAAATGTATTTGTATTTATTTCATATCAATATATCAATACATAGTATAAAACAAAGTCGCTTTCGCTGTATGTCCGTATGTATGCTTAGATCTTTAAAACTACGCAACGGATTTTGATGCGGTTTTTTTATAGATAGAGTGATTCTTAAGGAAGGTTTGTATGTAAAATTTACCCGAAGCGAAGCGAGGGCGGGTCACTAGTTCTAACTATAAAAATGCTTTTTACTTTTTCGTTAACTTAACCCATAGTTTGAAGTCTAATTTTGAAGTTAATAACTTAGATAACAGAGATATCACTGCTTACTATGAATTAATTCGTATTTGTTTCTTATTTATGAGACACCGTTTAATTTAAATCATGTTTTATCATCTCTTACTTTATCTTGTTATGCTTATCTTGCTGTAATCTTATCTTATCTTCACCAGGCCGGCCAGCACCAACCGTGATGTGGCTGATCGACGGCTCACCAGCACCTCAGTACATTGGCGAGAAGACTGACACCCACGTAGTCGTCAACAGGCTAGAGCTTCCACACGTGAAGAGAAGTCATCTGAATACAACCTTCAAATGTAGAGCTTCGAACACCAACCTCGTCAGTCCACAAGAGAAGACTGTGAGGCTTGAAATGAACTGTGAGTGGTTTTAACATAGAGTTCTATGGATGAATATCTTTCTTTGTTTTCGATGCAACTAGATTTACTTCAGAAAACATCATACTGGCCCCCACTTTGCTGCTTTACTTGAAAAAGGTTTTTTTACTGAAAGTATTCATGAAACTTAAAATTGAAATATGTTTGTTCAATATTACTTCGGAATTTGGGTATCAGAGGTAAAAAACGTATGTATTTATTACTTTATTGTGAATCGCATATACAGGGTGTAACAGGAGGGTGGATCATCGTAAGTCAATCGATGGGGACTTCAATACCTATCGATATAACCCCATGTATGTTCAGCGATTTTCAATAGTTCCAAAGTTATTGAGATTTTTGTGAAATTTTATTAGAAGCCGGAATTCAGTATAAAAGTCTTCACTGTAGCTTAACTACTGGACCTGCTTGTATGATTTTTTCTAAAGTAGTTCAATAGTGGGTCTTTATAATTACGATACCGATTTGAGTCATAACCCCATCATATTGGAGTAAAAAATAATTCTTCACAAAAGTTTTACGAATCGAATTGTGTCTACCAACTTTCAAAGCCTCCAGTGAAAAAAAAGTGCCTGTGTTTTTTTTCTAGAACTTATTTTAAAAACTACCTACATTCATGAATAGTATACCCTGAAAATTTCAAACCGCTACTGCCAGAGCATCAAAACGAAAAATGAACGCGAATGGCACAGGTGCCATAAATCAGTGTTTTTATTTTTCATGAAAAACTTTAATTTAAAAAATAAATCGATATGTTTCAGCAAATTTATGCTATGTTAGTAACATAAGTAGCAGTAATTTTACAGAATTGCAAATTAAAGGGGTGAAAATCAAACAAAGAAAATTTACATAATTTTTGTTCATTATTTTTTTTTACAGTAAGTGTTCATAATGGGCTCCATTATTGGCTATGCATAAACGAGTACGACACCTTTTTACAAAAGTTTTTCGGATGTTGCAAAATGCTACTACTACATTTTGCCTTGTCACAAATTGGGCCCCTGAAAAATTTTACAAAATAGAAGCCATCCACAAACTTCATAAAAGCTTCTTAAGAAGGTCTATACTATGCAATATTCATAGCTAATAATGGTACCCATTATGAACACTTACTGTACAAAAAAAATAATTAACAAAAATTACGTAAATTTTCTTTGTTTGATTTTCACCCCTTTAATTTGCAAATTTGTAAAATTACTTCAACTTATGTTACTAACATAGCATAAATTTGCTGAAACATATCGATTTATTTTTAAATTAAAGTTTTACATGAAAAATAAAAACACTGATTTATGGCACCTGTGCCATTCGCGTTCATTTTTCGTTTTGATGCTCTGGCAGTAGCGGTTTGAAATTTTCAGGGTATACTATTCATGAATGTAGGTAGTTTTTAAAATAAGTTTTTTTTCACTGGAGGCTTTGAAAGTTGGTAGACACAATTCGATTCGTAAAACTTTTGTGAAGAATTATTTTTTTACTCTAATATGATAGGGTTATGACTCAAATCGGTATCGTAATTATAAAGACCCACTATTGAACTATTTCTAGATAAAAAATCATGCAAGCAGGTCCAGTAGTTAAGCTACAGTGAAGACTTTTATACTGAATTCCGGCATTTTACAAAAATTTCACAAAAATCTCAATAACTTTTGAACTATTGAAAATCGCTGAACATACATGGGGGTTATATCGATAGGTATTGAAGTCCCCCATCGATTGACTTACGATGATCCATCCCTCCTGTTACACCCTGTATAATTGAACATAAACATTTTAAGAGAAAATATATAATTCTTAAAACCCGAATATATTATTGTAGCACCGGTATGAAAATGAATGAACTCTCCTTCAGAACACAAAAATATATTTAAAAAATCAAAATTCAATGACGTATCCAAAAACTGGAAATTTCTATTACTACTGGCTACTTTCCTGAATTCCAAAACATCCTGTTTCCTTTTTATATTCGATATTTGAGTTGCTTTCTACAAATGCACATAACACTACTTCGGTACAGTCAATGATGCAAGCAGATTCTATACGGCAGATTTACAGTCCAGACAGTCGTCTCATTGAGACCACTTACTGATTAAACTCACGTAGGTTTTTCTCATCTTTAGCTAGCGGTAGCGGTAGTGCTGGCTAAAATTAATGCAACATTGTTACAGTGAGACCGACTCTGGTGGAAATTCTTAACAAGCCAACGACTTTATCTTCGGAGAGGTATATTAGCCTCACGTGCTTGTCTGAAGGGAGTCGTCCTCCAGCTCAACTGACGTGGTATAAGGATAACAGAAAATTTAAAAGGGGAAAGGTAAGTAATCATAAGTTTATTACAAGTCTAAGAGCCATCATTTGGTGGCTCGGACTAAGAGGTTCAGCTCCTCATTTCTGCCCCGTACCAATAAGGCATGGAATACCACTCCAGCTCATGTTTTCTCTCCCTCCTATGATCCCGAGATCTTCAGGCGGGGCGTGAAACGGCATTTAAGCAGGCCTTCAGGGTGAGTGCGACAGGCTCAATATGATGTATTGTGCCTGTCGACCTCATATTAAGATCTCACTACCGCTTACCATCAGGAGTGGTCATCTTGTTAGGCTAATATTTAAAAAAAATCTACTTCACCGCAAGTGGTGATAAACTGATAGAAAAATATTTTTAAAGACATAAGGAAGCAATGTTCCTACCGGGAAACAATGTTCGGCAAGTACACACATCATATAGCCAAAAGAAGTTTCATAACTGGACATTAGCCTCCCTTAATTATCTCCATTACGATTGCTACTGTTTTCAATTCACACATTCACACAGGCTATGTATTTTTGGGGCCATGTTTGCCACTTAAGAACGTTAGAAGGAAGTCAAATTACTATTTACATACTAAACAATAATTAAAACGATCTCTGATAAAGTAATTGCTTTTCCGTAAAGACATTTATAATTATTTCAAACTATTTTTAATAAGCTTAAGCGCGGTGACGCCATAAACATTCGGTCCATGTTTACCTCGTCACTTTTACGTCAGAAAAGGAACTAAACCTTAACTTCCGACTTCCGTTATCCAGATATCGGAGAGCATGAACGAGACGTGGGTCAGCAGTAACCTGCAGTTCATGCCCATGCCGGAAGACGACGGCATGCAGGTGAAGTGCCAGGCGGACAACAGCGCGCTGCCCGGGCAGAGCATCGAGGATGCGTTCAAACTGGATGTTGTTTGTAAGTAGCTCGTTGTATATTTTTAAAAAATATCACACACTAGCTGTGCCCGCGACTTCGTTTGCGTGGAGTACAAGATTTAAGATAAAAAAGTTTTTCGCAATAGCTCCCATTCCCGTGGGAATTTTGCAATATTGCGTTGCAAGTGAGCTTTGCGTTTGTTGCGGCCAAATTTCAATCATCTATCCTGCGCGGCTTAGATTACATCTTTGTGATGTCACTCGATCTTTCTTGTTTATATTTGAAAACAATACACGATTGTTACGTTTATCCCAGTATTATGATAATATTTCTTGAAATATAAAGTAACCCCGGAGCTAGCTCTTCATACTATGGAAACTTATACTGATACCGTAGATTTAAATATAATCAATAAAATTGTGAATATTTTTGTTCCGTTTTATTTTGACATCCACTTACAAGTAAGTAAAATCTTTCTCAAAGTACAGCCGTCAAAACTAAATTTCATCGTAATCTTCAGCGTTAACTACAAAAACAACTCGCAAGTTCGCGGTAAGAACACCCGCGACCTCACAATTAGAGTTGCTTCTTAATTCGCGGGGACCGTTACCGAAATGAATATTGCGACAGAATAAGCAATAAAGGAACTCGGTTCAACCAGTTGGCACATCTCGCGTCGTTCCGCTTAATTGTCATTGCTACTTAGACTCATCGTCAGTTTCGCGGGGCGTATGCTGCGTGGAGTTTTAAGAGCGTGTGTTCTGGGCCAAACCCCTCCACAATGCACACCCTTGGATTCAAATTCGGGTATTGTGCTTTATCTGCGTTTTTCTGCTTTTCCGTATATACTTAGTCCCTGTTTTCTCTTTCTCAGATGGTGGTTATAGTTAGTTACGAAGCGATTAACAGAAGTAGAGTACAAATTTTATGAATCTGATGATCAGAAAGACTGTGTGTATAGGGGGGATTGAGAAATTGTGAATGCGAAAAATAAAAACTAAAACAGTTTATGAAAATTTAATACAAACATAAAATAAAAAGTTTACGTAAATTGATAATAATAACTTTAACATTAATTCTAATTCTAAGTGGTTACTCTACATCCTGGTTTGAAAAGATCACAATACCACTATAAACTTGAACACAGTTTCAGCTTACCCTTACAGATGCGGGTCGGGCAGTACGTAGTAGTAGGAAACTGTGATTCTTATAAACAAAGTTACATTCAATCATCCGGTGGGGTGCTTTAACATCGCCAAGTTACATCAAGTTACACGTTACGCCTGCGCCAGCCGCGGTACAACGTAAAGCAAAACATAAACCAGCACATTGTAAGCTTAATTAAATTCGCACAGTTACATAGAATTTACGTGCCAAATTAAATTGTTGCATTTAAAAACGGCGTGACGTGAAAATTCTGGTCTCGAGCGCAAATGCCCGCAGGAATAGTTTGAATAAAATAACTGTTAAAATAGAAACTACATTGTTGAGTTATTTAAATCGGATATTGTTAGCCACGCTGCGATTATAAATAATCCATATATAGAGAAAGAACTGTTGTGTATAGCTTCTACAATGTGTTCCTTTTGATATCCCATAACTCTGGGTTATTAATAAGACCACATAACACTCATGGCATAATTGTTGTTTTTTATTGACCTTTTTTCCATACAAAATAATTCGCCATAAAAATGACAATCCATGTAAAACACCTTTATGAGAAATATGATAACGCCGCACTTTACAACCTTCATTTGAATGATCTAAGTAACAAATCAATGAAAATTATGTGCACAAATCATATTTTTTACAAAATAACAACGTCGCGATGATAAAGTCTTCTCATAAAGGTGACAATTTTTGAGTTAATATTATCAAAACTAGTGTTCCCGGCGAATTTCATACCGCCAATACTATAAACCTTCCCTGGACTATCACGAACATTTTAAAACCAAAAATACCTAAATCGTTCCGGGCGTTCTCGAGTTTTAGTCAGAATAACGAACAGCAATTAATTTTTATTTATAAGAAAGAAGAAGATAAGACTAGTGGTCCCGGCGAATTTCATACCGCTAATACTGATTCTTTTTCTATATTTTCTCATTGAAACCTTCCCTGGACTACGACGAACATTTAAAAACCAAAATTACCTAAATCGGTCAGGGCGTTCTCGAGTTTTAGTCAGACTAACGAACGGCAATTCATTTTTATTTATAAGAGAAGAAGAAGATTGGTATTATCTTCAAAACTATGCAATTTAGGATCAATGTTTCTTAGACATAAAAAGTATTCTATATGTATCGAATATACCCCTATCATCGCATTAGCATAGCGTGGAACCGACCACCGCCGGGGTAGACGAGTTCTGGAGTAGATACCGCGTCTCGGCAAACGTAGTGTAGGACGCCCGCAGGCCAGGTGGTGTGATGATCTGCGCAGGATGGCTGGTAGGAGCTGGATGCGAGTGGCCGAGGATAGAGAGAAGTGGCGTGCATTTGGAGAGGCCTATGTCCAGCAGTGGACAGGAATGGGCTGATGATGATGATGATGATGATGATGATGATGATGATGATGATGATGATACCCCTAAAGTTATGGAACATCAATATGAACACGTTGTATAGAGAAATAACTGTTGCATATAGCCTCTATATACTTGTGATGTCTTTGAGATAAATAAATGACATACAGTTAATTGTTACCTCATTTTTTTACAAAACAGTTCGGTGTTGGTACAAATAAAAATAAAACGTAAAGCCGTTCACAAACAGTGAAGTGTATTTATTTTTGGCTCGGAAAGCACATAAATCTGTAAATATTCAGGAACAATATTTATGTAATGGACGATTCGATGGTTATGCTCCTTGTTGAAATGTAAAATTTAAATTGTTAACTATTTACTTTTATTTACTTTACTCATATGTAACTGTATAACTAATATATAGCAATAAACAGCTACCATAAAATATGAGAATCCAAAGTTTAATATCAAAGGCTAACAAAATGTCAGTAGCAGGTTTCCGATTCCAGGTTATTCTAAGATGGTAACACCCAGTCACTAGTCGTAACTTGGAATAATATTGTTGAGGGTTTTCAATTAAAACTTGTCGTTAGTAGAATGGAAACTTGTACTTAGTAAACCGCTAGGATACATCACCAACATTTGTACGAACAATTACAGAGTTGCCAAATTGTTAAAGAAGGGGTCCTTATGTTTTTTATTTGTTTTTAATTTTTAAAACATTGTACACCCATTTATAATCGATAAAGTGTTATGAGTTATTTTTAAACGTAGAGAAATAAATACAGTCGGGTAAGACGAGTTGCTTGCAAAATCACAACAAAGCAACATTAGTCTCCTATTTGTAGGAGGTGTTGGCCAACTGCTTCCCCGCAAGTTCGGTGACAAGGCTACTCCAAGCCGTCATCGCAGTCAGAACAAAATATCCTTTTACATCGTGAAGGTAAAACACAGTTTTCACATTACTGTTGAGTTGCACACCGATATCCGCGGACAACAAACGGTACTATACTCGTATAAATAAACGGGTAAACTCCATCCGTATCTCACCTTCACGTGCGCCGTAAAAAACGTACGGATTATTCGAGAAGTTTCCCTGCAAGCGGCACGGGCCTCGCCGGCAGTTTGTCCACAGCAAACTTATTCCCAACTAATTCCGTCTAATTTGCTCAGCGACTGTGGCGCCACTAGGAACCTAACAGGGACCCCGCATCTTCCTTAACTACGTTTAAGACAACTCAGGTCCAGTTTTTATTAGCTTTTAGTTAGCTTTCGGAGTGCTGTACCTGGAAAACGGATTTTATAAGATCACTTTGCGCCATCTCGTCTGCTTACCTGTCATATGAAACGTACATCCAATGTAAATAAAAAATAAGTGCTTAAGGTTGCAGTTGCTGTTTTAATATTTTGAAAAACGGAAATAATCAGCAGTAACCTGTGGCTAATAGGTAAACTGCGGGAGAATCGACGGCTTCAATAGCTGTTGGTTGGTGTAATGGTTCGCACGTCTGTATGCGATTCCCGGAAGGACGGATGTTCAAATCCTCGTGCATCCAATATCCATCTACCATCATTTTATATTAATATAATATCTGATTACTTTAACTGGAACATATAAACTAGTTATGTAAACAAAACTCGGTTTGAAATAACTCAGTTTCCAATGTAGGTATTACATTATTTAACCTCTAAGCGCAATATACTATTTCACCGACTAAGTATACCATGCTATATTTCTAGCAATTTTGGTGTTTAGAGAGCACAAAATATAGACAGCGACGGATTAATGGTCATGTTAAATACTTAGACTTGCTTTGTGTTGGATTTCTCTACTTATTTCAGATGTAAATGGAATTAGATGATTACAAGAAACTCCAATTCCAGTGACGTCTGCCTTACCGCAGCCTAGGCGGTTTAAACGTTGATGTTTCAGTCAGTAGGATTATTCGGTACTTGTTTGCTTTGAAACTATTTACAGAAGCTAATCTTGTCAAAAAACATGGAGTAAGTAATTTACCCCAGCTGATTTATCGTAACTGTAGTTAAACTGCATTAAAGTCAGTGTATGGTTTACTACCGTATGTTTGAAACTTTATACGCTCACACATTCCCAACAGAAATAGAGACAACAAAATCATAAACTAAAATTTCATTTTGTATAATTTAAAATGCGCAACTTTTAAAAAAGTTTTTTTACCAGTTCCGTAGTTACTTTACAAGTAAAACAAATTAAAATGTAAGCCGAGGTAGTGTTATAAGTGTGAAAATGAGCTAGTGTTAAAATATGCAAAGTATTTCCCTTTCTCGCTAGCCAGTTTAGTGGTGGACGCTGGAATACTTACCGGAATATACTAAGTACTAAGTACCAGAATAGATGTACTAAGGCTTTACTTGTCTCAAAACTCTTTATTTGCTTTGCTTTGCTTGTGTTTACATTTTTACGTTTGCCTCTCTCGACTAAAATTACTTAGATTTTGAATGATGATACCGTGATTGTAGTACGACGATACCCAATTAAGAGAATGCTATTTATAATACGAAATCTCATTCCATAATGCACGCTTAAATTGTATTTCTCTTTCAACATAAATCTGTTGACATATGTATACAATTGTAAACATATATATACAAATGTAAACATATGTATACAATTGTAAACATATGTATACAAATGTACATAATTTAAGCATTATTAAGTAAGATAAGGAATTCCTTATCTTACTTAAAATTACACTTATTCATAACGATCAACATAAATACTTATTACAAAAAAAATAATTTCTTACAATTAGTGTTTCCAAATAATATTTGACGATAGAACTAAACAATTATGAAATTGTCCTTACCAACCTTTAGATACTATTTAAAACTTTTCTCAAGAGGATCTGTCAAAAGTACACTAATTGTAATGTTTGCATAATCCATGTCTTTCAAAGTTAAATTACTTCCCATTCATACAGTTCCACGCATCCTTTCATAGTGTAATAAGGTTGGGTTATGGGATTGACATACAATTCCTTTCATTGATATTTATCAGCTCCTTTGAAGCCGTAACAAAGATTTTCCTCCATCGTACACTCGCGCTTAAATTTGGCAATTTACCGCTTCACTCAACCAGTCTTAATTCACAAAAAATGTTTAATGTTTATGTATTTTTTCTTGTGCGTAAGTCGTTTGTAAAAATCTTCTCATGTTATACGTTTGTACGTTATCCGCACTGAAAGCAAATTATGCTCAGTTTTCAATAAATGCCTTTGAATTATTTGCAAAGAGGACGTAAAAATAAGAGAAGTAAAAAGAAGCACAAATATAAAAATACTAAAGTAGGTATTTCATTATTAAGTAGGTATTATAGTATTGCACAAAAATCAACTTAAATGTTCATTCGATTTAATATTATATTTCTATGGCATATGTTAGTTTGTTTCCGTACGGACATGTAGCGATAAATAATATAATAGTAGGGGAGCCCAAGCGGGGATTTTGGGATTTACTCGAGCGTCGTCGGGACCTATTAGATTTTGATTATTAGATGGTGGAAAAAATAAAAGTTCATATGATGTATACCCTTTCACCAGTGGGGGAGCTTCTGCAGGCTCGCGAAAATGTAAAAAAAACAGTTACATGGAAATACTCGAGCGCGTCAGATATTGATAGTGTATATTCCCTACGTATCTTTGATGACGAGCGTATGCTAATCTGCCAGTTTGCATAGTGGGGGCGGGCATACAGAAGGGTTAAAAATGGGAAAAAAAAAATTAACTCGAGCGCGTCAGATATTTGGAGGGGATGTTGAGTGAGCCCCAACGAAGTTCCTATTCAAAAGACTGACGATTCGGATGTGACGCAAGCTCGTGGCGGTTTTTTGAAAATGTAAAAAAAAATCGCCATTTTGAAATACTCGAGCGCGTCAGATTTTCATACAGACGATTCAGCTTGATGTCCTTGATGTGCTGATTCATAATCTGACAATTATTTGAAGGGGTTTTCTTAATCTGATGGCTTGAAATAAATTTTTTTTTACGTTTTTTTATGATTTTTTTTTTATTTCTTTTTTTATAGAGTCCATCGTGAAAACGAGCATTATAAAAAATATTTTAAAAATCTCTATTAATTTTATTATCGAAACGTTACATGATTGAAAAAAATTTTGTACATAAAAAAATGTTACAAATAATTTATTTTCAATCTTCATCTTCATCCGTGGAATTATCATCATACAGCAAATTATCATCAGATTTTCCCAATAAGCAACCTGATAATTTATAACAGGAAACTGAAATTATAGCATTCAAGTATGACTCTGAAGTATTTTATAACGATCTTAGCATATATTTATTCAAGTAAAAAATATCTTACAATGATTTGGGAAAATAACAATTTATTTAGTTCTAAGAATTAAATAAAGTAAAATTAAAAGTAGTTTGGTGATGGAGCGAGAGAGATAGAGCGAGTGGCGCGGAGGGGCATACATGCTTTACTACAGCTGCACGCGCTACACGTTATTGACGATTTTTGTTACTTCGGCTTATGGTAATCGTCAGATTATATTTTTGCCGTTATCCTTGAATTATTTCCTTCAAAATAAAAAAAAATTCAACCGCGCTCGAGAATGTCCAGGTGTCGTTTTTTTTTTTCAACTTTGTCACCCTCCCACACTCTTACGTCACGCGCAAATCGTCAGATTATTAAAATGCATACTTTTTAGCATGTAATTAACCTACTATACCTTAATCTGACGCGCTCGAGAATTTCCAACTATCGTTTTTTACTATTCTGATGGGCTGCCCTACACGCGCGGCCCTACATAGAGGGCTTAGATATGCTGAAGGTACTCAACAAGGTGCAAGGTATCACCCCGTATGTTAATCTGCCACGCTCGAATAAATCCCAAAATCCCCGCTTGGGCTCCCCTACTATAATACGCGTCAGTAATCTACGATTACGTTGTCTGCTACGACTGCTACGACAGTAGTTCTCTCGTAGCGGTCGTAGCAGTGATTACTACTAGTATTAAAAAAATAATTCGTATAACTATAACTTACACAAATAATATTCACTGCGTTTTTCGTTGTAAACGTAAAGCGGTGCCTCCCATAGAATTACACAATACAATATTTAGAACTCTTAACTAAAACAAATAAACTACAAGGAACCTCATTGGGCAGGCCCGAATAACTGTAGTAAAATAACCTTAATATGCAAGGGTTTTGTTCAAACAGTGCCCGAAGAGTTGTCTAACAATTAAATGTTGTAACGGTGTACATTGTTCCTAACAGAAATCGTCAACCTTTCCTAATAGACATTTGACTGTCACAGAAATAAGGTCTGTTTTCCATGGCGAAGATCGGATGATACCTAGAAAAAATATTTCGTTCCTAATTTTAAACATGACAAGAAACAAAAGGTTCTTTTTCTATCTATAGCTATTTTTCAATTTATTTTTTCTTTGTCTTAATGTCTAAGATAAAGAAGGACGGGACGAAGGATTTTTTATTTTTTTTACTATTCACTGATTTTATACTTTATATTATGACGCTGAATGTATATTTTGTCGTTGAGCAAGAATCCACACAAAAGGAAACAATTTTTTTTTTCATAGATCTTAATTTTTCATTTTAGTTTAACTGTAACTTTTTCCTGAGAATTGAGACTAGCCCCGATACCTAACTAACTAATAATAGTCAAATCAAATCAAATCAAATCAAATCAAATTTATTGCACTTTATCACATTACATAATAAGATCTTAAAATTAAAAGGTATACATGTGACACCCTGCAAGGGCATGGCAATCTTATAGATACTTAGGACTATGTTATATTACTTAAGATTAGATGAGTCAAGTAAATTTTTCATTAAAAAATTCTTGAACATCATAGTAACCTTTGTTACTAAGAAATGATTTTAAATGTTTGTTAAAGTTTATTGGAGATTCTATATTTTTAATTTTATTTGGCAAATGATTATAAATTTTTATGAGCATACTATGGGAATTAGATGAGACTAACTTAAGTTTACTGAAAGGTACTTTAAATTTATTTAAATTTCTATTGTTTCTTTTTATTCCCTTTACTGGGGAATAAAAAGAAAAGTTTAGTCATGAAAAGAGCTTTCTTACTACATACGTCTGGTCGTTATTGGTCGGTGGGTACTTTATGCCCGTCCTCCTTTATATAAAAACGATGTATATAGCATGCAACAAAGCTATATATGTACGACAATGCCTATTGGGCAAACGACCTGCAACTCTTTGGCGCAAGAAGCAAAAGACGTCAATGTAACCAAAAAACAGGGGCTCTACCACATACACAACAATAACTTTACCTTATAGAAACGAATATAAGATTACATTACAAAACACAAAAATACCAGTTCTCTGCAACGAAAATGCCTATCAACCCAATTGCAGGCACATTGTGTTGCCTGGAGCGAGCACAAAAAAAAGCTAAAAGAAAAGTCAACGAAAACCATAGGTACAAATCTGAAAATCCAGCTCGCATTCACTCCACTGCGTCGCGTCATTGTGCTCAAAGCGGATAGCATCGTTAAAATATGCGTCAAAAAACGGCGGACTAGAGTGAGTCGAATTTGCACAGCGAGTGTAGTGTCCGAAAATCACGGTCGTAATCAGAAAAAAGTAACGGAACAATATATTAACCTTATTTTACAAAGTACATTACAAAAATCTTTACATGTATACAACTAACTAAATTAATACATTCTTATAAATAAAAAATATGTCCTAGATCGCTGTCCATAGGCATCGTGCCCAAGAGGCTGGCCGAGTTTTTTATACACAAATAGATAGAATATTAGAGTAAGAATGTCGAATTATGGATTAAAAAATTATTTCTTCTTTCTTTATTCAAAATTTATTTTATTAACTCACCATGACTTTCAACTATCCTTGCAGGTTATTGAACCTTATGCAATAGCATTGCAATCTTGATAATGACCTTGTTTAAATTTTAAATATATGGTCCAAAAAATAGCCCTGTCTCGTGTTGATTATCCTGCATAGTATTATTTGATGTTTTTACGATTGATCGATAGGTATAGGATGTTTAGAAGTGTACAAATTTCCAGTTGCCACCTTTACGCATTTCCCAGAAAACGGGTTTTGACAGACAGACGGTCGGACCACAAAGTGATCCTTTTTGGGTATAGTTTTTCCTCTTGAGCTGCGGTATCCTAAAAGGCAAATTCTCATTTCCGCGCTAGCTTTTTTCGCTCGCCATGGAAATTTGGCTTAAGGCTTGAGAGCGACAAGTCGACAGACGTAATTAAAACCTTGTTAGTGTTGGTTAGTCCACACAACATGAACAGTTAACATCCGTAGAGGACAGGCCAAAAACTAATTCTGGCTGGAGAGGGTTGACTCGCATCCGCACAGCGGAGATAATATACTAGTCGATAGACTATATCGATATTTTATTAATTAGTGTATTGTTCTTAAAATGTTTTCAATTTATTTTTACTTTTATTAATACAGATGATGAAAAAAGTAGCTCAAAAAGATATACAATTGCTGAATTATGTAGAATGGAATGAATGTTATTCAGTTGCTTAATGTGATAAAGTTAAGTCATTCTAGAAACAAGTTTTTACATAATTTAACCGAGTCACACGGAGGGGTAGGTTTCTATATAAATAAAAAGTACAAATAAAAATGTAAAAAAATAACATATATAATATTCAAATTCATATTAAAACGTACAAATAAAAATATAAACCGAACATAAAACTCCTCGACTTATATCGCCCATACAGAATGAACCAATATCGACAATTCGATAAATCTCGGGACGGCACTTTATGCGAGATCGCAAAACGTCCTCGGAGGATTAAACTGGGCTTAGCGGACGTTTACATTCTAATACCCGAATACTGCCTTTACACACACGCCGGTAATATATGACGCGACGATTCCATAACTACTAGTACCAGCTTGAAATAACTGAAATATTTGTAGCGTTCCGTTAACGCATTCTGTGAGAAATACACTTGTTACATACAAATGAATAAGTAGATATTACAAGAAGCCGTTATATGTTTGTGATTTACCCAATTCCATAAAATTACTATCAATCCTCTACTCATACTTTTGTTTTGCGTGAGTACCAACTGCATTTTGATGTTGAAAAAATAAGAGTAAATATCTAGTCAAAAGTGATATAAATTTGCTGAAATACAGATATAATATGAAAAACCGCGTACTAAGTGTTTCAAATTCAATTAATTTACCACTGAATCCTCATAATAGACTCAATAAAAATTGTATTAGAATGTTCATTAAGTAATCAAAACTTAGTCGGCCCACTTCCTATTACGGCCTTTATGCCAAGTTACTAGACGATATTTCCCTTTAAGCTATTCACGGAATCGCTGATATTAATCAACGTTTTGAATGAAAACACTTAAGAATTCTTTGTGTTTAACTTTCAGCTGATTAATTTAGAGAAGAGCTTTGAAGAAACATGTTTTCTAGTAACTTTTTATCGTAAACACTTGACGTCGTTAAGCGAAACTTGAACAATCTAAGTGAAAAATATAAAGTCTTAAAATCGCGAGCGGGTCGTTAGATGTTGATTTATTTTGTTTCTGTTGCCGCGTTCTTCCCTCCAGTAAACTTGAGAGTGTTCTTAGTGTTTAGTGATCACAAGCAGCTCTGTGGATTCACGGAGTTAGTACGTTCTATTTGTGTAGACTTGCGTACAGTTTTAGGTAAATATACTTAGTGGTAAATAATAAGCGGGGTGTCAATTTGACAACGATTTTCAGGCATATCAGGATAATTTAGGTTAAATCTGGAGTAAGATCTACGACGACAAACATCTTTGGAAATCAATTACACTATCATTCAAATAGACATTTAGACTGAATAGCTTTTAAAAAGATAATTTAATATTGGCCTTCTACTTAAACGAGAGGGAAGATTAAAAATTTTTTTTTTCAAGTTATGAATTAATATTTTGTACTATTCGGAATCAATATCAGATTTCTTAGTAGTCCACATACAAGTCAAATATTTAACTATCGTTTATTATTCTGCCATAGTAAGTAGGTTTCTGACGACGTCTTTGTTTCTTAGAGTCTACATTACTAATCGCGCGATTATTAGGATTACTTGGCCGTCGGAGGGAGCTATTCAGGTGCTCACTTATCTGCGGCCAGGAACGGCGTCGACATTTTATTGGCCATTAAAGACCTATAACGTCGGCTCGTGGCCTGCGAAACCGTCTCCAAATAAACATTTACGATTTCACCGTTTAAATTGTTGCCAAAACGATTCACGCCGAGAGCGGAATTCCCCCCCAACTCTAAATGCGTTAAGGTTCGCCGAGCAGAAGTAAATAGAATTTATTTATATTTGGAAATTAATTTCCTCTGTCGTAATAGAGTCAGAGTTTCCTTACGCTTTCCTAAAAATGACCGGCCCGTCGGAGAATAATTCGCCTTTGTGCGACACTTCAACCGCAAACAGAGAAATTAAAACGGGCAATGGACAGGTTTTTGGACGGAAATTGGACATTTATTTCGTTCTTTATCTTTTTAATGCGGCTGATGAAGGTGGCGTTCTTGAGAAAGATAAATCACGTTATTGTAATATGTATTTAGGGCTCCGCAAATTCAAAGTAAAACGGAACTCTTTAACATTGCTTGTTGGCCTTTTATATAATGGCTGGTAAATTGTTTTCTTGGATGACAACGGTGCTTAAACTATCTATCTATAAAAAAATATTAAAAGATTGTTTATACAGAAATCGGTAAAAGTAAGTTTCCCGGATGAACTTACTTGTTTATTCAAAACCCTTACGACGTCAGATCTACTCACACTTGACCACTGTTTTTCATGGAAATGTTTATTTTTAAATATCTTTTGAAGTTCAGAGACTGTCGCAAAAAGTATTTTTTGATGGGACGGGGTCCTGAAAGGCTTTGGCAGATTTCCGGAAGTGCTAAAATTATGCTACCGTAAAAATCCTTGGTGATGACATTTTAAAAATATCAACAGCAACAACTTTTTGCATCTATCTACTGGAATGTCCTAACATTCCAGTAAAAATTAAATATTTACATTCCAATACAATTACATTCCAATAAATTTATTGAATTAATGTTTGAAGTACCTATA
Organism: Maruca vitrata; assembly: GCA_039566165.1. Lineage (NCBI taxonomy): Eukaryota > Metazoa > Arthropoda > Insecta > Lepidoptera > Crambidae > Maruca > Maruca vitrata. The sequence goes on from CM076928.1 coordinate 8,086,804, forward strand.
CTTCAAACATTATTTCAATAAATTTATTTGAACCTAAATTTTTTTATTTATTGACAAAATAACAAAAATATATATTTTTTGTAGCCTTCAAAAGAGCATTACAATTTTCATCTATTACGGTCAGATTAACATGTTTTTAATGCATAACATCTTATCGACATGCCTACTGTTACATTTCGCTAACGCCGTAATCGCGGTGAAAAGGTTAACAATTTCTCACGTTCCCCAGCAGCTATCGCCTAAGGCAGATGTGTCGCTTTGATCGTAGAAGTCGCAAGACGTTGACAGTGCCTTTGTCCCCAGATCCGCCAGTTGTGTCGCTGTCGCTCGGCAGCACGCTCAACCCGCACGACATTAAGGAAGGCGACGACGTGTACTTCGAGTGCTCGGTGCGCGCGAACCCGAGGGAGCACCGCATCTCGTGGTACCACAACGTGAGTTGTATCGTTAATGCACTGTAGCTTAGCGTGGATCTATCCGGTTGGGTAATACTGCGTCAAAAGTGGGAGAACAGAATAATTTTTTAGGTTGGTTATGATTATTGAAGTATGTCGATTAGTTTAAATATAAACTTATATTATTCTAATTCACTCTATATAACATCCGTTATAGTGCATCCGTCCAATATATAAAATTAACAAAATAATTGCGTTTGAATGATGGAGTAACTATGTATTTGTACGAGTACTTACACTAAACTTAATTGACATAGTGACTGATTCAAGACATATTACATAATAATTTATTCAGAACAAAAATAATTAAGGGACAGATTCATCGCACATTCATTATAATCCATGAAACAGATTGAAAGATACAAAGAAAATACTAAGCATTTTCTTCAAAACTGCAAATGTTAGCTCTAAAACAAAAATTACATAGAGCTACAAAATCCAACAGAGTCAACATGCAAAAACAAATTGCATTTGTTCAAACTTCGAAGTTGAACCCTCACAATATCAAGCGAAGCGATGACGTTACGAAGCGTCAGCGCGTGCCCGCCGCATCCCGTACGTGTGCTGCATTCGCGACAACTGCCACTTCACACAAAATATGACAATTAATTAGTGGCAAGTGAAGGGTTAACGCACGACGCCGAGCTCTACGCGGTGTGAATATTTTGTGTCGGGTAATTCTGCTGGATAAGATTAGTCATTTGATGGATCCAAGTATTTTTTCCTATGTTTCATTTGGCCTGCTTGTGCCCCCTTGGAAGGAACTTCAGCCTACTCACAACTACGCGTATACTATTTGCTTGGCCACAGTTAGTAATAAAACCAAATAAATCTTCAAACTTGAACTTAAATGTCCCAGATAATATTAAATAAATTATATTAGTAACATAGGACAGGACATAAGGACATATTAGCTAAAATAAAATCGTCGTTGGACGAGTGGTTTAAGTCGTTGCTTGCCATGCGAGAAGTCGCCAGTTCAAATCCACCACGTTTGACAGCGATTCCAAATTTGAAATTCATATTTACGATTTTTATTATTCGACGCTTTAACGGACCAACCCGCACTTGGCCAAAGTGTTTGACTAAAGCCTGATCGCCCTAATTTAGGGTAGACCCGTGCCCCAGCAGTGGAGACGTATATGGGTCGATGATGATATTTGCTTAGGCTAGCTTATGTCAATCGTAAGTTCTAGCAACATTACAGAATGCGAATGGAGTCATGAACAGTAAATGTATCTTTACCAATTTTTGATTTACGTTAGTAAAACTCGTTGTAGCGCTATAAATAAAAAATCAAACGATGATCCGATTTTGATGCAGTTTTCCAGTGGTGGCTTCGGGAGTTTTGCTTTTCATACAAGTATTGTTTTTGAGTTACCAAGGAAGCTTACTTTTGTTCAACTAAAACTACCTTTAAATCAACATTTCCAATGGAATTACAATAAGTCTTGGCTTCAGACCGGATTATTAAACTAAATTAGAAGGCTTAACTAGACAGATTTAGATATGCGCGTGAATTTAACTTAATGCATGCATAAGCTCATCCAATCACAGGCCGCGAGGTGCATTGCTTATCTATTGACGCTGCTAATGAACGGATTGCACTGAACACCTTGCAGCATTACTATTGGACGTGTCGCGTCTAGTCAGGGCGGGTGCTAGGGGGCAATAGTCTACCCAAAAACAATGATTAAACTATATATGTAATGTGTAGATTATTAAAATAAAGGTTAAGGTTTTCAGTTCATACAGTACTTTTCAGACCATACAGGACTGAAGCACGTGCTTAAAACCGATAACCTTGCCAGAATCCACACTACGTCTATGTTAGTTATGAGATATGGGTGCCCCACTAATTTATTCTTATCAAGAATCCGATTACAATGATTTTTTTCTTTACTGCACAAGACCTTTTATTAAGTATGCTTAATAGTATACTAGGTATAGTTAACACCAAGAGAGACATAAATATTTTTTACAATTACTAAATATAAATCTCTATATCTACCATTCGGTAGTATAACTATAAGCCACAAATAAGATTCGGACGACTTGAGAACCATCTCCTTTTTTAAGCTTTTTTTAAGTTAAAAAGAAGTTTCTGCAATACTGGCTACGGGCCTGATTCACGCACACTAATTAGAATTACTCAGCCAACTAGTTGAAAGCATTTCCCAAAACACCCGCGGCTCGCTAGATGCAATTGTAAAATTAGTTTGGCAAATGGAGCAGCCTGGAAGCAAACACACAATATGACAACGTGATTTCCGCAGTAATCGAAAACTGTATCTGGCTAAGCGCAGATAAAAGCTTCAATTTACGTCGTCAAATTTAAATATCACCATCTTATTTGTCTTTGATATCATTGATGTTAGGATTTGTAAAAAAAAACATTTGAAAACAGATGCATTGTTAATGATAACGGAGAGAAATTTTTTTCGACAATAATAGTCGATTTAACTTTAAAAAAATTAAGGATAGTTATATATTACTTTTCTTTTATGTTTGTTTGTAGTTTTGTTTAATTTATAAGACAACATTATTAGTATTAGAAAACTGAAACTATCCGGGATATTAACCTTGTTGTTTTGTTTTAATGAGCTCCCGATATTTCGGCACTGTCGCAAGCGCCATGATCACGGGTGAACATCCAGTTGTGAATACAGTTTCAGTTTTCTAATGTGTGTAACCATGACAGTTTAAAATTAAACATTATTAATAATTTTACGTATTCAGATTTAGCTGTCCAGTTTTGCTCACGATTCTCTTTACGATCGTATAATATTCAAATCCTTTAATTAAATTATATAAATACAAACTGGGCTTAAATCTCTTATAAATAATTAAAACGGTTCAAAAAGACCAATCAAATGGACGAGTCTATCTTCAATTCGTAATAAATAATGTGAACCTTTATTAGCAACTTAGGTAAACACTGTATAATGAAGAGATGCATCAAAGAATAAAATGATACCAATTAAACGATTAAAGATCCCTAAACTCAAAGGGATCCAAGCGATATTAAATAATGTACTTTGTTCCATAGGCGCATTTCTTGCGCTACGAATTCTTGTGATAATTGAATTCTCAATCAAGAGTCAGGAATAAATTTATTTCATCGCTGCCTGAGAATCTTAGAAGAAATTGAAATGTATACCACACATTCCATGAATGAACATGAGCAAAATGTTAGAAAAGCGTCGATGGCCGAGTGTCGTTAAGATAGTTATTTCAATCATATGTTCGAATATTCACGATGTTCTCCTTTAAAGACAAACGCCGTGAGAAAACCTGCCAATCTACGAAGAAATTCTTAGGTTGTGTAGACAACAAAGCCGCACTTGGTCGGTATGGTTGATTAAGGTTTATCACCCTAGTTGAGGTCCTACCTTTAACTAGGGCGATAAGGTAGGTATGGTAATGCTGATGAAATGGCCTACCACCATTGCCCCAGCAGTGTAGACGTAGGTATATGGGCTCATGATGACATGAGCAAAACATTTTTTTTGTTTATGACTGTAACAATGAAATAGATTTTCTCGATCGAAGATCATGTTTTGGAAATATTTTCATAAAATATTACCATTTACCATTTACTGTCCAATAAGTTACAACTATGAAGTTTAATAACATTTTTACAGTATAAAGTAGATGGAAGTTTACTGGTCAGGTCATATTTGGCTTTAATTAATGGTATCTATTAAATAGGAAGTTAATGTCATCATGCAAATTACACACATGACGATTAATATTATGATTAATGTTCATTACTTATCCGTCAAATATTAATATCGAGCCATAAAATTGTGATTACGTTATCTCATTCCAAATCCAGAACTATAATCCAAATATTAGCATCAAACACCCACCTTAATATTTACAATCACATTATAATCAACGAAAATAACATTTGAGCAAAGTGTTTAGTAATAATAACACAAGTTCGTGCACTTTATCTTGATCTAAACTGTAACACGAAAGTTATTTGACCGCGGTCGATATTTAGGAGTATACCGAAATAGATAATGATATACAACGTTTACAACTTGTACTTACTATAAATCCAGGAGACAGAACATATTGTTTTTATGCTCCGATGTAAAATAATATTTGGCCCGTCACTAGAAGCTTGGAATGTAGTTCTAAAAATTAAATCCTACGCCTTGGATTCTAATCTCATTATCTATTTTAAATACTGATCTAAGTAAATAAACAACAATACCGTTATCTCGATCAACTTGAATAATTATTAAGTAAATATACAAATCTGGTCCAAATAAGTCATTTGTAGTTTGTCAATGTCTTAAACTTATAAAGTAACAAATGACATGACAAGTTTACAACAATACTTAAATATATTTCATTTATCGTCATCTTTTTAACATTTAAGTTAGCGAATAACACCAACTTAAGCACTTTATCATTGCGTGTTTGTAAATGTCTCGAAGTGTTTTACGTACTCGGATTAGAGTTGCTGAGCCCCGAAAAAATAAACAAAAACCAAGCAAGACCTTGGAACCTTTTAAATATTTATTACTTTAACCTTTTTATTGGCGTCGTAAAACATTAAAAATGTATTGCCTCAGGCTGCTTATAAAAATATTGTGGCCACATTACCTTCTCAAAGATAACTAGGCGTAGCGTAGTCAGGTGCGGAGTTTCCCTCAGACTTTATACACTAACATTGACAAAAATATTTTATAAGATACAAAATTTATTCCAATCGATTGTCGAACAGAATATGCCCAAAATATATTTAATTGCGATGCGTCTGACTATTATGAATTTCACTTTGAAGGAGATCTTTGAAGTCCTTTTAATTATTTTCGTTCGTCGTTTATCATTTATCGATTTATAAGCCTTAGCTTTAGTATTCTATTGGATACGACTCATCATGGTACCTACATACCTATTTTCTATACCTTTTGTCTGTGGAACATTAAGTATAGAAAAAAATCTTATCACGTGAAATGTTCATTTAATATACTCTTATTGTGTTCCATGAAAAATGTATCCAGTTGAAATTCTGCCACGTATCAAATTTCAAAATGATACGATACTTTTCTGCGAAACCGACACACCGGCAAGAAATTCCAAGGTTTTGAGAAGTGGACCAACCCGCGATTGGTCAGTGTGGTTGATAAAGCCAGATCGCTCTAGTTAAGTAGGCTCGTGGCCCTCGGTAGGGACGTATATGGGCTGAGAATTAAATACACCTCTCATTAACCTTTTTGGTGCAGGACAAGCCGGTGCTCCACAACGTAGTATCCGGGATCATCGTGAGCACCAAGTCTTTGGTGCTGCAGAAGGTGACCAGGGACCACGGCGGGGAGTACTCCTGCCGAGCCACCAACGCGCTGGGCGAGACACCGAGCCAGACCACGCATTTGAGCATACAGTGTGAGTATAAAGAAAGATGAGGGGATACTGTTTTATCCCGATTGCGGCAGCAGAAGGGTTAAGTTTTTCGAGAGTAAGTATTTTAGAAGTAAGCTGGACAAACGTTTAGTTTTCAGTGAAGCAATGCAACTACACCCTCTGATAATGGGGAAACTCAAGCTACTACTATTTGTAAAAAAAAAGACGTGTGGCACTCGGGACTGCCGCGGTATAGCTATTGCATAGCATCGTCCGATTTCGGAGCAGCTCGTCTCGATTCGTGCGAGTTTCGTAGAGTCGTACAATACGTCTAACCGCACGCACACAAACACCGTGCCGAAGTCTACCGAACTGAAACGACGTTAGACGATCGTGAGGTTTTTTTCGTTACGGAATTTCTTGGTTCGGTCGCCGCGCTCAAAGCCCGCGATAAAAGCTATGCACTAGCTTAAAAACATAAGATTATAAGATTGTACAAAACCCTCAAGCAAATCCGCGTCCCGCTGGAAACACTTTTCAATAACAGTAGATTAGTATGTTCTGACATAAGAGTTCTAATTTTCTTCCCTGAGATAGATTACTAAGATATCCAGAGAACATTACGACAATTCCATCTTCTGTAATAAGGTTAAAGTCTGATTAGAATTTTACGATTCTCTCGCCGTGTGCACCAGATCGGCTAAGGAGTGTTGAAAGAAGCCATTAGATGCAGTCATTAAACGCGCGTTGCAATCCTTTTTTATTGCGGAAGTCTGATAGTTCTTAATGCCGACAGAGGGCGCTTTTGTTGTCTGTTTCTAGAAATCTTAGTACTGCCTCGCTTGAATGACCATTCAAGAACTAAATTTTTAAGAAAGGATTTTCAAATTTAATGTTATTTTATACAACAACATAAGCATAAAATTGATGATACTAGAACTATTCCGTCATTGCTTGCTCATGCAGAACCAAAATTTAAGTAAATTTAAGTCAAAGCTACTAATTTATCACTAGACTGGTGGTAGCGTTATAATTTCGAAATAATAACTAAGTTGTCTTTAAATAAAATTGTCCAAAATATTTTAACCCATATAATTGGAGAATGATTTTTTTTTATTGCGATCGTTGTGATAAAGCTAGAATAGCTGCTGCTAAAAACTATATGCCTACTTGTCAAATCTGTGTTACAAATACAAAACGAAATGTCAATTGTAACTATTATCATTTATCTGTAATTTAAAAAACAAAACAAAACTTATTTCTTACTTAAAATGAACACAAAAATTTTGATTATTCACAAAATTATTTCGTCTTCGTCAACTAACTTAAAGAAAACATTTTCCGATTAAAATTCGCGAGTCTTTTGTGCCCCATTAACATTAGAGCCCTAATAAATTTCATTTCATCTCGACGAAGGCTTCGCGTCGTCTCGACTGCTGTATCAATCATCCTGAAGAGATCTCAACAAAGATTTGTTTCAGTCAACGGGCTAGCGAGAAAACGTATTGAATGAGTATTCCCATCGCCTGATGAAATAAGCTATAAATCACCGAAGCACTGAATAGATTCAATAGCAAATTGCAATTTATGACTGCTGATTTCAATAAATTTTAGAATAAACCATTCGGATGATCGGTTTCATTTGTATAGTATAATTTAGTGTCTGACTGATTACTGGGTAAAATTGAGCTTTGTTCTTCTTTTTCGTTGCACTAAGAGTAGTGGATTCGATCACTTCGATCTGTATAAAAACGTGTACATTTTTCTGTTTAGTACTTTTATATATAATTGTATTCGGCATTCGTAAAACAAAGGCTATTACTACTACGTAGTAGTTTGGAACTCGCTTAATGTTAAATCTGATGGTACTTATTTACCCAAAATACTGCCTATCTATTTCATACTTTCGTAATTGAGCTAACGAGTCTTAATCTTTATTCTTTAAGTTAGCTTAATAAAAAACAACACCCACGCCAGTCTCGAAACTTATCAATTGTTTTCACAACACGGATTTTTTCCACGCCAAATAATAATTATTGAACTCCATACGCAAACTCCTGGCTACGCGTTTGGAACATCAATCAATATCAAAACATAAACTATATTATCCGCGGGGATTAATTGACTAGCAAGATTGATCAATATATCAACAGAGGCTTCTATTAGCGCGGTGAATTCGGTAAGTCCTCGGAGTCACCAGGAAGCCATCAATCAACGGATTCACGGCGAGTCGGTGCGCGGGTCGGACCCGCGACAAATGTACGCTTTGTCCCCTTCCTATTTGTTACCTCCACTCGTTTGTTTCACTTTGTACCATTCGCTGGCGACAGTTTGTTCCTGCCTTATTGATCCCACCCTCTGTAACAAATCTAAGGTAAAGAATGTTGTTGTTCGCACGCGGCGCGTATCGGCGTCTCTCCGCCAGATTAATCCACATATTTTCATATTCGTGCCGCCATAATCCTTTCTTGGAACGGGTGCTTAACGCGGGCAAATATTTGAGGGTTTAATGAAAATCTAAGGCAGCCGGAGCACAGTTTGTAAGTAGATACCTAAATGAATCACAGTTCCGCGTGCCCGAAGGGAACAGTTGGACGATAAAATTTATATATCGTCTAACTTCTGTTATGATTTAACGAACTGAATTCGGGGTCTCTTTCGGCACTTTGTGTTAATTATTGCATTCTTCCTTTTGTTGAGCTCCCGAGGCGAGTTAACTTCGTTAGATTTGTTTAAGCCAATGTAAGATTGTTTGTACTGTTTAATTATACAGTGAGAGGAATATCAACACGTGAAACCCGCTCTCTGATGGATGTCTTGCCTTTTGTCGACAGTAATCTTTGCGTTCATTATACAAGACGGTGGGTATCTAAGGGAGCAATTTATGATGGAAATTAAATGGAGTTATTTGTCTTCTTAAACACGAAGTCGAGTAACTTTATTACGGCTTCTAGATACCTAGGTAATTTCGTTCAGTCAGTGCTTCGTAAAGTAAATTGACATACTTAATTATTAAGATCGCGAAGTACTTATCAGCTCTGAACTAATAGATGGAAACTCTAATATTTAACTGGGTAAAAACTTAAAGACTCAACATATCTCGTGCGTTTCCTAGGTGAGTTGTTTTATGCAGACAAGGCTACATACACTAAAAATTTTATTAGAACAACCAAAACACTATCCAGTTTGCACCGTATTTTACTTTAATGTTTGATAATACTGACAATCATATTTGAACATAAGAGTGGGATACTGAATTATAACAAAATAATATCAACAACTATTCTGTATGCTAATGAAAAAAGTTTTCTTTTATATCATTTATCATGGAAGGTGAAATTAATTACTTTTGTTTAATGGATGAAACTCTCGTATAATAATAGACTTGTGAAAAAATATGTTGACGTCCCTAGCTCTATTTAGAGCTCGTAGTCAGATAGACTGACTTAGTAGACCCTTGCTACACATAGGACATGCACAAAATATTAGTCTTTATGGGTCTACACGCGATATTAGTAGAAGCAAATACATAGCTACTTACTGCCCACTTACTGCTACTGTTATAAGACATGAGGACAAACATTTGTGTGAGTTTTTCTGCCTCGGAAAGCACGTTAGGCCGGTGGTCCTGCGTCCGATCTCTCATCGGGCACGTCGGATTGCCGTCTCACCAAATTATGAGAGTATAATGGAAAAAAGAAATAAAAAAAGAAGGAAAGAAAATAAATTTATTAAGAGAAATAAGGTCAAAAAATTACAGAAAAGATACAAAGGAACAAAATATAAAATAATGCCACGGCATCGAATGCCATGTTGAATATAAAGAGTCAGAGAGACAGATGACGAAATAGAGAGTGCACTTGGGTTTGCGCGCACACTTGTGCACTATAATATGTCCTGAAAACTTGGCCGATCTCAATTGAGAAATGGCTGAAATCGATCGGACGCCTGCATGCACAGACCAAATTTTTTTTTGTTGCACAGATGCTCCGGTCTGCGCACACTCGTCCCCGCAAGTGTTGGGCGCGCAGATAGAGGAGGCGTTGCGCGTGCGCTGCTCCGTCACAGCGAACCCGCCGGACGTTTCCTTCTTCTGGCAGTTCAACAACAGCGGCGAGAGCCTAGACGTGTCGCCCACTAAGTTCGGTAAGTGGAATACCGAAATATTTCTTTTTATTTTCGTGTTTCAGTAAAAAAATATTTAAATATCAGATAAAACTTACATTACAATAGCAAAAAATATTGTATTAGTCGCGCCCAGTATAGCAAAAGGGGCGTTGGGCGTTTACAAGAGGGCTGACTTTCTCAAAAGGTTTCCGACCGGAACAATTTTTCTTGTATTGTAAAATATTGTGTCATCTATCGGGATAATGACTTTCTAGTTTTAAGGTTTTAGATTTTCAAATTATAAAGAAACGTAATTGGGTTTTGTAGTTATAAATAACCAACCATTTTTTATTTATTTTTAAGTACCCAGAGTCTCTCATCTTTAATACGAATTTAACAACTTTTCTCGAGCTTAAATTCATCGAGCCGTTTCATGTAGCATTAAGAGCATCAAAATGGAAGTTAAAAATGCAATTGACGCCTTTAATAAGAATGTTTTTGGGCAGGAACAGCGAACGGAAGCACAAGTGAGCTGAGTTACAAGCCACAGAGCGAGCGCGACTACGGGACCCTCAGCTGTCGAGGGACCAACTCCGTGGGCCGCCAGTTGGAACCCTGCGTCTTCCAAATAGTCCCAGCTGGTGAGTTGAACCATATTTGTCGAGCAACTTCCCGTTGAAACTTGCCGTAAAAAAAATTTAAAAATTTTTTGCACCGCCGCGTTTTTTTTTTCGTTTTATCTCACAACATCCGACTTCGATATTTTTTCCTGGCAACCACTTTAATGGTGTACTCACACTTATAAACATAAAAGTATTTCACAGTATTACATCCCAAATATGTTCTATGATGTACTTTTTTAATAGGTCACATGTAAACATGTTTTTAACATATTTTTTTCATATTCCGAGAAATGTAGCTTAATCACTTGCGTTACGTTTATGAGAAACAACAGAGGAAAAACATAAGATACTCTAATCGATATTATTAATTTTGGTTCATAGAATGCCACTGTTTTTATGCTATAAATGTAGGATTTCAAAAAGACACACAAAATAGCAGTCCACCAAAAAACCATCAAATCGCTGCCATGAATTGGCGAGTATTTAAAAACAAAACCACAATTTTTAATTGCAATGTTTAATGTGTAGCGCTATTGACCCAATTAATGCGGCTTAACATATCACTTTGACAGAACTATCTGACTGTATCTTTAATCCACGCAATAACGGTAGGCTTACCCGCGGTTCTAGAGGGTATAATATATATATATTTTTAATGAATATACATATATTATGACTTAATAACTAGGTTTTTTACGAATGAGTTAATAATAACGTTTCACGGCTTTTTGGGTGATTCTGAATAAATAAAAATATCGAGTTCGTATTTTAGAGAAATTGCATAAAATTATCCAGTAGATAATTAAGCTACTTAATTTGTATCATTCCGGCGAAAGTAGCAACTCATAGATCCTTAGAATAGTTGGAAGTTTGTGGGAAGATGCATACGACAGAGCATTTGAATCAACACGCGAACAGAATTGGTGCACGTTTTATAATTTCAGAATGTGGCTTCTGTTGCAAACGCCAAATCTCATAACTTTTGCTCGTAGACGTAAGATGCTGGAATAGCTCTAGAAATTTTACTGCCTTTAAAACTTGAATGTATTTTTAGGTTAGTAAAATAGCCTTCATTAAATAGAAAAGCCACATAATAATAACCATATAATGAATTATAAAAACCTATTTTTGTAACAAATTAAAATAAATAAATAAAATATTTCATTATTAATTTATGACCTGCGCTATCAATAATAAGTACTAGTTGAAACAAATGCGTATTACATTCAGTTAATCAGGGATAGTCCGGTCAAAAGCTATTTTGACCGGACTATCCCTAGATGCTAATCTAGTCTTGCACAGAGCTAAAAATCATTCGCACAGTTAAAAATTATTGGATCTTACAGCATTAAAAAATATGGTATCAAATGTACCAACCGCTCGGCTTCGTGGTAAAATATGATTTAAGGGAAGTATTACCAAACATAGGTATTTTTTGTTGTATTTTACCAAGCAGTCGATCATATAAAAATATAAAAAAACTATTAGGTATAAAACTCAAAAGATATCGCGATATCATAGATTTTACAATTATGCGCATCATTCCACCAAACTATTATTGTGAAAGCCCCTAGACGGTTCTAACATTTCCACATCTTAGTAACCTATACTGCAAGTCGAAATATGAGCTCGCCTTCCCGAGGTGCAACGGAATATGCCCCGACCGCGGCGTTTAATATCCCAGCAGTTTGTTATAACATATAGCGTGTTAAATTGTCGCCGAAGTCAGCAGAAATTAGCGAATTTAACTGCGACACTCCATTTCGATTCGCACGCACGCCGTTCCTTCTTCGAGGGTTTGAATGCTTTGTAACTCTTTTAGCATAAGCATAAGATAAATTACATTAGTATTTTACATACCTTCTATTTTATCATAGAGATATTTAAATATTAAATTTTTTTGACTGCCTCGATGTCGCGTTGGATAAGGCCCTGGTCTCTTGCACCAAAAGTCATGGATTCGATTTCCACTCGGTTTTTTCTCGTATCCGTAACTCAATAAATACTTAAGCAGCTTTCCTGGTATCGGACCATGTGTAGTACACTATTATTGTGTACGCTATTTACATATCGTGTGTTTATTTCTTTATTGGTGTCCATTTGGGGAGGCCCACGACCGACAGTGGACGAAATTATAGGCCGAACATGAAGATTCCTTTTTTAGAGTTCCGTAACTAAAAGTTAAAAGCGGGACCCTATTACTAAGCCTTTGCAATCCGTCTTTCTGTCTCCAAGCTGTATCTGATAGACCGTGATATCTGGAAAGCTGAAATTCACAAAGTGAAGTATTTCGTTACCGCTATAACAACAAATACTAAAAATGAAAAAGGATAAAATATACATACAATAAACATGTTTTTTAACACAATTGGTACGGAACCCTTTGTGCGCGAGTCCTACTTGTACTTGGCCGGTTTTTTGATTTACCATGACCCAATATAAATCGGTAGTACGTGCGGCGCGTAACCTCAAGATCGTGATTTTTCCAATTTTTTATTATTATTAGAGCTCTGTGTAAAATTAAAAACAAAATTAAAATATAATTACCATGACCCGTTTGTCCGTGAAGCCCGGCCGACGGCTCCGCGGAACTGTTCGCTGCAGGCCGGCAACACCAGCGCAGAGGGCGCTGGCTGGCTGCGCGTGCGCTGCGTGGCGGGCTACGACGGCGGCCTGCCGCAGACCTTCATGCTGGAGGCTTTAGACCCCATCACGGGACGGACCCGGTTCAATGGAAGCGTTAATGACACAGGTAATTTTACTAAATATTAGTCTTTATGGGTCTCCACGCGATATTAGGAGTAGCAAATACATAGCTACTAACTGCACGACAACACTCGCTCGACAGTTCGTTCGCGACCATGATTGGTGTAACCCAGTCGAAACGTCGGGCTGTATGTATCTTTGTATTTGCTACTCGTAATATCTCGTGTTGACCCATTAAGACTTATATTTTAATGTAATAGAACGCGAAACTCTAAAATCTTATTTTGTTATGTAAAATGTATTGTCCAATAAGTGTGCAATAAATGTGTTGCTTGCAGCTACTTCCCTAATAAGAGAAGCGTAGAAATAGGATTTGAATTTTTAACCCTTAATAACTCACGGGGAAAATAGTTCCCACTAGATTTTGAACCTTACCTAGTTATAATACCGACGAAAACCAATGAAAAAATTCTATATGCCGTATTTGATTAAGGGTTAAACTCTTTAACTCTTTATCTTGTTCTTGACATAATTATTGATAGTAAAAAAGCATAGATTTTCCGAATTCGAAAATCAAGGACATGTTGCAAAGCTCAGCTTTAACATTATACAATAAATTGAATGTATGTAGACCGATAAATACAGTTTATACAGCGTTACTTCCTGTATTTATGTTCATCGATTATAATTACTCCGTCGACTCTGAACCAATTTGAATTTATTTAATAGATAACTTGTACTTTATTCTTCGTGGTACCTGTCAAAAATGCAATTTATAAAGGCGCGTATGGCCATCGCGGTTATAAAACCAACTTACTATTAATGTTTATAGTTCGAAATTCTTGCCAATAAGAAACACGTTACACTATTCTAAAGCAAATAGAGGATGATTGTTAAGAATAGGTTACAGAATAACTCCTAAAGAAGAGGAACTTCTTACAGATGGAGTTGCAACTTTCAAGTTGGACCTGGCCCAGCTGTCCTCGATCAACGATGCCGATGGTGGCACGTTCAACCTGGTCATCTACGCCAGGAATCTCAAAGGGGAGTCGGAGAGGACTCTTCTTGAGAACATTGCCTTCAACGATGCTGCTAGAAGAACAGGTACTTTAGAAACTGAGATTATATAGATTTAAGTTTCAATACGATTCCAAAAATTCTTGATTGTTGATTGATTTATCCGAGGACTCCGTATATTCTACAAACATCCTCGAATACCGTGGATTCTGAATAATACTGTAGATATAATAGTTATTAGGTAACAATGTAATCCAACCGATTTTGCCTAAAGCGCCTCATCTCAATGTAAATGAGCTAAATGTAGAAATATAATACAACTTTCTTTCTTTTTCATCTCTCAATCTTAAGATTTTATATTATTATACCAGTATTTTCGTCATGATGGTTTGTGATTTATATGAGTAGAGACGTTTAACGGGTAAAACATTTCTTCTTTATAGCGCAGTCGGTTAAAAAGTAGCCTATATCCTTTCCTAGGCTCTGGACTATATCTATACCAAATTTCGTTTAAATCGGTTAAGTACTCTATGCGTGAAAGCGTAACAGACAGACAGACTGAGTTACTTTCGCATTTATAATTTATAATATTAGTAAGGAGTAAGGAGTCAAAGGTCTAAGTGAGTAAGAAAGACGTATTTAAACATAAGTTTGAACAATAATTACTTACACAATGAAATCAATTTATATTGAACTTCGAAAACAAGACGGAAGAGCTTTCAAACTCTGTTAATGATCGCTACAAGGAAAGTCTACAGGTTCTGCTAATTGAAGAAAAATTGGTGACTTAGCGAAATCTCTTATATAATTCATGAAAGCTTGGGCTCCCTCCACCACTCAGACTTTCTTTAGCAACGCTTTTTATCGCTAAAGGTACTAGTAATAAGAAATGATAATTAGGGATTGGAATTCGTATCAGGCTTTCCAAATTATGTAAAAGTTTCTACAGGAACTACTTCATTAGGCATCGGTACCTACTTCATTTTGACATTTTTAGCATAGAATTATCTATTTTCAGTATTTTTTAGGCATTAGTAATACATCATCTGTGAAAACTTCAACTGTCTAGCTATCACCGTGCCTGAGATACACAGACGGACGGACCGACATTGAAGTCTTAGTAATAAGATCCCGTTTTTACCTTTTGGTATGGAACCCTATTAATTAAGAGCTAAATGTGTTGCTGGACGCAAATTATAGAGCAGCAGAATCGATATTGTTAGCTCGCCAGTACGGATAGAAACACGATGAATTTAGCATTCAGTAAATAACTTTGTTACCAACGAAGGCTGATCTTAAAATAACCTTAATGTTTGAATGACATTAAAAAAAACAAAAGCCTATCGGGGGATCAAAGATATCCGTTTTGAGTTTTCTTGTTTCCGGGGAATATTTGGGACATCTTCACAAACGGTAATCTGATAAACTTACAAAACAATATAAACTCACTCACACTCGTATAAATACATATGCACACTCAGGTACGGAACAAATACGGAATAAATGTACATCACATGAATGTGCCTAGCTATGAATCGAACTCACTCCTACTGACTCTTAGAACCGTAGGCACTCGCGGTTACTAACCACTGTTCCATCAAGTCAATTGTTTCTTTTGGACAGATGGTAAAGGTGCTATTGGAGGGGTGACACTTGGCGTGGTGGTGGCAGCAATCCTCGGGGCGGTGTTGGCAGCCGGAGGTATCACCGTCGCCGCACTCTGCGCGAGGAGACGCCGGTCCCAGCCACCCCATAAGCATCCACCAGGGGATATGTTGGAGCTGAGCGATGGAGGACGGCGGTACGTGGTCGCGTACACCATCAAGCCATCCCCTGATCTCAAGACGCCTGATCCACAGCCCGATATATTGAATGCGCCAGGTAACTTTTATTGTTGTGAAACATTCCACTTCCAAATCTTGTTTCTACTGTACTGTAAATAACTTCGTTGCCATTAGATCATTTATTAATCATCAACTTTGTGAAGGTGTAAACCGAGTTTTTTGCCATAAATCTTGAGAATAGTCATAGTTAGTAATTATTATTATACCCACTACATAAACTTGAAATGATTCATTATTTTATAATCTTAGATGCTGACAACCAAAACGCACCACCTTCGGAAGAAGCTGACGAGTGGCCTAGCATAAAAGAAGTTAGAGGTAAGTATTCACCTAGGAAATAATTATCGTTCGGAATTTTGTTAACGTATTCTATGTAAGTAATATTTTTTCTTCTAATAGGAGACTGGACTAAAACGGGTGCGGTCTTTTCAGCGGAAGACTTAGCATTATTGGACTCTACGGGACGACCTCAGCAGGTATGAACTTTAAGGCACTAAAGACCAACTTAAGTATTCCATTGTAAAAGTAAATTCTTCTAAACTTTACCTTTTTTCTCCAACAGCTTACACCAAACAGTGACTTGGTCTCCAGCAGTAGGCAAGAAGACGTTCTCAACCAGAACTTGCCAGTCCTAGGAAATAACTTTAGACCTAGCTTTGTAGTTCCCAACAGCCCTACTTTAGGTAGCCCTAACTTCGTTTGCCCTAACGGCAATCTAGGGTCTCCGTTCGGGAGTCAGACTTTGACCCTGAGTGGGCCAACATTAAGTTCAGGTAGTATTGCCACTTCAACGTTACATAGGACCAAAGGGAAAGGAAATGCCAGGAGAAGAGAACACGTCCTGGCAGAAAATCTACCAGGGCCCGAAAGTTGTGTGTAAAACTCTGATTTTGCCTTACGTTTCTTAGCTGGTCAGCAAATTTGAGTTACTTACGAAACTTTAGGGCATAGCAAATTTTTTAACGAAATATACAAGAGAATAGAGGTCCACAGACTGTATGACTAATCATTCCAGATGAAAAAGTTGAATTAGTTAATAACATGATGCACTGAACCTAAAAGCATCTATTGGAATATTTTGTTAATCAGTTGACAAACTGTTTAAAAAAAATTAAGATCTAGCCCCTTCACACACGTCGCATTTTTAATCGTATCGATATCGTCACGTTAGACGAAAGAAAAAGATACTCTTCTTGGAAAAATGTGTCAGGTCGTTTTAGGATCCAAACTTGTTTTATAAAACGCCTCTGTGTGAAGGTCCCAAAAATGACAAAAACACATTTTCGAAATATGCTTTTCGCTTCAGTTTTCATATTTTACTAGCCAGTGAAAATTTTACAGCTAAAAAAAATTGTATGGATATAAAAAAAATAAGCTTATTCCATTAGCCAACTACTCAGAAAATATTATATTTCTGTACAGCTGTGCATTAAAACAGACTCTGCTTTTTCATTTTCAAATCCAACGAGATGGAACTTTAACTTTTCTAAGGTTTAAAAAACGCTTAAAATTTAAGATCTTTGTACTACTTATTGCAATGTTCATTTTTAACACCATGTATTCATAGCCATATCAACAATATTGAACTGACAATATTAGATGAGGTTCTTTTGAATTAATTCTGATAATGTAATGACTGCCTCATTGTAATTTACAAGTTTGTGAGGTGATATTTGTAGTTTCGACGAGTCTAATATTATTTAAACGGTCTAATCTTTGCTCAAAAATAATTTGATACTATGTAGGGAAATGTTTGTGAATTGTATTGACGCGTAGAATTTTCAATTTGTACTCTATCAATGGAAATTATTGTTCGTTTTTTAACATTCGAATTTTTCGTTACCTAAATTGCGCGGCTTGTGTAGAAATTCCAATTTAAGTTAAAAAATCGGTTGTGTGATTGTAAATAAATTTAGCTATTAACCAAAAGTGTAAAGTTGGTCGTAAGATGGTAGACTAAGGCTTTTGTTGTCAATTGGTTTTTGTGAAAAATGTATGTATAGAAGATGTAAATATTCGTTACTATAAATTATAGGAAATAATTTTAGGAGTGCGATTGTTCGAATGCCTGAAGTGTGCGTTTCCTTCAAACGACCGAATCATTAGCCAATCAGCAGAGAGCACGTCGAATGTCGTCTCTGCGATTGGCATTTTTTTACAAAGTCGATAAAAAATTATTACGCACATTTGAAGCGACGGGCTCTTAAAATTATTTGACTATGGGTAGTGCCATTTTGTATTCATAACTGTAAATGTTTCCATTTTGTGTTAATTCTATAATATAGAGTTTACGAAAGTATGGGTTATTTATAGGTATGAGCGCGTCGACCGAACTGTTGTAGTTGTCATGATTCTTCGTGATCCTAACGATCTGATATCGTAATTTTATATTAAATAAATAAAAATAATGGTTTATATTAAAAAACTTTTTTATTTTACACAACAAACTGATAGATGGCTAGTTAGAGTCGATAGTGCCTGTCGACCTCATATGTGGTCGTCAAGGCCGCTTACCATCAGGTGGGTTGAGGCTACCCTGAACGTCTATTATAAAAAATATAAATCAATTGCTAAGAAAACAAAATCCTTGGTCAACACCGAAAGAGTATCATCATTGATAATACAGTATAGCAAACACTAACGAAAAACCTTCTTTGATTAATTCCTATATCTACCTTCCATAACTCGTAAAGTTTCACACAGTCCCAAACCAATATATCCAGCAGAATAAGTCAAAATATCCGAGCGTACACACCCACGCCCGACATAAAATCTTCATCAACCTAAAGGAATATTTTATCAGAAATACCTACCGACACGGCCGAAGGTTCTCTTCGATTTGATGTACAAACCTCATTTGCAGTACCCTAGAAATGACCACCCTAGAGGCTATAAAATTGGCGCCAGATAGCAGTTACCTGCAAAACAATGTATATAGGCTGCATGTTTGTAGGTCACGATTGGAACCGAATCTTCGGGAGTCATCTTTGCTGTATAATAAACAATGCGTCTTGCTAAGAAATCTGAAGATGTGAAATGACGTGGATTACTAGACGTGGACTATCCTTACTAATATTATAAATCCGAAAGTAACTCTGTCTGTCTGTCTGTCTGTTACGCTTTCACGCATAGAGTACTAAACGAAATTTGGTACAGATAATTATATTCCAGAGCCTAGAAAAGGTTATATATAAAAGTAATGTTTTACCCGTTATCTCTACGCGGACGAAGTCGCGGGCGGAAAGCTAGTTACATAATAATGATAAAAGTTTTTGTTGTGTTTTCTTTAATTTACTTACTAGTAGGTGGTACGCTGGAGTGATACTTAAAACCAAGAATTTAAGAAATTCATAGTTAACCTAAGTTTAGCCTTCAGGGTGAGAGCGATACTGGCTCAATAGGGTATATTGTGGACCTTACAGCCGCTCTCCATCAGGTGGAGCCAAGTTGCCCTGAACGTCTTATATAAGAATAAGAAAAATATGTATATCGGCTAAGAATTATTTTGGTTCACTACGCCACTCTTGTTGTTTTTTTTTTATTTAGTTTTAATTTAATTAACATTGATTGAAAGCTAGAAAATACAATATTTTATTTTCATACTTATTACTTTTAGCTTGTTTGAAATACAAATGTTTCCGAGAAATCCTGCCCTTTGTCAGGATCAATGACATCTTCTAGAGAAATACTAATCATCTCGGTAATTAAATTACATTGTTGCTGTGAAGCCGTTCATTAGAACATCATAAGCCTTTATGTCATAGGTCGAAAGACCTGTGAAGAAATTTGCAAATGAATTTATAAGATATGAAATTATAATATCATGTGCTATTACGGTTACTTTTTTACACTTCCCACAGATATTGTTTCTTCTATGCAGCCTTATTACACAATTTATTTTATTTGTATTGTAAATTATATGATAAGTGGATTTGTTGGCTACAAAATAGAATTTAAGAAAATCTAAATACGAACAAGTCTTAATTGAGATGATTAACTGTAATGTTTAACAACTCAGTAAATAGAAAATAAACACCAAATGAAGTTTTAATATTTCGTTCTATTAAAAAAGGCTAAAATTCTTTTTTTAGAAAGTTACAAGCTTCTACTTTCTAGAAAGTCTAAAAAAAATTACATGCATCGCATAAAACACCAACAAAATAGGTGAAATTTATTAGTTAATCTACAGAAAAACTGCGCGTCATGACTGTCGTAGCTTTCCGCCCGCGACTCCGTCCGCGTAGAGACGTTTAACGCGTAAAACATTACTTCTTAAAAAGTAACGTTAAAAAGTAGCCTATATCCTTTCTCAGGCTCTGGACTATATCTGTACCAAATGTCAGTTAAATCGGTTCAGTATTCTATGCGTGAAATTGAAAACGTAACAGACAGACAGAGTTACTTTCGCATTTATAATATTAGTAAGGAAGTAAGGATTAAAGTATACTGTCTTGTGGCTTACGGAAATGAATCCAACACACATTTTTTTTCGCATTACGTCCGTCATACAAAGCGCGTCAACGTTGAAAGGGCAATATGGCGTAAAAACGTGAGGCAGATAAAGTTACTTTCACAAATATTCAATATGGCGTCACTCGGATTATATTTTCTTCGCATTGAAGTGTCTAGACGAAGCTTACGATACACAATACTGTAATACCGTGTAATCCTTACGCGTTTTTTTATAAGGTAACCAACATTGAGTTTCTTTATAACTTTGATTCCTTTAACAATCTTGAAGTTGATTTTTAACAATTTTTTGTTTTTTTATGAATAATCCTATTCTTTCAGTTTTTGACACAAGTAAATATTGCTATGTCGGATTATGATGATCAAAGGATCAGAAAAAAGTAGACGTTCTTAAAATATTATACATCATCATCATCGCGGTCCATATACTTCCCCACTGCTGGGGCACGGGCCTACCCTAAATTAGGGCGAGTTGGTCGACGACATAACCTAAGAATTTATTCGTCGGTGTGCAGGTTTCCTTTCAGGTCACCTTTAAAGCGTCGAATAAACTTGAATTTCAAAATATGATTTTCAAATTCGAAAAACACAGTGGTACGTGGCGGGGTTTGAACTGGCGAACTCTCTTACGACAAGCAACGATCTTTTTCCTTTACCACCAGACCATACAAAAAAAATTTACAAATCATTGTAATAATTATAAATTATTTATGGAAAAATCAAGTCCGAATAAACAAGGCTGGCAGTCGACGGCACGATACAGGATTATAAGGGTTATACGAACTTCGTGAAACAAGCTCAGTCTAGACAGGGCTTAAATAATAGCACTAAAATTTCACCTCATTTATAATACCAAGGTATTTCGAACCGTAGATGGTTTACCAAACACATCACACGTGATACATCTAAAATATGTATCCAGCTATTTTGTACAAATACAATAGATACGGTATTAATTCGAAGCGTACTAAAGTGCTGGAGAAATCTTTTTGATTACTAAATATTTTTTACAACTTCATTAACATAGTATTTGACGTGATATATGCTTTATTTGAAAGAGCTAAACCTAACGTAACATTTGCACATTAAAGTTGGTAGTTTTGCGTATAAACAAGTGATAGAACTCTCTTCTTTTTTCAAACCAAATAAGTTATAAAATAATAAGGAGAATCTATCGTGTTCCCGCTGCTAAATTGTATCAAAAAAGTGCGAAATACTGATTCACGCAACGTCAAAAACCCCTGTGCAAATTTAATTTTAATGAAAGTGTGTTTCGTTGCGATACAAATTTAAAAACCACAGATTAACACAAAGTAAACAGAAATTAATTTAACTGCGAATTGGGATAGGTAGGTACGGTCTGAGCAAATATTTTGATACAGTGCCCATCCACGCTCCCTATTGTTGGTGAGAAGTTTTATTATTTTCATGTTTCAACACACACCCTTTTAAAAAAGTATGTTAGGGTATTATACAATGCCGTAACACCATACCATGGCGTTTATGTAAAGATTTCTCATAGTAGTTTGATTTCAATGAATAATACAGTACTTATTTTGGAAATAGTACTTATTTGAAACCTTAGGTTTAAAGACATTTATTTCTCATAAGAACTACATAATATACATGGCACATATTAAGTTCACTTAAAATGAGAAAATTATATAAACAAAAATAATAGTTACATAATATAAACGGCGCAGCAACCTTCTTTGACTATGGGCCCTACAAATAACGACGCGATTAATCTGTAAATTAATTTTTGTATTTTATTATCATAATATTTAAATGATGGAGTCCCCACAAAATTCAAGCCCAATTACCTTAAAAAATAGATTTACTTAGCCAGCATTTGATTTCTACATGTCATAGAGACAGGAAGTCAAAGAAAAAACTGCTCGTCAACTCACTCCAACCACTAGCCGTTTCCAACTAATCGTTGGGACAGGTCTCTTAAAAGGAGGTTCGTGCACAAAAGGAAAACAAAAGACAGCCGTACAAGTCTCATAAATAATTCGCGGAAACAACAGGGTAAATATTTACGTGAGTGCGAGCGGCGGCCGATGCATCGTGAGGCCACGACAACGCGCCCTAATGCAATTACGTCCCCACTGCCGGCGAAACCAATCCGACGTACTGAGAAATCTATACGGCACGACTCCTTGTGAATAAACCAAGTCTGTACGCCGATGGGTATTACTAACATCATTGCGTCTGGGTGTGTTTTACCGGAAGTCGAACGGATGAAGTGTAGATTAAATTTCAAAGGAAATGGGCCATTGTAGCTAGAGAAATTGTTTTGGATATAATGTACTATGTGCATCCTCGATGTCTTTACTTTTATGCCTAAATATAAAAAAGTTAATTTATTTATTTATTTATTTATTACACAAATATCTTAAAAGCTAACAGACAGAGTTATCCAAAGCGCTTATAAGACTTAATACGTTGATATAGAAGAATCAGCAGTCAAGAAGATAAAGAAGAAAAAGAAAGATAGATGAAATTAGTAAAAAGTCCGCCTTAAATACTTTATTTGTAATTCGTATAGTTTAACCATTTAAAAATGTGTCATAATCAATAGTTTTGCCATAAATTATAGATCGTTTTATCAAACGGTTGATCTGGTAACTTCCTAAACCATTGTTTTTTAACTTACGACCACATCTACTTGTATAAAGATTATGAACTAGACATGTTTGGACCTTTGCCCAGAAGTCGGATGATACAGGTTAATAAAATGAACTAGAAACTTATTTGTTCATTTAAAAACATTTAACTACAATCACCCCCGCATAGGTTGTCAAAAGGTGCCCCGCGGAAACTGAAAGTAATTTCAGATTAAGTCCACTGCGTTCCGAGTGATTCAGTAAGTATTATTACGTCAGTCGTTAGGATTTAGAGCGGGCAGAAGCCATTCAGATGGTCGCTTAACTTGGACGTTTCCTTAGGCGCTTTGTCATCGTCGAGCGCTGGACTGTTACTAATGATAGCACGGGTAATACAATACGAGTAAGTACGACGCTTATATTATTACCATATATGTGAATGTTACAGTATTATAATGTACACACAAGTCAAGTTAAATAGATTGGAATAAATAGATGTTTTAGTCGCAAGTTTTAGAGTTGAGATCGTGTCTCTCGACGAAGTGTGGGACGCCCTCAGGCCAGGTGAAATGACCTGCGCAGGACGGCTGTTAGGAGCTGGATGCGAGTAGCCGAAGATAGACGGGAGTGGGGAGCATTTGGGGAGGCCTATGTCCAGGAGTGGGCTGAGATGGACTGATGTTCATGATGATTATTGGTCGCGGGAGTTTAGGGGCAAGAGCCATCCGTCCTCCCCCGCAAGTCCGGTGATGATGCTGAGGCTACTCCAAGTCATCATCGTATGTCAGTAAGAAAAAAAAGTTATGTACTGGAGCGTAGGCTACCCTATAGGTAAATAGCTCGAAACGTTGAGTCACTAAATCTTAAAACTGTTATGGTTACATACATTCTACAATTGAATGTGTCCGAGATATTTGCCATGTTGTTTCATTTGAATGAGTTCGCAGTATTTTATCATGGTGCTAAAGTGCCAAAGTTAGTTTTATTATAACATAGGCTTATAGTATATAAACTATCACACAGTTACCTTATAGAGGGTGGTAAGAAGTCCACGTTTAAACTGAGAAATAATAACTATATGGAGTTTCTAGGCACCTACGCACATCCCAAATTCGATCTACGGGCAAAATCAACACCATGATAAATTTAAAGCACTCCTTAAAATATCAAAAACAAGATATATTTAGTAATTGAAAAAGAATTGCCGATAAACAACTCAACAGGTTTGAAACATCTCCATCGAACTTTTGATTGGGTCGGTTTTAACCAGAATTTGTATTCAAAGTTCAGTCTACTTCATTCAAGTGTAAATTGAAGGCCAAGTTAGGAAACTAATTTGGCGCCGGGAAAAAGTTGGCAATATGCGGGCTTGTTATTTAGCCCCGTGATGTTTACATTATGTTCCTTGGCTGCTGAAAATGGCTTCTTGTTTAGTTACAAAAGTCTATTTGAGCTCTGCTTCGCTGTTCTTCTTGTGTATTGTCACTCGCATTCTAATAATAGCCCAGTTTGAAATGGTAATGTAAAATAGTATCTACCTATTTAATTTTATAGAGCACAAGCTAAAATTTTTATTTACTAGTGATCACAGAACTAACATAATTTAAATGCATCTACTCTTTTGAAATACAAATAATTTTACAGATTAATCTCGCGAGTATAACGATTCTAAATATATTATTTAGAGACCCGACGTTTTGAGCTCTTTTAATATGTTTATAATCATAAAACAGGCGACTTCAATCCGTTAAATTATTTTTATTTCAAATGTTTAGTTTTTGTGCAAATATAATGGACAGTATTTTGCAACTACACAATAAATTTCGGGTATACAATTTAAACGTAGGAAGCAAAATAATTATTATTATCATCAATAACCCTTTTCAATTTGACAAAAGCATCGCCACTGTTATTTGTTTTACGGAAGATGTGAAAATATTGAATACGTTTCGAATAAACTAATACAACGTGATATGGGATATCACAGCGATATTGTGAAAAGATTTAATATAAACGGTGAAATAACAAGGGTTGACAGGTTTATTTGCATTCACTATACACAAAATGTACATAAAGTAAAGTATTTGACGCCAGTATTGGTTTATATTGAATCGTAATTTTCAGTTAGCATATTTATTCGGACAAGTGTCAAAGTATTTTAAAATGTTTGGCAAAAGTCGATTTTGTGAGGCACGTGGTTTATTTATTTTAATTACTCTCGTCCTGGAAGATAATTAGATAAATGACCTCTAATTTGGCAATTGAGAAGATTCTATTCTAAAAAGCTTATCGAAAGCTGTCAATATTTTATTGCCTTTGTAGTATTCGGTCCTATCTCATTCAGAAAAAAGTAATAATAAGCCGATCCTGTTATTTACCTAGATGATGAAAAAGGTGACTGAACCTTGGTTTTTTGTATCTACGTCATCCTTTGCTAGGTTTCTCATATCCAGATCGTGCTGTCAAACGAGCTTACATGGGGCGCTCTTATGCTCTCAGGTCCACAGGTTCACGTGGATTACTAGCTGGAAGGGGTGCAGGACGACCTAGCTGGAGAAGTTTATTACTGTTTTAAGTTATTGCGTCAAACTATTTAATTACATGTTTTCGATTAAGTAAGATGAAGACAAAACAACCCTGATAAAGCCTGATCGCCCTAGTTTATGGAAAGGTGCACGGGGCACCAGCTGTGGGGTTGATGATGATGGGCGAAATAACTGTCTGCTTCTTAGGGGTAAGAGCCATCCGCTCTCCCGCAAGTCAGGTGATGGTGTAGAGGCTTCTACAAGCCATCATCGTATGTCAGTTAGGAAAATTAACTGTCTGCTTCTTAGTAGACTTCAAAGCAGAGCAGAGCCTGGGGTAAAGCAGACCGAAACCGAGGAAAAGAGGAACCTTCTTGTCGCCGAGCTTGACGGGGTCTTGGACCGCATTTCCGAATGGGGCTCATGCAATCTTGTCGAGTTCAATGCCAAGAAGACACAGGTGTGTGTTTTTTCTAGTAAAATGTCTCCTTTCCTTTCCCATCCTACTCTTCAGAGCACCCCCTTACCAATACAGGATAGCCTTAGCATCCTTGGCATGGATGTTCGCCGCGACCTGAACCAGCGGGATTACATCGAGAGCGTCATTAGAACAGCCTCCCGCAAACTGGGGATCCTGAACAGAGTGCGGCGATTTTTCACACCGGTGCAACTCTGCCTTCTTTATAAGGCACAAGTTCGCCCATGTGTGGAATATTGCTGTCACCTCTGGGATGGCTCCGCAAAATACTTGCTCGACGCCCTCGATAGGTTTCAGCGACGTGCTATCCGTATTGTCGGTGATGTAGAGGTGTCCGAAACTCTGGAGCCTCTACAACTACGTAGAGACATTGCCGGTCTAAGTGTTCTCTACCGTCTCTATAATGGGGAATGCTCTGAAGAGCTATTCCAGCTAGTCCCTCCCTCCCCTTTCCACTCCCGAACGACACGTGCTGGACAGCGCTGCCATCCACATACAATGTAGGCGCTGGTGGCTCGGACTAAGAGGTTTAGCTCCTCATTTCTGCCCCGTGCCATTAAGGCATGGAATGCCCTTCCAGCCTATGTTTTCCCTCCCTCCTATGATCCCGGGCTCTTCAGGCGGGGCGTGAAACGGCATTTAAGCAGGCCTTCAGGGTGAGTGCGACAGGCTCAATACGATCTATTGTGCCTGTCGACCTCATATTTGGATCTCACTTCCGCTTACCATCAGGTGGAGTGAGGTCATCTTGTCAGCCTTTTATATAAAAAAAAAATATATATATGAGGGAAGCAGTTTATAAATTCCCTTTAAATGGCTACTTAATAACCAATGATAATAGTTGCAATCTAACATAAGTCCATGCATGAAGTTTTCATACGCAAAGTGCAAGACGACGTTATACTATCCCGAAAAGGGATAGTGTAACATTTCTATGATACAGTAGCGCTACCATGAGTTTAAAAGTGACAGACTCGATATCGCCTATGTAAAAAATGTCTATAAAAAAAGTACAGCGCTCCTAGCGGTAACGCTAAGCACTAAAATCGGTACTTTGAAATAAAACAATTCGATAGGTTTTTAACATACGTAAGTTTTCGATAACTAACTTATGGTAGCGCTCCCATAAGTTAGTTATCGAATACTACATTGTGGCCAACTTAGTCTAGCTCCCTTGTAGCGCTGTTGGTCAATAGTAGAGCCTTTGTCGTTCCTCAGGCTAGTCTAGACTACATCTTTACCAAAAATTTAAATTGGTTGAGTAGTTTAGGCGTGATTGCGTTACGCACAGACAGACAGTTACTTTTACATTTATTATTTTAATAAAGATATTTTTTTCTAATACAACTTAACTTCTAAGTCAGTTTATTTTTTCAAGCATCTCGTTATTAACTTTTACTCTCAGTCAATCGATCAGCTCCGTAAACACAATATTTCTCATCCCAAGTTTATTAGTAACCTTTGATCGTTTGGCACTAGCAAATATTTTAACTGGCTTCAGACCTAATCAAACATTAAAGAATCCTATCTATCGATGTAATCAGTATCGTTTATCTGACAGGTCTTAACAAGTATTAGGCCTGAATATTTTTTATGCAGCAAAATTTACTTAAAATCTTGATCGTTGGCTTCAAACGATATTAAACTTGAATACATAAACGTAGGTTAAGATTAAGGTTAAGGTGTTTACAACTTGGTATGAAACTTCAGTCTGTTTAAGTTCTGCTTATTAATTCTATTAGTAGAACTATTGAATCAAGTGATCTCTGCCTACCCCTCTGGGAAAAAGGCGTGATTTTATGTATGTATGTATTGAATTATAATAATAATGATAAAAAACAAGTAAAGCACATTATTGCTTAACCGCTTATGTTACGGATATCAGAAACAAAATCACAGTGGTATACACAAACACTTTAAATATAAATAACACACCCAAGCATAGAAGCAATCACACAAATATCTTTCCGACTGGGAATCAAAGATACGACTCTTCACGTACGAGATAGGGGCGCTATCCAAGGCGCTATCAAGCCAGTGAAACCATAGCAGGAAACACAATTATCTATAGTCGTGTTATACGCCGAAGCTCATTGTCATAAACGCGGCGGTTGCTCTGGCCCTGAATATTCAAGACATATTATGTGGGTCATTTAAGGCCGCTGACGGCGCGCTCCACGCATAAAATCGCTAAAATGGACCGTTTTATTCGTTAACGGTTGAATTTTTCATGCATAGGTCGAAGTCACCCTTATGATTAATCAGAGGTCACAATATTGGTCTGATTTTAAGGTGAACTCAGGTACTTGTCTTATGATTCTTGAACCAGGAACAGATTTATTCTCAAAAAAATATATAAAATGCACGAAATAATATAACAAACACACACACACACACACACACACACACACACACATCAGTACCAGTTCAATACATACAACTTGTATATGTGTGAAGGTTTGTGGAGCTCACCACGGTGTGAACCATACAAAATTAGCACTATAATAAATATATACGTAGATACCTACATTGAAGTTTATTTTAAATTAAATCGGTTTAAAATTCCAATCTGTTTATCCGCCTATGTAAATATACTGAGAAGTTTTGATAAGTAAAATGTTATATCAACCACACATAACCTAAAAAAATCCTCAAAAAATCTAAAAAACTCAATCTGAAAACTGACAACACGCATTTCATTTGATTCGACTGTCAGTTTAAACACAGAAATGGGACATTAACAGGATCCCGTTTTATTTGAATAAATGGCGCAGTCACAGGCCGCTGGGAACAAACCACAGAAAGCAATATTGCTGGCTGATTGCTTCCGAAGGTTCGCGTTACTGAGGAAATAATGAATGCACGTTAAACAGTCAATACGGAAGTGAAGTGAGTTTCTGAATTCGCGAGTTATAATTTGCATATGGCGGAGAGGTGGGTAATGGTAAACATTATCGGGTAAAATGATATTAATGGCATTCTAACAAATGTTACTTTTAGATCTTGTACATTAAAATAATAGGATGGAAACTTGGGTCTACAAAGTAGGATGTGGGAGAAAATTCAACCCTTCACAATCACGGTAAACCACAAGCTAGACCTGAGTATTGAAACCCGGAACTCTCTTCCATTACAGACCACCAATAGACTAACGAAGCAACTTCCAACGAAATAATAACCACAAACGTACAAATATCTTGAACCACTGTTACCTCTTAAATACCAGCGCTTAATAGCCGTAATGCGAGTAATGGTAAAATCAGTTAGAATGACGGATCGCAGACATAACCTCGATACATTAACTGAAGCACCACGTATTTACCTTAAATCACCATATTGTCTGGTGTAATGTCAAAATAATGCCTGTGGAGCCTGATTACCGTTCTGGCGACGAGGGCTGTCATCAGCCCAACTGATGGACTTAAATATTTTTGGTCCAATGGGTACAGTTTTGGGACGTGGTATGTGGTTTGTGCGTGAAACTACTCTTTACTCTTTCTTAGGCAGTTCTTATGTTACGTCGTCAACCCTGTCATTTATTCATCATCTTTTTTACAAAAAAATCTTAAACAAAAATGGTCTCAACTGCAATGGGCAAGATTACAAACATTTATACAAATACAATCCTGAATTTTAAAAACGCAATTTAAATTAAATAACCGGCTTGATGACTTATACATAATAATTATGATAGTTAATACATAAGATGTCTAATATAAAATATTTAAAAAAATCTAATCGTTTGACTAGTTTCGTCGAGATTTTATTACTTTTTACGCATTCATAGAAGAGAAGAGATAAGAATATTTTGGCAATAGGCTCGTTACCCTTTCTGGCCGGTGTAGGTATGCACGGGATGATCAGATACGCGGCACCCCTGTGGGCAGGTGCGCGATCCGAATACTAAATACGACGCGTATTATACGCCATTCAATTCCAGATTCATTAGTTCGCATTTCACTCAAACGACTTTCCTGTCCCCGGTCCCGTTTATCCGTAATGTACCGCATTTTGTGTGTGAAACGTACGGGATACGCGTTATGCGCAATATCGGATGAGATGACGTCGTTAATATCAAGTTAAAAAGTATCGGGCATTGGAATCGATTTTGTTATAAAATGTTGTGCGCAAATGTATGTCGAAAGTTGTAACGTTTGTGAACACGAGCATAAGATACCAACTTCCTATTCAAAACATCTGCCCACATCTCTATTCTTAACTTGTTGACTATGGGCAGAGTATTTACTTCACAAGAAACCTCACAATATTTGGATCGGTCTGGGATTCTTAACGCGGACCGCGAACTCTGTCTTTAATGTCATGTATTATAAATACACCAACAAGGCAATAACTTAAGGAATATTAATCAGAAGCAGTATTTTTTTAAACAATTTGTGTATCTTTTCATGTTCTTAATTATTACGCTGAAGATCAAACTTATTATGAAACAACAGTGATAAACTTCCTGAGACAAGTTACGTCACTACCGCTACCGCTCTTTCATGGACTTAAAATAACAATTTACCTAATTAAGCTAAGTTGGCTGACAACTCAGGCTCCGGTAATAAAGGTGTAAAATATCGGGTAACAACATAGCTAACGTTACTCTGGAGATAAGAGGCATTGTGATGGGCCCGCGTAGTGTCGCCATGCTTTAATATTCAATGAGATTTTAAAGTACTGTGTGTCGTTGATAAATCAGCTGGCATAAGGGGAACTTTATTACGGAATGTGACCAAAATTTAACAAAGTACTTACCGATTATTCTGGTAATTTTGTTTTATGTTATTTTCATTTTCATCACGATCAAGATGTTATGCTGCGTGGTGGTATATTTCATGTAATAACAAAAGAACGTCTTTTTTTAATTTCAAAATTTCAGTTAATTTGTTTTTTATTTTTACGAGTTTCATTTATCTAAATTTATCCCTTTCCCAATCAATTTTGTTTAACAACCAATTTGTATAAACAACAAACGATCCTGTGATATTAGAAATAAATCTTGTTACCAAAGCAACATTCGTTCATCAACTAAAATGAAGTCTAAAATCAAAATAAATCTGTTAATTCACAGAACTTCCAATAATGACTAGCAGACTGATTCACCGAGACGAATTAGATCCAGTGATGAAATATTGTCTAGCTGAAAACCAAGTCCGAATACGTCACGCGGAATCCTGTCGTCTGGAAACCCTAAGCATGTGAGTTATATGCGGCGCGGGGCAGGGAGCAGTATGAGGGCTTGCCATTCAAATACCACCTTTATGAACTACTGATAGAGTTGGTTTAAGGGTTCACTGGCAAGGCAGTGTGCATTACAAGTGTTGGCGCCGGAACGGGACAAGCAATGACCTGCAGGCTTAACGTCTGAGGCAGTTTATTGAATGCCCGCTACGTAAGAAGATAATACCTTTACGAAGATAATACTAGCTTTGAACTCTCCGAATAAGGCAAACAGGTGAATTAAATTGAAAAGTATTTTGGACTTTTTTTAACGGGGCGATGTCATAAAACAAAGTTACTTGATTTTATTTAAAAATCCAAAAAATATACAAAATAGTGTTTTGTCTACAGTTACAGTTAACTATTATAATTAATGTATAATACATACCTAGAGACATTTTGGCACTGTTAAAATGAAATTTACCTACCTATAGGAAATTTTAGTTCAATTAGCGGAACATTCTTGATCTCAGAAATATAAATTGGGTGTACACAAACAATGGCATCCCTGACTTCTCTTAAAATATCACTCTAACGCAATTCAGGGAATTCTTGGATCTTTCTGTTAGTAGGTGTGTTATTTACCACCAATAAGTACATAGAGTCCAGCCCGTTCGTAAAGGGAATATGCATAAATCTGCAATCTTTAATTTTTCAATAACAGAAAAAAAGCTTAGACATATACTAAAATGTGAAATAAAAATGAAAATCGGTTCACAAACTAAGGATTTATAAGGAATTAAAGTAAATTTTGTATCTCTTTCTTACAAAACGGAGATTTTTATGGATCGCGTATGGCCGTAGTGTAATTGTGACGTCATCTGCCATATCGGATCTCTCTGTCCACCCGGGAACTTTAAACAGCTATATCTCGCTTGTCGTTAAAGTAAATTGAAAAATAGAATTACATTCTTCGATATTAAAGAATGATTTCTATAATTAAAAAGAATGTGTGCATATTCCCCATTAGTACCACTAAATTAAGGTTACTCCTTATATCTTCATCTTACTTTCTGATACCTGCCCGAATAAAAAAAAACGATGCAAGTTATATCATGTCATCACTAAGTTTGACTGGTGTATGATGTATTTACATTCCATTTACATCGATAATTAACAAGTGGGGTTGTATGTTTGTTTAGTCCCGTGCATTATTGTTATAACAGATGACAAACCACAGGAAATATTCAATTCAATTCGTCACAATGTGCTCGT
This sequence comes from Maruca vitrata, assembly GCA_039566165.1. Classification (NCBI taxonomy): domain Eukaryota; kingdom Metazoa; phylum Arthropoda; class Insecta; order Lepidoptera; family Crambidae; genus Maruca; species Maruca vitrata. The sequence continues at coordinate 8,119,437 of CM076928.1, forward strand.
AATGTATACAAAATAATTGTTAGATTGTTCTGAAATGTTAGTTTTTGCTAATAATTATTTACTATGATGTTTGGTTCGCTCAACACTAATAAACAAGTGGTATTATTGCTTTCAGTGAAGGAAAGGGTTTTTTTATTATCATTAAAGGATATTTAAATGATTAAGAGATATTAGACACAACACTAAAATACACAATAACTTAAATTCATAAGACATCCGACACGGAACAAACATCTTTGTTCATCATTGCAAGGTCGTTTCTCCTTTTATAACTCAAAAACGGCTGCATCTATTGTACTGAAAATTCGCTTAGTAGCATATTAAGAGACATTGGAGATTGTTTTTTTTTATAGATATATATGTCTATCGACCTAGCGGCCGCTAGAGCAGAAACTAATAATCGTTTTACCTGTATGTTTGTTTAACTGTGATTATGTGATCAATATTCTTTTTCTTTCTTTTGTTTCTTTCTAATTAACATTAAACGACTTATCTATAGAGGCGTGCTAAAAGCCAGTATAAAATGTTTTATTCACAAAATGCTAGTGTCCAGTTTATTTGTTGTAATTGTCATCATTAATCCCAGGTTTAGAGAGCATGTTGTGCGCTGCGGTAACAGTTCGTCAAACCACACGTGACAAGTTGTAGTTGACAAACAGATTATTTGTTTGGAATAAACTTACAAAACATGATTTCTCTGGTACAGGATTTTATGATGTTGAAAAGGCTACAAACGAATACGAATAGATTTGGTACATATTGATATATAATTTTAAACTGTCATGGTTTACAAATTAGAAAACTGAAACTGTCCGGCATATTTAGACCCGTGATCATAGCGCTTGCAACAGTGCCGATATCAGGAGCTCATTAAAACAAATCAACATGGTAAATATCCCGGACAGTTTCACGGTACATAATATTAGCTTAGCTTACCGCCCGCAACTCTATCCGCGTGAAGTAGCTTATCACACGAAACATAAGAAGAAAGAAGAAAGAAAGAAAGAAAACATTTAAACATTACTCCCTTACACCTAAAACGAACCTCGTTTTCTGTAGGATCCATTTTGTTTTTTTAATATTACGCAACATGACATAAATTGATCTAATCCCATGGTAAGTAGCTTAAGCACTTGTGTTATGGATATCAGAATCTACAGTGGATACACAAATATACTTAAATATATTTAATAACTCGTCCAGACACGGAACAAACACCGATGTTCGTCACACAAATATTTGTCCCGGAAGGGAATCGAACCCACGACTATTGGAACCGTAGGTAGTGAACCTGGGTCACTAACCACTGTTCCACCGAGCCAGCTAAATTTGATGGCGAATGTCCACATGCGGGATGTTCGTGTGAACGTAATGTATAAGAACTATAGAATTGTGTTTTAAAGAAAAAGGTAAATCTACGTCGTCTACTGAAGGTGACGCTGAAACATGCAAGTAATCATTTTCACAATTTCTATTGATTTTACTCCACACGCGCGAATGAGTTATTGAAACGAACGCTCGGAAAGCAAAATGGAGAAGACAGTTCATAATATAAGTTTTTCGATATCAGCTGAATTGAATTAAAAGATGCAGTGCTTTGTTGAAACTGTCGTTAGTCAGTGCCCGAGTTGGGAACTCTTTCGTCGGCCAGACTTTCAGCTGAACGTTGTTTTTGCCATTTTTCACGGGATTTGTTTGAACAGACTTAAAATATTCTCCACTGGTCTCGATCAGCGTAAACAAACAACTTCATATCTCGTCTTTATTTTGTTGAAATGTCTGTAAATGTATAGTGAGACAATGAAAACGACTGTTTTAAATCATTTTCTGTTTACCTGCATATAGTGTTCATGAATGTAGTAACTTCTAAGTACAAAAGTATATTATGTAAAGTATACATTAATTAATAATTATAATGCACTTGACGTGCAAAAGTATTTCATGTAAATCTATTTGCAGAATAAATTATTTCATTTCATTTCATTTCAATCTTTTAAATAACAAATTATCTCATCCGCCTAGCGAGTCATACTCGCACTGTTGTTTGTGTTGTGTATAACAGTATTCAATGCCAATATTTCAATCTACTCCGTATTATGCATAATTGATTGCTTTTTATATTCAACTCAAAAATTTACACATGCAATGAAAAGTTTATGCCGCCCATAAATATCCGTTTGGGAAAAGACAAAGAAAAAAGCGTTGGCGAAATGTCTGTAAACTCATAGAGGCGTAATCAAATCCAAACATTCATGCAGCGTCGCCTCTCCCCCACCATAAAAATATATTAACTGCTATAAATTTAGCATCGTCAGCGATTTATTTGCCGCTTAAGCGATACGCTGTGATCGTAAACAGGGCTCGTCAAACGCGGATTATTGCGACATGGCGATATGATCCGGATCACCTTAAACCCGATGGAACGAAACCATGAAAGTTAAGAAAATTTCATTTGAAAATCAGAGTTTAAACATCTAAAGGCTGGTTTGCTGATATTGACGCCACGTGGTCAGGTCTCTGCTGCCCGGTGTCATCAATAAGCCTAATAAACTTCGGTAACTGACTTTATTAATTTTATTAAATGTAATTGCTGTCACGGAAACTCACCTAAAACATGGTTGTTTTCTTCTAGAATTCAAACGTCCAATCTTCTATTCATACCCGAAGAATATCAAGCAAAGTATATATCTCATAATATTTTGTTTTGTGAAAACGAATAATTGATTACGATAAAAGCCCATCAATATTCACCCCATCGTAATGGATGAACAGACAGCAAACACAGTTCAAGCCGAGACCTACTTCGGTGGTTTACAATGGCGTCATTAACGTAACCGGTGTCACATTTCCTGAAACTATTTACTCAAAATCTCGCATAAATCACGCTAAAATGCGTGTAAACAAACATTTGCATCGTCTGTCAGACGTTCCTTTTAAATGAGAGACAAACATCGTATGATGGATGACGTAAACGCTTATTTGACGAAATGCGATATAGGAACTGGAATACATTAGCATTCGCGCTGAATCATTCGATGGTAGAATCGAAGATAAAATATGAAGCTTCGCTGGGTTGTGTCAATACAGACGGCGCGGGCGTAGGGAAGGAAAGCCCTCGCATTACATAAAACAGCTGCAATGGTCCCGGGTTCGATCACGAGACTAATGAGATGTCTTTAGAAAATAAAAAGGTGCTGGTGATCTTTAGGATATTTTTAGTAAAAAGAAAAAAGTATACTTTAGCAATAAAACATGTCATAATGTGTCGGCACGGTTCAATAATACAACAAGAGCGAGATAGCTTATTAAATTTATTTTCGGAATATACTGGTTTTTTTATTTTACCATTGCGAATCGAAATTATTTTTTAATCATTTCTGTTTAAGAAATGTGTATTATAGTGTTTCAAATAACTACAGTATTGTAACAACCCTGTATAATTGCATTAACTAGTATTTATACTAAATACGGTATACAGTACGTTCACAAAACCCCAGCATTTAAAAACCAGTACACAACTTATGATCTACAGACTAATGACCGCTACGCTTCTATAAATACGATCCGTAATTTGTCAAAGGTAAGCAGGTTCTGTAGCTGACCGTACATGTGGCTACGACGTCCCGAGGGAGCTCATTATAAGCGGGATCGCAGCGAGCAGGGATTGTCTCAGCGAGTGTAACACACGCGGGTACTTTTCGTAGGACCATGAAAGCCGTCATCTGGGAGAAATAAGCACTCACAGCGTTAATTTTATAGCACACTAGAGACTAATTGCATGCAGAATGCAGTTAGGAAATCTTCTAACGTGAAACGTTATACTTCGTGTGTGCACTATGTGCAAATATTTTAATTAACTGCCTCGTTGGTCTATTGGTAGCAAGCGCTGCGTAAGGACCGAGAGGGCCCCGGTTCGAGTCCGGGGTCGGGCAAAATTTGTGTGAGTTTTTCTGTAAAGAAATCATTCAGCCCGGAGTTAGGAAGTTGGCGGTTGGACGCCCGTGCCTCGGAAAGCACGTTAAGCCGTCGGTCCTGCGCCCGATCTCTCATCGGTCATGTCGGATTGCCGTCTCACCGAACTAACATAAGTGCATTCTGTTCCCTTACTCTCAAGTAAGGGGCAGAGAGTGCACTTGTGTTTGCGCGCATACTTGTGCACTATAATATATCCTGCGCACTTGGCTGATCTCAATTGAGATCGGCCGCCATGACCGAAATCGGTCGGACGCCTTATTATTATTATGCGCAAATAGCTTGGTACTTTATAAAGCTGTATTTGGTTCGAATGCGCACACATGTCGCCTTTTGTAGTATTTTAGTACATTTATCAAGTAAGGCATTATAAAACACCACGATACGACTATTAACTCGCATGAATGAGCGCGAAACAACCAGTAAATCATACTCATAAAACGTGTTCTTTCATACGTTATACATTTGTTGTTGAAATGCTAGAACAGTCAATATATTTTTCAGAACACGATTCTCTCATTCGGATTACTTGGTTTATTGTAGTAAAGTCATTCGTCTAGACTTTACTATTCGGATTCACATTAAAAATAAAATATCTTTTGTCTCATTTTCTTCAACTTTGAAATTATAAAAAGTCACATTGAATACTCGACTTTATGTTCATATCGAGATGAAATTTATATAATCCTCTAAAATACCTTTCCAAATCGTACAAAATGTATTTATTCACTATTCGCCGAAATTGCTTACAGAAACCCTCAAAATTCTAAATTAGGTACAGTTCTTATATTAGGATTGTCAACATTAAAATAAAAGACGACTTCCAAATAACTAGACGAAATTAACCGGAAATTAAAACATTATCTATAAATAAATATCAAAATAAAGTACTTTAGTTTACTTTTGCTAATTCCCGAGTAATATCATCCTCACACTTAAAAAAGTAACTCCCAAAAAGTCCATTTACCGCTATCTACAAAAGAATACAAATTAAGATTAGGCCTCTCAAAGGAGAAAACGGGAACACTCAACTGTTGACGCCGTCAAAAACCTCTATCTATTTTAATCTTTTGACGCAAATTCTTTTATCTTAAATGGGAAATTGTATTTACTTTTTCCTATTTTGAAGGTACGCGCCGAGGGCCTGCGCAGTAAAGGGTTTGTTTATCTTATCAAGGGCAATCGCTTTCGCCCACAAAATGAGCCAATTTCATCCTTTCGCTTAATAAAGACATTTTCTAGCCCCAATCAAAGATTAAGAGGGTACCAAGTGAATGGAATTCTCGGGATTCTTGCGCCAGAGGGTGTAGTTCGAATCAGTGTTACTCAGTATTTGTACATCGTTTAGTTCTAAATTGACTTATGTAAGAAAAAACTAATTTGAAAAGAAACGAGAAAGTAAAGAGGAGCATGTATTTTGTTCTAACAGCAAGGGCACAGCTATTAATTCAAAATAATAGTAGGTAATCAAGTGTAAGTATTTCCTATTATTTAACTTGTATTTACCTACCCTTAATACAGCCCTTCTTTTTTCGCATTCCAATGTAGGTAATTCCTAAGACCACGTCATTCCTATATTTAAATTATAGGATACATTTTTTATCTATACTAATATTATAAAGCTGAAGAGTTTGTTTGTTTGTTTGTTTGTTTGTTTGTTTGTTTGTTTGTTTGAACGCGCTAATCTTAGGAACCGCTGGTCCGATTTAAAAAATTCTTTCACTGTTGGATAGTCCATTTATCGAGGAAGGTTATAGGCTATATTACATTTTCAAAAAAAGTAGGGATCCGTACAAAAATCCCAAATTTGTCACCGAAGATGTAAAAAAAATCAAATTTCAAACAAATTTTTACAATTTGTTTTGACAGGACGAAGTCTGTTGGGTCAGCTATCTATACTATAATAAAAACGTAGAGGCAAAAATTCTTGTACTTTTCTTAGAAACGCAAAAAAACCAGTCAGGGATATGTTTTGAGAGTAGTAGAACACAACCCCATACTTAGAAAAAAAATTGTATCTCTGTCTGTTTGTTTGTTTGTTTCGACTGACCTCCTAAACGGCTGAACCAATTTAAATGAAAGTTTACACGAAGGTATTTTAAATACCGGAAAAATGCATAGGATACTTGAAATCACTGTCAGTTAACTGGTTCCCGAGGGATATTCCAAAAACCTAAATAAATGACTGATCTCTGAAACTATTACACCGATTTAAATGAAATTTTGCATCGTGGTACCATACATCCCCGGTCAAGATCTTAAATACTTTTAGTCACAGAAATTCCTGTAGGATAGTCAAAATCTAACTTTATTAGATCACGTACAAAAAGGGTAAAAGTATATCGACCAAAATGAACCTTCTGACTAGGATTATACGGACTACTTTATTGAGTAAAACTTCATAGTAGGGGAGGTAAATAGCTAGATTTGCAGTTACTCGAACGACATGGAATCAGTATAGAAAGATTACGCTAAAAAAGAAAAAAGTTTATTATACTTTCTTTATAAGTGTGGGGACAGCGATTAATACAGGAGGGCTACCTGGTAACAAGCTGTTGAAAGAAAAAAGTTATTTGACCGTTTCAGTCATTCAAAGTGCATGTTAAATAATTCCTAAAAAGTGTCATTGTAACGATTTGGACCACAAAGTTATAATTAATCTTTGTGTCTGTTGAAAAACACATATTCTTGAGATACTTCAGCGCGTTACATTTTAATGATTTCGAAATCCTGCTGTATAATAATCTGTAATTTTTTTTTTCTTAACCTGTATCACCTAACTGCTGGGCAAAGTATCCTTCAAACTCATCTACTTCTATCTGTCCAATGCTAGAACTTGCCAGTTCTTTGATACATGGACCAGATCGTCATACCACTTTTTCTTGGGTCTTCTTCGGCGAAAATCGTCTTCAGGCACGCGATGTGTACCTAACAATTCTGGTCCATCTATTGTTCTTTATCCTCGCACATTTCACATCACATTCCCCGCCCATTGCTGCAGTGGATGGTGGTATATTTTATTTTTTCTTCTAACTTAATACCTGTGATACTCCGCTTCATAGCTTTTTGAAAAACCTTGAGTTTGGACTTCTGATTTTCGGTGGGGGACCAAGATTGTGCCCCATGTGTTAGGATATTTTTACAGTATAAAAACGTCGATGAGTTTGCGGTTCAGTGATATAAGGAGATCACACTTCATAAACCCATTCATGGACCACTAGCTTTTCCAGACGTTGTCTGCTCTACAGATTCTTTCTTTGTCCTGCCTGTTTATGAAGGAGACTGCCTAGCCCAAGTATATACTCCTCTACATATTGCTTTACCTGCCTGTTGACTGCAATCCACCAAATCAGTGGTGATGTTGGTCATGACCTTGGTTTTGGATCTATTCATCATCAGTCTAACGTCAACGCTTTCTGCGCTCAGTTGTTCGAGTATCAACTCAAGTTCTGTCGATGTATACGTATTTCGACTAGGAAAATGTCATCTGCAAAGCAAAAGTTTATCAGTCGCCTATCTTCTACACCAATTCCTTTTGTTGCCTAAGAATATCATAGTGACCTAAAGACTTCTTGGAGCGTGCTACTGAAAGCTTTGGTGATAGTCAGGGAGTCACCCTGTTTAACTTTTTTTTGTATTTTGAATGTCAGGCCTTCAGTGTGCAGTTTGATATCGGCTGTGCTTTGTTGGTAAATAATTTGGAGAAGTTTTATAAATGTAGGTTTGACGTTTTGCTGAAGAAGAGAAAGCTAAATGGGTTGGTGTGGGTGATACCGTCGAAGACCTTTGAATAATCCTCAAAAGCCAGGTTCAAAGGTTTATTAAATTCGCTACATTTCTCTATTACCTGGTTTTCGGTATGGAGGTGGTCAGTTGTCCAATATTTGCTTGCTAGCTTACATTGGTGGTTTGTGTTGTTCCAATTGATAGACTGTTTGATATTATCTGAATGTTTATATAGAGGGATATCGCTATTCTAAGCAAATAAAGGGAAATTTATAAACATTCACGTAAAAATGTTGGACATTATAAAATTAAATAAATAAATACATAGTTATCGTATATAAAGATCGTTACAAATAAAATCACATAGATCATTAGAAAATTGGTCAAGTGCCCCTTGGATATTTGTTGTGTCAAAGGTTTTAGTAATTGTTGTTATAGGCGCGATTCTACGGCCATCGCCCCATGGAAACCATCAAGGATTATTAGTTCTTCATAATCCTGCCCAATTCTTTTAACAGTGTCTTTGTAATTAGCATTATCAACTATCCTATTTAAGATCACGCACCCCCTCCCTCCCGTATGAAGTGTACTTACACGGCAAAGGTATATGAAAGGGTCTCCCATTTAAAAATCTTACAAGACAGAGTCTGAGTCTGATCAAGACTCCAAAAACTCCCGTTGGGCTCCCCAACTATCACGTTCTTAGCTGGCAAGTCATGTCAAATGCTGTCAGATTTGATATGACGTGAGTGTTTAGTTCTTGGTTAGTTAAAGAGATGTCACTATGCTCTATTATTTCGCAATATTGCTTCAAATACTAAAAGTAATTCATAAGTTATATTTTATTAAACTTGCGCTTTACGTTATTATCTCATTGTTTCATTACGAATACAATACAATCTACGAGAAATATACAAACATAATACGCAAAAGTGGCACATAACAAAGCAAATACTGATTAATTCGTCACATGGCGACACACGTCCTTTATAGATATTTTGAGACAGTGGATCGGTAGTTTGTAATTTTTACCTTTTGAAGTTATCCTGATATCAAACATCAATTCTGTGTACTAACTACATAGGTACAGTAAGCTGTTTTCAACCATTGAAACCTGTTCCTGTCAAATAAATTTAAGTTTTTATCGTGGTTTTAGTACTAAAATGTGAGAAATAATTTTGTGGGTCCTAGCTACCACCCTCCTCTCAGGCTAGATCATTGCTTAGACTAAAAAACATATTGTGCGAGTGAATTCTCTTTTAGTTTGCCGATTTGTAATAAAAAATGTGATATGTTGTTTATAACCTATTAATCTGTTAAATAATTTCAGGTTTTTTAATAAATATTAATCTGATCAATTACTAAGTTTAATTATAGTTTATTTTGTAAAAGTTTTATAATTTATATAGCTTTATTTATATTTCCTGTAATTTCTTTAAAAAAATGCTTCCTGAAATTAAAAATGCAGGCTAAAGTTACTTTTCTACGCAGGCGAAGTTGCGGGCACAGCTAGTTGTTCATAAAATTACACATAGATGGCATCGTGCTTTGTACAGCATGCCATAAATGCTGTCAAGTTTCACATAACATGAGCACCTACGTGATATAAGTTTTTTGGTAGTTCAAAAGATGGCACTGTGCTCTACGTATTACTTCGATATTATATTGTGGAAAAGTTTGTATGTAGGTATACCATACGTCAAATATGTGAAGTTTGTCTTTTGGAATTGATAAATTTGGAGTGCCATTAAATTACGTAAATTACTAGAAGGGTTCTGAATCGACAACATGTATCGAAAATATTCTAATTGTCACCTTTTTTCTATTTTAATTTAATAAAATAGTGTCATCTTATTGACATTTTTTTAAGCTGTCAAAATTAACGAGAGCATTCAAATTTCCATAATTGCCGAATTGAAGAAGGTTGGTTGTCAAAAAATACATTGATATATTAATACTCAAGGGTTTGGTATCAGAAAAAAGGATGAGATGATCACAATGCGATTAATACATTGTATGCACCAACCAGGTATTAAATATTCAATCAAATTGAACAAATTCAATATTGAGTTCAAAAAATTATATGAAAATCAATATAAAAGTAGGTATAGCATATTTAATTTGGTAAAGCATAAAATTCGAAAAGAGAAAATGAGGGGTTTGCCAGGGATTAAGAAAGAACATGATTCAAGCACACAGTAAAAGCGTCGAATAATCATACATAGGTATGAATTTAAAATTTGAAAAACGCTGTGGTACGTGGCAGGGTTTGAAGTGGCGACCTCTTGCATAGCAAGCAAATACCTAAACCACTCGGCCATGGACGCTTTTTACCTCTCTAACTATAAACTGCTACCTGGCTTTGGAATAGGACGTCCTTTATTTCACATTGATCGATGAACAATTAGGATTACTTGAAGATGATCTATTCAATATGAGGAAGCTGTTCACTATAAACATAGATTTTAGGATTTCGTACGTCGAAAAGAATAACCGAACCCCTTATATAGGATCCGTTTATCATCGTCAATTTTTGTCAAGGAGAAAATATCAAACTGAAAGTTACATCAAATACTCAGGCCTACTGTCCCTTCGCCTGAGCCAACACAATCAAAAGAAACATTCATTTATGCTGCCAATTTTTGACACTCGCAAAGGGAACTACTATTTGCGAAGTATTTAGATTCTCAAAATTTAGAATAAAGCAACGTCAAGTACAGAGAATTGCGTAAACTTTAAAAATAAATTGCGTTGTGCGAGTCCGTCTTGCACTTGGCCTTTTCTTTTTTTTCTTTTCTTGGGTTCTATTCCCACTCAACACAAATATTTCTGCGATGAATATCGATGTTTGTTCCGTGTCTGGTTGTGCAATAAAAAATTTTAAATGTATACCACTGTTCTGATAAAAACAAGTGCTAAAGCTTCTTATCACAGGATCAGATCAATTAATGTGATTTTGTGTAATATACTTATTTATTACTACACGATAAACAACAGATGATGATGATGATGATAAAAACCAAAATAATTTTGTTTTAAATGTTTCTTCCGGTTGACTAACTTCTTAAGTGGCAGAAAAGATTTTGACGGGACTACGACTTTTAAGTTAAAAAAAAATCAAAATCCTGTTGTTCACGCGAACGAACTTATTTATTACTACACGATAAACACGATGATGATGATGATAAAAACCAAAATAATTTTGTTTTAAATGTTTCTTCCGGTTGAAGACTAACTTCTTAAGTGGCAGAAAAGATTTTGTTGACTACGACTACTTTTAAGTTAAAAAAAAAATCAAAATCCTGTAGTTCACGCGAACGAAGTCGCGGGCACAGCTAGTATATACAGGGTGTAACAGGAGGGGTGGATCATCGTAAGTCAATCCATGGGGGACTTCAATACCTATCGATATAACCCCCATGTATGTTCAGCGATTTTCAATAGTTCCAAAGTTATTGAGATTTTTGTGAAATTTTTGTAAGAAGCCGGAATTCAGTATAAAAGTCTTCACTGTAGCTTAACTACTGGACCTGCTTGCATGGTTTTTTTTCTAGAAATAGTTCAATAGTGGCTCTTTATAATTACGACACCGATTTGAGTCATAACCCTATCATATTGGAGTAAAAAAATAATTCTTCACAAAAGTTTTACGAATCGAATTGTGTCTACCAACTTTCAAAGCCTCCAGTGAAAAAAAAGTGCCTGTGTTTTTTTTCTAGAACTTATTTTAAAAACTACCTACATTCATGGATAGTATACCCTGAAAATTTCATACCGCTACTACCAGAGCATCAAAACAAAAAATGAACGCAAATGGCACAGGTGCCATAAATCAGTGTTTATATTTTTCATGAAAAACTTTAATTTAAAGAATAAATCGATATGTTTCAGCAAATTTATGCTATGTTAGTAACATTAGTAGCAGTAATTTTACAGAATTGCAAATTGAAGGGGTGAAAATCAAACAAAGAAAATTTAAATAATTTTTGTTAATAATTTTTTTATAGTAAGTGTTCATAATGGGCATTATTATTGGCTATGCATAGCTTAAACCTTCTTAAAAAGCTTTTTTGGAGGTTGTGGAATGCTTCTTTTTTGTAAAAATTTTCAGGGGCCCAAATTGTGACAAGGCAAAATGTAGTAGTAGCATTTTGCAACATCCGAAAAACCTTTGTAAAAAGGTGTCGTACTCGTTTATGCATAGCTCCATTATTTGGAGCCCATTATGAACACTTACTGTAAAAAAAATAATTAACAAAAATTATGTAAATTTTCTTTGTTTGATTTTCACCCCTTCAATTTGCAATTCTGTAAAATTACTGCTACTAATGTTACTAACATAGCATAAATTTGCTGAAACATATCGATTTATTCTTTAAATTAAAGTTTTTCATGAAAAATAAAAACACTGATTTATGGCACCTGTGCCATTTGCGTTCATTTTTTGTTTTGATGCTCTGGTAGTAGCGGTATGAAATTTTCAGGGTATACTATCCATGAATGTAGGTAGTTTTTAAAATAAGTTCTAGAAAAAAAACACAGGCACTTTTTTTTCACTGGAGGCTTTGAAAGTTGGTAGACACAATTCGATTCGTAAAACTTTTGTGAAGAATTATTTTTTAACTCCAATATGATAGAATTATGACTCAAATCGGTATCGTAATTATAAAGACCCACTATTGAACTATTTCTAGAAAAAAAATCATGCAAGCAGGTCCAGTAGTTAAGCAGCAGTGAAGACTTTTATACTGAATTCCGGCTTCTTACAAAAAAATCACAAAAATCTCAATAACTTTGGAACTATTGAAAATCGCTGAACATACATGGGGGTTATATCGATAGGTATTGAAGTCCCCCATCGATAGACTTACGATGATCCACCCCCCCTGTTACACCCTGTATACAGGGTGTAACAGGGGGGGTAGACTTACGATGATCCACCCCCCCTGTTACACCCTGTATACAGGGTGTAACAGGGGGGGTGGATCATCGTAAGTCAATCGATGGGGGACTTCAATACCTATCGATATAACCCCCATGTATGTTCAGCGATTTTCAATAGTTCCAAAGTTATTGAGATTTTTGTGAAATTTTTGTAAGAAGCCGGAATTCAGTATAAAAGTCTTCACTGTAGCTTAACTACTGGACCTGCTTGCATGATTTTTTTTCTAGAAATAGTTCAATAGTGGGTCTTTATAATTACGATACCGATTTGAGTCATAACCCTAACATATTGGAGTAAAAAAATAATTCTTCACAAAAGTTTTACGAATCGAATTGTGTCTACCAACTTTCAAAGCCTCCAGTGAAAAAAAAGTGCCTGTGATTTTTTTCTAGAACTTATTTTTAAAACTACCTACATTCATGGATAGTATACCCTGAAAATTTCATACCGCTATTACCAGAGCATCATAACGAAAATTGAACGCGAATGGCACAGGTGCCATAAATCAGTGTTTTTATTTTTTATGAAAAACTTTAATTTAAAAAAGAAATCTATATGTTTCAGCAAATTTATGCTATGTTAGTAACATTAGTAGCAGTAATTTTACAGAATTGCAAATTAAAGGGGTGAAAATCAAACAAAGAAAATTTACATATTTTTTGTCAATTTTTTTTTTTTTACAGTAAGTGTTCATAATGGGCTCCATTATTGGCTATGCATAAACGAGTACGACACCTTTTTACAAAGGTTTTTCGGATGTTGCAAAATGCTACTACTACATTTTGCCTTGTCACAATTTGGGCCCCTGAAAAATTTTACAAAAAAGGAGCATTCCACAACCTCCAAAAAAGCTTTGCATAGCCAATAATAATGCCCATTATGAACACTTATTATAAAAAAAATTATTAACAAAAATTATGTAAATTTTCTTTGTTTGATTTTCACCCCATCAATTTGCAATTATGTTAAATTACTGCTACTAATGTTACTAACATAGCATAAATTTGCTGAAACATATCGATTTATTTTTTAAATTAAAGTTTTACATGAAAAATAAAACCACTGATTTATAGCACCTGTGCCATTCGCGGTCACTTTTCGTTTTGATGCTCTGGCAGTAGCGGTATGAAATTTTCAGGGTATACTACCCATAAATGTAGGTAGTTTTTAAAATAAGTTCTAGAAAAAAAACACAGGCACTTTTTTTTCACTGGAGGCTTTGAAAGTTGGTAGACACAATTCGATTTGTGAAACTTTTGTGAAGAATCATTTTTTTACTCCAATATGATAGGGTTATGACTCAAATCGGTATCGTAATTATAAAGACCCACTATTGAACCACTTTTAGAAAAAAAATCATACAAGCAGGTCCAGTAGTTAAGCTACAGTGAAGACTTTTATACTGAATTCCGGCTTCTTACAAAAATTTCACAAAAATCTCAATAACTTTGGAACTATTGAAAATCGCTGAACATACATGGGGGTTATATCGATAGGTATTGAAGTCCCCCATCGATTGACTTACGATGATCCACCCCCCTTGTTACACCCTGTATATACGAATGTATACAAAATCTATCCGATACGTTAAAAAAAAGCGTTGTTTCCAAATTCAAACCAGTTTCGGACACGTTGTAAAACCGCCCCTTCATAGACATAGAATGAAAGTCGAACACAACAATTTGACAAGAATATGAGAAATGACAAGTGACTGCCGAAATCGTGTCCACAAACGACTCACATTGAATGTGGCATGCAAACTGCAGGCTAAATATAACTTACGTTCCCGCCCCGTACAAGTTGGAATGTAAATCCCCACTTTATGAACTCAGAGCTGGTCCGTTGACCCGTAATCTGCCAGATGTTTCATCTCATCACTTAGTGACTCTTTTTATTGAATGAAAAACTTTCAGAAGCTCCGCTTCCATAAAATGCAAGCTAGGGTTGTAGCATTCAGTTTGTTCTGTTTTTCAGACAGTCAAATTTGTTTTAATGATATTGGCGCTGAGATCTAGTGATGGTATTTTTTTGGATAATTTATCAATCTTTGCTACTTTGTTAATTTTTTTGCTTATATGTAAATTCAAAAGCCATTTTTTTGCTTTTATTATTAAGAACTTGAATTCCAAAACAAATTGAAGCATTTAAATCACACATGTTCCGGTAGTTTAAACAACTTTACAAGGACCCAAATAAAGGTTTCTTCCGAAATGAAACCCTCCTTGAAAAATACTCCATGAATATTATATTAAATCTTTACATTATATTTAGCTAAATGGAAACATAACTTGTAATATTTCTATGTCCCATCACTAATGCAAAATTCTATGATGCTCTCGTTTCGCAGTAGGTACCGCACTAAAAGAGACTCAAACTGCGTCAAAGTGGTGGCTGATATTCGACATTACTTCATACATTTTCCAAATAAGCTTCTTAAAGTTTCACGTGCGACCGATTAGGTGGATTACCTCTGGATATTTGTTTTTCCATACATTCGTTATGTTTTCTGATTTATTTAGCAGTTGGTGTTGTCGACACGTTATATTCAATCCTACATATTTAATCCAAATTGTTTTATTACTTCACAAGACCTATTTGTTTTTCAGTAAAAGGAATAAAACATTACCAATCTCGTTTAATTCATAAAACGCAGTAAAGAAATCAATAAGAAAGTATTTATAACACTATTCTTTTTCACTCATTTAATAAAGAAAAGAAGCAATTGACATAAAATTATGGTAAAAGTTTCCATTAGCTAGTCTTAAAATAATATCTTAAGGCTCCTCTATGACTAAGAAACAGCATGACGTCATGTCCCAGAAATAGTCATCAATTTGGCAACATATAATTACTGTTCACATTTACAGAAAGAATTTAGCTTGCTTTATTAGAAACCGCTTTAGCAGAAGCGGAACGAATTTCGCCGTAAACAAAGTTCATTTACAATCTGTAGCTTACAAAAGATCATCTAAACGGATCGGAGACGTGTGCTGCGGGCGCGAAAATGTAAATTCGCCAAAATAAATCGGCCACGGCGATACCTATCACCGAACTCGCGCACGAATTGAGGAAAAAGATCTATTTAAATGTAGATTGTCCCCGGTAATACTTCCATTTGTTTTTGTCTCAGAAAGCCGGGGAGATACGATTGCGGTCGCAAGCCGTCTGTACCTCCGCTACTGTGTAGCTGAATCCGAGTTTTTATTCACCCTCATCCCTGATGGATCCATCAGATATATTTTTGATAGCTTCCTCGTCCAGAATGGCTGGTTTTACGGTTTAATAAAATAGTGCTAAGCTTACAACATACGGTCGAAATCAGTGAGCGGTGGATCTGACATCGGCTGGTAGAAGACTAACTCCTTATGTGGTTAAGGTGTTTGGATAGGATAAAAGTCGTGGAGAGTCGACGGAGATTTGGGGTAGGCATCTTGTTTCGATTGAGATCTTAATGCTAAGTCTGGAACGATACAATGCACTTGCCGATTGTCAAAAAGGTTTCCATTGTAAGAATAAGCGGCTTATCTATTTACTCCGCTGTTCTATTTACACACTGTTGAAATAATATAGATCTATTTGTTAGAAGTACTTATTGTAGAAAACTTTGGCCTACTAATGTTTGATTTTCAAATATGGTTCACAATTATTTATTCACTCCCAATACTTGTAGCATAATCTATATGACGTACGCTTACGTCATCACCAAGTCTTGTAAATTATACTAATGTTTTTGCTTACAAACTTGTGTAACAAAATAATAAGCATCACAGTAGTTCTTTCAGAGTTATTAACTGACTCTGGTTTTAGGTTTAGTATACAAATATAGTTAATACATTATCTTGCTAATCCATTACCGCAAATTGATATCACAACGTCTAAAATATTTAATCTATGTTTATATTGTTATTCAACCTATTTCGGCTATGTCTAACAGTCATAATGGTTCATGTAAGCAGTACATTTATTAAAGTGCATTATAATATGTTTGCGCGTAAACACACAATTCTATTAAGTACTGCAAAAATAAAATACCGGTTGACATTTATACAGAAAGAAAATTGAGAAAATAATTGTAGAACGTTCAAGTCCCAGAGAGAATATTGCCTTGCATTACACTCGCTGCATCTTTAAACGGGCTTGTGAAACAAGTTCATAATAAATCAAAAGCCCCATTTCTGAAATGGGTGTATATTTTTTTACATTAGTTCGGCGCAGGGCTAATAGCGAACCAATATTTGCAACCGACTTGATGCAATGCAAATATGAAAACGTATTTATCAAAAGCTGTAGCAATCTCGTGACTTCGAATAATGAAAATGAAGAAATTTTTCAACGGCCGAGCAAAGCACCTGCATTCAATCCATTTGCAACCAAATTGCAGTTCATTTTGCAGTTGTAATGAGCGGCTATGCCGTTTCGTGTCTGCAATACAGTTTTATTATAGCAATGTTAATTTTATGACATTTGAAATACTTGGTCTTGGCAACTGTTGTTTATTTGGAGGTCGGATGCTAACTTAATTTGCAAACGATTCGTAGCCAAACAAATTGTAATGCTAATAAGCAAGTCTAAATCTGTTGGATCCAGGGCGAATCAGTGAGCTTTACAAAATTGGACACAGAATTAATTTACAAAGGAGGTAATCAAACGATGTCGGTCTTAGAACTACAGACCACATTTCAACTAAAGGTAAATAAAGCCTTAGTTAGTAAAGGTTATTCAGTCACAAATAACAAAATATATCTTAGTTCATTAAAAAGCACTCGCCAAAAACACTTTGCTATGTTATTTACTCGTTTTTACTCATCTCCACTTCGCCACTCGGCTTCGCCTATGTTTATTTTCAATTTGTCATAAAATATAACACAAACAGTATCAACTAATCTGAAAATAGTAGGTAAAAGCTTTCAATGTTAGCCCTATTATACTTTATACCCGATATACGTTTTTTGCCGAGCTTATATTATTGTTTTATTTATATGCTTTTTGCGAGATCATTGAAGTTTGTTTAGTATTATTTATTGTGACATATACCGTATGTTTACCGTCATTGAATTTAGGTTAGATATCAGAAAACGGGGGCTTAATAAGGTGAAACAAATAAAATAAAACTTGTATGAGTAACCTAGACTCAAGGGCATCTAGAGTGTAGGTTATTCATACAAATATTATATTAGATCCTATCGGTATTTTCACCTTGTGGGTATAATAAATACATTCAGATCACTATACGGTTCATCTTTAATGAGGAAGTATTTGAAACGCTTGACATCGCTTCGATTTGTAAGTGTCGCTTGATCAAGGATAATATCATATTAAAAATGCCACCTGCCACTCAGTTACTTCATAATACAGCTCCGATATTAAATTTTTACGAGTAGGGCAGATAACATCCATCCTTTTACAACTTTCGCGATGAAAAATTTTCAACTTCATCTACTTCTGAAGCTTGTTAAGGAGACGAAAACTCTTGGAAAGCTTTCAACCGGCGCGGAAAACATAAAACAGGCATACGGCGTTTTATGAAGCCGACTGCAACTCGATTAGGAAGTTGCTGTGATGGTGGTGACCTTCTGGCGACAGACTGATTTAAGTTTTATAGGTGGAGATGATTACACACATTAATGGCGACTGGCGTTGGCCACCCACGTAATCCTGGTGTATCATTACTTTTGGACAGCTTTTTAAAACATCTTCATGACTATGATAAATCCACAAAACATTTTAATAGACTTTGTGATCCGTTTTTGCACGGGTCTATGGAGTTTTTACTTATCTTAGAGTTAAATTAAGAAGAGCCAATGACATGAAAAATCCATGTATGTGTCATATATGTGTGTTTTTGCTTGAGTTTTGTATTGATATAATTTGTTGTATACCTGTTTGTTTATGTTATGTGGTCAATAAACGATTTCTATTCTATTATATTCTATGTTTGTACTTACAGTTGATCCTGAAACAGTGTAAGTGTATAAAGATCTAGTAAGTACGTCGAAACACCCTTAAACATAATTTGATTTTGCTCTATCATCATTGAAACAGCTAATCGCAATACATGTTTGCAAATTGTTATCACCGGTCAATGCGTCAAACACTAAATTGATCCTTTTAGAACGGAATCCAATTTTGCAAAACGCCGCTTTATGTAGCTCATGGTCAAATAAATCAATTATTCTAACCAGAGCGGTGCCAATAGCTAATCATTCACTAATACTAAATTGGACTCGAAATAATGTTCCGATAATAATTGGGAACCGCACTGAACGGGTCCAGAGACGTATCTAGGTGATGAAAAGCTCGCTACCCGTTTCTTTACCTAGCTTGTTTACATAGGATTACGCACCACTAACAAAAAATTTCGATGAAAACTTATTTTACAGATTAAAACTGGCTCGGTGGAACAGTGATTAGCGACCCTGGTAACGGTTCCAAGAGTCGGGGTGCGATTCCCACCCGGGACTATTATTTGTGTGACGAACATCGGTGCTTGTTCTGGGTGTATTATTAAATTTACTAAGGTATATTTGTGTAATTGATAAAGCTAATTACAAATTTCTACCATTTATTATGTACACTTATTATGGTCTACTATCTAGTCTGGGTACCCAGAATTCCAAATTTCCATGTATATCAATTGTAATTATTGTATTCGAAGTTTGTAACGCACGCAGATTATAAAAATAAACAACTGGTCCCTAAGTTCGGCCCTGGGCGGGCACAGCTTGTGTTCTTGTTATTCAGCGGGCATACAACGCTCTACTCCTATTAATTACCCTTGTCCAAATGTAAGCCATTGAGAGCAGACTATGACCAACAATGCGAGCTTTCATCGTAAGTGCTACGACAGAGTGGATCGGAATTCGTGTTTTATAGCGCCAAAAATAGGCTAAACATTACTCTATGAATATGTATTCACGAGCGCGATGGCGCATTGGATATTGTCCCAGTCTCTTGCGCCAAGAGTCGTAGGTTTGATTCTCACTGGAGACAAATATTTGTGTGAATTTTTATATTTGTTCCGTGTCTAGGTGTGTTATTTGTATACTTATATTAATTTGTGTCTACCATTGTTGTTTCTCATAGGTACCCGTATCACTTAGTACTTAACCTACTTACCACGGAAACGAATCAATTCTGTACCTATGTGATAATTATATGTATTTATATTTGATTCTTGCTGTATAGGTATTTCACATCATCAGCGCCTGTAGTGGGCCCGTCCCCACTGCTGGGGCACGGGCCCACCCTTAACTAGGGCAATCCAGCCTTAGTCAACTGTACTGGCCAAATGCGGGTTGGTCGAATACACTACCTTAGAACTTTTTCATATGTGTGCAAGTTCCTCATATTTAAAACATCGTAAAGGAAAAATTTTAAAATCATATTCACATTATGACGGTGAAGGAATCGTATAATCTTACATCACTACATAGAATAAAGCAAAGTCGCTTCCCACGTCTGTTTGTCTTTATGCAAGCTTAAATCCTTAAAACTACACAACAGATTTTGATGCAATTCGATTTTTTTATAGATGGAGGGATTGAAGAGGAAGGTTTTTATGTATAATATTTTCTTAAGCGAAGCGAGGGCGTCACTATTAATATACAGGGTGTAACAGGGGGAGTGGATCATCGTAAGTCAATCGATGGGGGACTTCAATACCTATCGATATAACCCCCATGTATGTTCAGCGATTTTCAATGGTTCCAAAGTTCATGAGATTTTTGTGAAATTTTTGAAAAAGCCGGAATTCAGTATAAAATTCTTCACTGTAGCTTAAGTACTAGGCCTGCTTGCATGATTTTTTTTCTAGAAATAGTTCAATAGTGGGTCTTTATAATTACGATACCGATTTGAGTCATAACCCTATCATATTGGAATATATAAATAATTCTTCACAAAAGTTTTACGTTTAATGTAAATTTTCTTGAAAATCGCTGAACATACATGGGGGTTATATCGATAGGTATTGAAGTCCCCCATCGATTGACTTACGATGATCCACCCCTCCTGTTACACCCTGTATATTACAGATTGAAAAACACTGTAGTACGTAGCGGAGTTTTATTTATCTTCTAACAATTTCTTATTTTTGGTTAGTGTTAATACGGTTGAGAGAATAATTGCAGATAAACTCTTTATCAATATAACTTGTCCAAATAATGTTCGTTTTTAACGAAATGTTATTAAGCAATTTGGAGTTTCGATAATATGCACACACAATCAATTTATTGAAAATGTCAGCCTTGCGAACAATATTCATGTGACCAAACCAATAGCTTGTAATCAAAGGTATTATCTCCGTGTAAATTTTATATGTAGTGGATTGGCGTCCAATTGGCATTTTGATACATTCTGGTAAATTTTAACTTAAACATTAACATTTCTGATACAACGACATAATGCGCTTGTGGAAATGTTTTAATTTAGCAGAGGGGTTGCATACGAAAACAAATTTAATATAAAAAATTAAACGATAAGTAATAATATGATTATAGTTTACAATAAAACAGTGATTTTAAAAGATAATGATTTTTTTAAGGATTTATTTTTGTAATCACTACCTCACTTATTAGAAATGTGTTGTTAACTCTGTTTATTTTTTGCTTAGATGTCTTAAACTGAAATCCTTTTCGGATTTTGGAAGAAGACGGCTTATGAATCAAATCATTTTGCTAAATCAAAGAACAATATTCACAAAACGCCACTCAGCTATCTAAAAATACACACTTAAACATACCTAAAAGTTAAACTGTAAACTG
Source organism: Maruca vitrata (assembly GCA_039566165.1). Lineage (NCBI taxonomy): Eukaryota > Metazoa > Arthropoda > Insecta > Lepidoptera > Crambidae > Maruca > Maruca vitrata. The sequence goes on from CM076928.1 coordinate 8,140,842, forward strand.
AATATCTTTCTTCGAAATTTCTTTCAAGAAGAAGAAGGTTTAATATTTTTAAATACAAACTGTCACCTCAGGTAAATTCTAATATACATTTGCAAAGTCACACAGATAGCGGTGACTTCCGAGTCGGCGTGACGCGAGATTTATGGTCCCAGGAACGTTGGCAACGTTCTTTAAACACCGTTTAACACAGGTTCTCAATCCCCTATGGAGTGGCAAAGACCAAAATAGGTGAAAAGAACCGAGACTTCAGTTAGAGTCAACGATAGAAGAAACAAGAAATCGGATTCTACTTCAATTAGATGCTGGTGAAAAAAATAATCACGAAGGTTTTCAAGGAAATAAGTGGTTATTGCTTTGTTATAATTTTATCAAAAAAGTACCCGTAATCGACGAGCATGCATGAAGAGGTTGATGGATGTGAAAGAAGCGAAAGTGAAGTGACAAGATCGCAGCACATGGCAGGAAGTGGCTATCTATGCCTAGCCCTATGGGGAAAAGACGTGGTTTTATGTATGTATATGTATAATTTAATAATGGATTGAATATCTGAATTTATGAATTACGAGTTCTTTGTTTACAAGGGATTCGTGGATCAGGTTGAGAACCAATGACTCACAAAAGAAAATAATTTATTCCTAACGCAGATTCAAAACTACACTCGGCCTTGTTTAAAATGTATATTCCCAGCTTAAACAACGTTTTATTTACGTATGAGATGAAATTAAATGAAAACAATGTTACATTTATCATATTAAGTAACAACCTACGACCTACGACCTACAATCATGTTTTGAATCTAATACACGAAAATTTATCGACTTTATTTTCATTCTAACCTTCAAAAAGAAACATTGCCCTAAATATTTTTTTTTAAAAACTACAAACATACTAAGACAAAATTGCGTTACATATCACTTTCAATATGCAAATATAAATTTTAATGGAGAATCAAGAAACTAAATAACCTTTATACCAAAAGGTTATAGTATCTCATGTATAAAAAAAACCAAAATTGTCATCGAAAAAAGTGATGACTAAATTGAACTAAAAAAAATCTAATGTAAATCACCCGCAACAGTCAGTGTCACATGGCAGTGACAAAGCGCATGACGCATGACGCATGACGCGTGACGTGTTGACGTATGCAAAATTACGTTAGCGCTGACGTCACATGCCAAGGCCCGAAATCCGTGGAGCGTGGTGAAATTGCTACTTTATTTTGGTATTTCGGGTGTCTTTAAAAAAGAGATGCTGATTTTGACGGCTTTATTATGAGGCACCATCCGCTTCATATTTTGGTGCTGAAGTAAGCTAAATTGTCAACAATAAATTGTTACTATTTTCTTGTTTATGGTGAAATAAATGAACAACATTAACATAACCGAGCCAACAGTATGACAAAGATACTTGGATGTTATAAGCATGCCCTAATACAAACTTCTCACTGATTTATTTTAAAATTATTATGAAGTTTTAATATTGAATTGACTTTAAAAATGTGTATTCAATTATTAATCACACAATCAACGGAATTTTTAGATCTTATAAAATGCACTATTATAAAATAAATTGAAGCTCTTACTTACTTCTAAAAAATTTGCCGTCACTTTGCGAAATAAGTTATCGTTATCAAGTCTGTCAAACTAACGATCCATGTCATCGTTCAAACATTCTAAGATTACCTCTTCACGTCGTCCTGCCAGTCCCAACCTGTCGTAACCGACCGTATTTAATAAGATATTTATCCCGTCATGCACCAGACGCTCCACAGAACCAGTCAGTACCCTCCGATTCCCAGATGCCGGTGTTGGCTCCAGTCGGAAGGCACCCATTATCCACACCGTTAATGCCTTTTGTCAGGAGCCCATTCAGTGAGAATAATTAATAAAGGCGCGGTTTAGACGGAACCTGCCGAGTAATATCAGCTTGATTTCTTCGGTTCCGATCAACGGTGTCCCTTTGTAATCATCCTGCGGTAATTTGCTTTAATTGTTGGTAACAATAAAGGCTAAGGGCGCTCGGTGATTCGTACGTTTCATTCTGATAGGAATAATTGGTAAATGAGATCGTTTTAATTATCCTTTGAATCGATTTACTCTTGTTCCTGGTATTGGATTGTGACACCTGTTAGTACATGGCAAATATTCTTATTCGTGTTTTTTTTTGTATGTGTTTATTATTTCATTAAAGAATTTGCAAAAAAATCACGATAGTTTCTAAAATGATGGGCATATTCGATCAAACTTGCAAACTTTTGTTACATAAGATTTAAGGATGATAATAAGTATATAAATATAATACTCAATACTTATAAGTTAGTGTATCCATGACCAGATCAAAAAGCGGTCAATAGCAAGACATTATTGAGCAAACCGCGCACTAATAGGAGCAAAAACTCACGGCCTCAAACGTTCGCCGAATCATCGCGAATTACGGAGACGGATCGCGGAAATTTCCGTTTATTCTGTCGACATATTACCCTCTTAGTTAACCAGCTAAGAAGGTTAATCCGACCTCTGTTGGATGATAATTAGAGTACGTTTACGGGCTATCTTTGCTCACGTCTGCCTACATTATTTACACAGATAGCATCCTTTGCAAATAGGCGTTTAATCGAATGACTGTTTCATCAGATGTTGATTCGGTTACGTGGACAGGGTATGTTTTTGCTGACTTACCGTTCTTACAAATTGTGGTAAGACTAGAGTCACTGAAAATTTAACATGATGACGTTGACATTTTGTAAGCGCAGGTAAAATACGGTGAAAGCGATTGAAGAAAGTGTGTTTGAGCTATTTTTTTGAACCAAGTCCATTATATATTTTAACTAACTTCATTGTCAATAGATTTTAAATTAGCTTAAATACCTTAAAGTGGACCTTACCTCTCCCACAACGTCAACGATCCACAGTCCAAAATATAGAATTGTAACAAAATTGTATCTTAATCCCAAATTATTAGTACAAATGACATGGGTTTTACGAGTTTAAAAGCGCCGTTTTATTCTTTGCCCCAAACCAGGGGCTTGTTAGCAAAATTAGGCACTGCAAATGTATCCGAGGCAGGTAAACAACTTACTCAAATTTGCAGCCAAAAGAAATTATGAGAAATCTAATTTTATTCGCCTGCCGTCCGAACGCCGAAATAAAATAACGCGGCGTTAACAAGTCTTTGCATTTCGCTATATAAATACGTGATACAAAATTGACGGCGTGTTTTCGAATCTGTACTGTGTAAATACTGTCCCCCATAATGATTATTTGAACGAACAATTAACATTGGGCGGCTGTCAGACGGAGTGTAATTCGGTTAGCCGTGCGTATGGCAAACAGGCCACTTAAATATACGCCTCTATCTGTCACGCGCCCTCATTAGCACGATGAAACAGATGAATCGGTGGATGTTTCACATTCATCGATTACGAATGATCGATTTAAATTAATCGTTTGAAATTCGTGATCACACACGTTGAATATTATGCACATTTATAGCCATAATTTGATAATTAATACCATTTTGTATGGTCGCCGTAAAATCAGTCCGTTTATTTATATAATATCAGTTCAACAATTACAATTGCATTCTCGACAAACGTAATGTAGGACGCCCTCAGGCCAGGTGGAACTGTAGGAATAAAATATTTTTCTTTCTTTCTTTCTTTCTTTCTTTCTTTCTTTCTTTAGGAACTGGATGCGAGTAGCCGCAAAGAGACAGAAGTGGTGAGCATTCGGGGAGGCCTATGTCCAGGAGAGGACAGGAATGGAATGTAACTGATGATGATGATGATAATATATTTAACAGATATTAAGCTATTGCATAGCTTTTATCGCGGGCTTTGAGCGCGGCGACCGAACCAAGAAATTCCGTAACGAAAAATACATCACAATCGTCTGACGTCGTTTCAGTTCGGTAGACTTCGGCACGGTGTTTGTGTGCGTGCGGTTAGACGTATTGTACGACTCTACGAAACTCGCACGAATCGAGACGAGCTGCTCCGAAATCGGACGATGCTATGCAATAGCTATACCGCGGCAGTCCCCGAGTGCCACACGTCTTTTTTTTATGACGATGAATAATATACGCCATCTGATTACAATCTAGTCTTAAAAAGACTACTCAGGTATTTATTTTAAACCTAAACTGCTAAAATAATTTACAGAAATATGTTTTATGAAAATCTTGACCAACAGGCAACTATTGTACAAATAACTATTATCATAATGTGCCTTTCTCAGCACAAGAAACAAAACGTCGGCTTAGAGTGTAAACCTGTCAAATCCATTTTTTTACTTTAATACGTTATTTATACCATTCGAAAGTGTGAAAATAAATACACAATCTAATCGTCTCTCCTGAAAATGTACCTGATATGGAGTTAGCAGGTTTACACTCTAAGCCGACGAAAACATAAAATAAATTATAGATTGCCTAAACCATATACATTCTAGAATTATGAGAGCAAATTAGGTAGGTATTTTAATCTTGCAAAAAGTTTAAACATATCTCTTAAATGGTATCTTCGAATCAATCAAATTCAAATTTAGGAGCGTGATGTTTCTGTGTAAAGAAATAATTTCAACTTGTTTCTTTGTGTGCTCCTGATAAAATCCTATTATATCTGTATGTCGGATCGAGAGCTAAAACGGTACACAAACATTCTCGCTTCCAATCTTCCGATGGACTTTTCAATGCATGACAAATATCACACAGCGCATTCAGATTTCGCATTCAATAGATGACAAAAGACACTATTAAAGAAGCTTTCAAATGTGAGTCGCTGCATTTAAAGAGACAGCAAATTGCGATTTCCAGATTCCAGAAATTCTTCCCTTTGTTTGCTTAGACCCGCTCACACGGTAAAGAGAAATACCTCGTAAGGCCCAGTTCAAACGAAACATTACCCAAAACTCATAATATTTATTGGTATTTGTATGAGAACTCCAAAATATATAGCAAACAAAGAATCAAAGTCTTTGTACAACCGGAAATTTTGGCGGTAGTACACTTTTCAAACAGATTTCTTTAAACGCCATTAGCCCCGCCCACTGGCCAATAGAAGAGCACTTGAAGAAAATCTGTCAAAATCCAAACAAAACGTTCCAATAGTAGGAGAGCTAGCTAGTTTGTTTTGGTAGGTATTTGAGGCAAGCTGAAAACTTATCCTGTACCTCTCCTATTATATCCCAGTACGAAACTGCAGACCTGGCTGGTGAGTAGCGGGGCTAAAGCAAACCCCCAAAAATATTTTTCATCTTTTTATTTATAACTAAAAAATAAGACTCACTAAGACAAATCATTTCGATGGAACTTCTACCCGTCAGGTGATCTGACAAATTATATTTTTTGGATTATAAAATATATTTATAAATAAAAATTGGGTCTTTGGTTTAGCCCCGCTACTCAGCCAGGTCTGATCGTAACTTTTATAAAGTCTTTTGTTGTCATATTATTATTCTATAACATATAAATTATGTATTACCTGTGCTTTATGCCTAACATAATTATGATTCGTGTGATAGTGTAGCCAGGGCGTCCTCGGGATTATGAAGAATCATTTAACTGGCTCGATGGCGCATTTTTTTTTTCGAATGGACTAAGCTGTTAGCCCAAGATGGCTTCTACAACTTCACCGGGCTGGCGGGGAGCGGAAGGCTCACACCCCTAGAGCGGAAGGCTCACACCCCTAGGCTCGATGGCGCATAGCACATAATAGTGCTTACGACTCATGTCATGACACAAAGTCGTGGGTTCGATTCTCACTCATATTTTCGTGATGAACCAGACAATGGGGTTTGTTCCGTGTCTGGGTGTGTTATTTATATTTTTAGGTATAGTGAAACAGTTATAGTATTCCAATGTTGATTCTGATATTCTTAACACATTTTATAAATGTAAAAAAAACAGCGGATTTAGGTAGGATCAGTAATATTTCCCGTTTTTATTATACCCAATTTTATAGAAGCCACTCTATCATTTTAAACTTGCCCTATATTCTCTGATATAGGGTTGTTAGGTATTACCCTCTGGCAAACGAGGTAGAAAATATTTATATTAAGTATAAGGTGAGAATAATAAATTACTCTTGTATACGTCGCCTATAGTAAGGAGTTTATATGTATAATTATAGATAAATAATTGCTAACATCTAAAACAAAGCTATCGATCTAATCCGCAAATCCGTTTATCGATAAAATAAGCTATTTTCAATTGTTTATTGTGTGTCGGGCTTAATGTGAAATCGCGCACGTGCAAAATTCTGCTACCGTAATATTGACGCTTCGTTAAATTCTCATGCTCATTTTGTACAGTACAGCATTTTGCAAAGGTGAACAATAGAAATGTATGATCGCTTATAGAAATATCGACTAAGCATGTTACTGGCAAATTTCTATTAGTAATTGTAATATTGAAGCGTTACGCTACCGCTTAATTCAAACCAAAATGTATTACTGCAACGTGTCATTTCAGTACCAAATATGTAGTATTAGGCAGATGTAAAATAGCGCCAACATACTCACACATTTGATTGAAATTTCTAATTTTCACTTAAGTTCACTGAAAGCCTATTCTTTTCTACTAGTTTGGTGACTATAAAATTATTTAAAACGTGATTAAAACAAATGCTATTATAATACTACATTTATTTCGGACAGGGTCCATTAAGTGTTGGTGTTAGTAACAATAATCTTACAAGCTACATAATTTGTAAAACATATTTTAAACATTAATATTATGTTAAGCATTTTATGTTAGTACACAAAATATGTAATATAGCGTTAACTTTGTTTGTAACCCTTCACCTTCCAATGACCAAAAGTTCAGATAGATCTACTAAAAAGATCATAGGATCGGTCGTTGCTGAACACGATTCCCGTAGTTTGAAAGTAGTCGGAGCAATTTTCCTTGGCTTACCTACTGGCTTCGGACTATAACATATTGTGGATATCGACAAGTATAGGTAACTGCGTTTTTCTTTAGATCAGTCTCATCATTATCATCCCTAAATAATATAACACAAATTTGTTAATTGTTGTCTGTCCCTGCAGTGGACAGGAATGGGCTGATGATGGTGATGATGTCTGTTCCTATGTAACGTGCCAACCAAATATTGAAAAGACAATTTTAATTGATCTTGGAACCTCACTTAATCGGCAAATTAACTGTGAAAACTGTAATCAGTATTTATAAACGCAACGGTCGTTGATGCATTTCAATAAATATATAGAGCGATTAAAGATAATGTTTTCTAATATATCTAACTAGTCACCCGCCCTCGCTACGCCTCGGGTATTTAATACATAAAATAAGACGTGTGGCACTCGTGGACTGCAGCGGTATAGCTATTGCATAGCATCGTCCGATTTCGGAGCAGCTCGTCTCAATTCGTGCGAGTTTCGTAGAGTCGTACAATACGTCTAACCGCACGCACACAAACACCGTGCCGAAGTCTACCGAACTGAAACTGTGAGGTTTTTTTCGTTACGGAATTTCTTGGTTCGGTCGCCGCGCTCAAAGCCCGCGATAAAAGCTATGCAATAGCTTAAAATCCTTCCTCTTGAGTCGGTGGAATAGGTTTATATAAACTTTTTTAAAAAACCGTGTCCAAATCAGTAGCATAGTTTTAAAGATCTAAGCATACAGATAGGAGCGGGAAGTGATGTTGCTTTATATGTACTAATGCATCAGACCCTAAACCAACGTCACGACCAAATGGCGATACCATCCTTTACATTTTCTCACTTAAGCGGAATTCATAACCTTTCATGTAAAAAAAACAAAACCAAATAAAACTAAGATATCTTTATAAATAGTTGCTGTCAAGTTTTGAAAAAAAAAATACATCCCAGAGATACTTCCGCGACTCGCAGTGAATTTTCGCCGTGCCTTTTGAGAAGCGCGCCGCGTTTTTGCCGGAAGGTTACGCTGGCGTTGAAAAAGGTAAATTGTACAGGAACTAGAATGGAGACAGATAATAAAGCAAGAAAGGTAGCCAGGCCAGGTAATTAATAACTCGTCGGGCTTGGAAATAATAAACTGTCCGGGCCGGGGCCGCCGTTATCGGCGTTGCCAAGTCAGACTATTTACCCAACTTGCGGGTACACTTGCTAATTATAGATTCTGTTAGGCTAGCAATTTCAATTTAAACTACTACTATAATCAGCGCGCAAAGTGCTTTCCCTAGAGTCCTAGTAAACAATCTCTATAGATAGGTTAATAATAATAATCTAAAGGTATTAAGAATCATTTGCAAGATCATGATTAATAACAACAGCACATAACCTAGAAAAGTCGAAATATTTTCTTTACATTCGAAATTAAAACTTTAAATCAGAATCTAGCACAGTGAAAGATTCATAGATTTGACATAATCTATAATTGAGATTCGACATAGATATTCCTTCTATGAAATGAAAATGTTCGTGCGTATACCTAAATGATTGCAACATGTAAGTGAGTGAAAGCACTAATTATTACGGCGGTTACCCGAACAAATGAGGCAACACTGAGTTTTTAAATCTTAAAGATTTTTTTCGGTTGGGGTAGCAGACTTTTTGTTTATCCTCTCGAGGAAAGAAATATAATGTCGCTATTGTTTACGCATCGAAGAGATGAGTGCACCCGCTACGGAGCCATTGGGAAATATTTACGATGCTAGCTTTTTCCAAACATCAACTCGTCTCATCTTCTATAGCCTATCCTTTTATTATTTGTATTCGTTTTACTTCTACTACTTTCAACACATATGTAACCAATTCAGGAAATAAAGCTGCTCTTACAAAGACATGGCATGTCTACTTAAATAGCCAATAATATCTTATAATATTATTATATCAAGACGTCACAGACACTAAACAAATAAACGTTCAACAATTGAATTGGTATAGGACAATCGGTGTGTCGCTACGAACAAGAACTTATTACCTAACTCTACTATACTTAAAAGGTAGCCCGAAACGTTTTGCCTGCCTAAGATCCCAATAATTTACCAAGGAATTAATAAACACACCAGGAAACCTGAATCGGCTAATTTACGTAACTAATCAAGCGTTCAGCGGGTGCAAGCAACGTAACATGCTATACGTATTGCCCGTTTGTGCAGAACATACTGAGGCCAAACAAATTAGAGTACAAGGTAATCCACATACGTTTGCAATACTAAAGGCAGGTTTTGTGAGCTTTCAAGAAATACGGTTCGGTAATCCCGGATTACATTGAAGTGCATCGATGGTAGGGGAATCCTATTGAGAATGACACGGTGAAGAAGGAAGATCGCATATTATATCAGCTTCAATATTTCAGCCATTTGGCCGTATTATGAAATCGGTGAAGCATCATCCATGGGTCTCTATGTCTAGTATTTATAACAAAAAAATTAAGGTTTTGTGATTATACCTACTTATTTTTAAGTGGCATGTACATTTGTATACAGCATTCTAAGAACTTTAATGGATACATAATAAAGAAACTAAATCAAATCAAAGGTTATTTAGTAGGTAAATCGTGAGGTGACGTGAAGAACTGTCTAGCAAGCGCTGCGTAAGGACCGAGAGGTCCCCGGTTCGAGTCCGGGGTCGGGCAAAATTTGTGTGAGTTTTTCTGTAATGAAATTACTCAGCCCGGAGTTAGGAAGTTGGCGGTTGAACTCCCGTGCCTCGGAAAGCACGATAAGCACCGGCTTATAGTCATCGGTCGGTAGGTCGTCGGTCGTAGGGCGCAGGACCACCGCGTTCAGCGCCCGATCTCTCATCGTTCATGTCGGATTGCCGTCTCACCGAATTATGAGAGTAAGTGAATAGAGAGTGCACTTGTGTTTGCGCTTGCACTTGTGCACAATTGAGATCGGCCGCCATGGCTGAAATCGGTCGGACGCCTTACATCGTGAGGTGGTTCCTCTTTGCAGACTGTGTGTTTTACAAAAATAATTACTGATTCTACGTGACTTGATTGTTTAAAATAGTAAACAGATAATTTAACCATTTTAAATGGCTAACGGATTTGGAACGCGTCAAAATAGAGTATTGTTTTATGTTAACGACTTTATGCTAATAAAACCGCGGGCCAAAACTAGTCGCTTTTAAATTAACAGTTAAATATAAAGCATACAGATGGAAATGGCGAAATTAAACTTAAACGATCAGTTTTGGGATCGTTCAATGCGGAAGGTATAACTCCGTTCTGTAGCAGTACCATAAGTTGGCTATCGAAAATGTATACGTAGGTACGTTAAAAACCTATCGAGTTGTTTTTTTCACACGACCGATTTTAGTTCTTCGCGTAACCACCGGGGGCGCTGTACATGTTTTTCATAGACAAATTTACGTAGGCGATATTTTACTTTTAAACTCATGGTAGCGCTACTGGTGTCGTAGACAAAGTAACAATATCAAAACGATAACGAAGTTCGAAAATAATAAAATGTATGTGATTGACATTAGACGCGATATATCACGTGGTCAATCTTATGTCAATGTATGGGACATTTTATTCTTTTCGAACTTCGTTATCGTTTTGGTATTGTTACTTTGGCTAAGCCCCCAGGCTCGCTGTCGGCGTAAGCTATCCAAGATAAATGAACACACCTTATTACTGTTACACGCTTTCCTTCGCTCTATGTATTACGTATTCATTCCGTATCCGCATTATGCATAATCTTTGGAACATTTTGCACACGTATATAAAGGATTCTCTGTATAAGCGGTTATAGGTTTTGTGGTTACCTCTGAACAGGTCTGATCCCATTTTATCCAGGATTTATTTCCAATAAGCTGGAATTCCGACGAAATATTCCGGGATTTAGAAGATCAAATTCCAGAAGAGGTGTGCGACACATGTTTGCACAAGTTCCTTTGCCATTATTATTTTATATTTGTTTTGTGAATTTGTGTTTGTGAAGTTGAACCCATAATTATTATTCAAAGTTTTTGTACTCTTGTGTGTTGAACAACGACTAAGAGATACAACCGTATTGAAAAGAACAATTATATCTAATAGATATGCAATTCTATTTAATAGTCATGAATATCTACACAGTACACGTAAATAACCCAATAATAAAGCTAACAAGCCAATAAAACAGCCAATTATCGCTTTCGAATGGAAGTTTTTGTAGCAAAATAAGGTTCTCAGTCGGTTCGAGTTTGGTATCGTAAATTTTATTCAAACTGCAAAAGAAAACTTAGTTACGAGTACAATATGGAAGCGTCGAAAGAACTTCGCGGTTTGAAAAGTTCGGCTTCAACTTAAATAAATTTGTGTATTACGGCCAAACTTATACTTTATAAAAAGTTAATGCTGCTCTTTACAATAATATTTGCTATAAGCAAATAGTTTATTACTACATTGACTTGCCTACCTTAATTACTGATTAGTAAGCAATCGTAGATTTCCCTCGTGAATTAGATAGGTAGAACTGCGATCGATTCATTGAAACCTATTATACCTAATTGAGTACGAGGGCGCCAAGTCAAAGTCCTGATCCATAAGTTGAAAGATAAGTTTACAAAGAGCACTAGGAATGTCATTAAGATTTGAGTACGTAAAAAAGTCTCCTGTGTAGCAAGAGATGTCCATTTTGGGGTGTTGGGCGTTACATATTACATACATACATTATTGTATTTTTTAATTTTCATCATCATCATCGTCAGCCCACATACATGCCCACTGCTGGGGCACGGGCCTACTCTAAACTAAAGCGATAAGACCTTAGTCAATCACGCTAAATGCGGGTTGGTTGACTTCACTGTCTAAGAATTTCTTCGTAGGTGTGCAGGTTTCCTCATGATGTTTTCCTTCACCGTTAAAGCGTCGAATAATTGTATATATGATTTTTTAAATATTAACAATCATCAATTTATCAATTCACTTAGAGCCGTATATCCTGTAAAAAAACAGTCTTTATCGCTTCATCTGCATCATCGCATCGCATCAGCTGTGTGACATCGTTTCTCAATCTCTAGACTATGTTTGAACCGAATCTCATATAATCAGTTCGTCGTATCGCATTTATATTATAATTTTATTATGTATGCTTGTCCGTCCTTATAGTAGGCCCATGCCCCTGCAGTTGGGACGTATATGGGCTCATGATGATAGTACTAAGTATGTCAAGCCTGTAAGCCTGAATTGTTTAAAACCTGATACAACTAACTATAATACAGTATCTAATATTTGGTACCTAGTTAGGTATCAATAAGACAGCACCCGCTCTTCCCCCGATACTAAGGTCGAAAGATAATATCTCCATACGTCAGTAGGGGACGGCTGTTCCCCGCGCCTCTATTCAGAACCACTTATCAGAACCAATTAATCGTAATTAATCGTCAACTAACGGAAACCTGTTTCCGAAGTTCGACCGCATACGAGATATTTAATGATTGACCGACTATTTTATGAAGGAATGAAACGGACCTTTATTTAAAGGTATGTCATTATTTTTAAATTCAACTTTCACGTAATACATGGGTACAAAAAAAAGACAACATTATAAAATGAAAATATTTAATCTAAACTGACTAAGTCCACAAATCGGGAGAAATGGAGAACAATAGAGGAAGTCATTGAATAGTATTGGAAAATTACAACTAAATAAACCGAAATCCCGTACCATTCATTGCCAGAATCCAGGATTCTTGCTAACGGCAAAAGTCGCAGTTTTTTTAGTGATGAAGGGAGAGTGTACGTACATAATTATATACAGCTCTTAAATTACTGTTCATGACTGAGCATTAATAAAATAGGCTCTATAATGTGATAAAGGACCTTTTTACTTAAATAGTTTAGTTTTAAAATGTATATACGGCCATCCAGTCCTTATATACTGGTGAAATTTAGTCAAAACGTCGGTCATTTAGTAGACTATATACCTACATATTTGTTACTCTTTTTGCCACGTTTATACCTTTAATATGTGATTTTTGATATAAAGGAACGCGAAAGTCTAAAATCGTAGTTTAGTTTTACATAAAGGCTACCTGCCTTACCTTGCACTAGTGGGTACACAAAAAACGTCAATGAGGTAGACCTTCCAGTCAAGTAAGCTATTACACAAGCTCTAAAACAGCGCAAGGTCCAACCAAAGCCATGCTGATTGGCCAGCAGCACCTAGTTAGCGAAACTTACTCGCACCTCGGTGTAATCTTTAATAGAGTTCCCAACTTCATAACACTTCGTCTGGTGAAACTATTAATTACATTTTTCTTTGGCCGCAAAAACTGTCCGACTGCAATTCCGACTTCTTTGCATGAAACTTTAATTAAGTTAACAGTTACGACTGGGATTGTGATGTAGTGATTTAAATATATTGCTGAGGCAATTTGAGAACCCAATGTTGTTTCAATTTAAGTTTGTATTTGGTTTGTACTACTTGACGAGTTAGATCGTTGTTTAAGTATTTGTTGTTGTCATAAAGTCTTATCTCTTGGTGTACAAGAACTATTTATTATTTTCTAAAAGTCTTTATGAGTTATACAACATAGATTTTTTGATTAAAATATAAGTAATACTAGAAAAGTAAACCAGCCCTGGCTTAGATGGTTTGTAATAACAAGATCCTTTCAGAAATAAATTAGAATCCAATGCTATGACGTATCAGATAAAGGTGAAACCTTTATGTAATCGATACATTACTCACATCCAAAGCCTAGTAACAGTCCGTCTTAATGTATGTCGGAAGAAGCCGTTACCGCGTTTACAAGCTTTTCACAGAGACCCAGTAAAGACAGTTTATCTTTGTCAATATGTGCTCTACGAATCGAGGAAGAATAATTTTTTTTACTGCAACAGCGTTCACTCTAGCAGTTTTTTTTCCTTTCATACTTTAAATAAATAAATATGACAACATCACATCATCATCATCAGCCCATATACGTCCCCACTGCTGGGGCGCGGGCCTACCCTAAACTAGTGCGATAAGGCTTTAGTCAACCACACTGGCCGAGTGCGGGTTGGTCGACTACACACCCTTAGAATTCCTTCATAGGTGTGCAAGTTTCCTTAGGATGTTTTCCTTACCGTTTAAGCGTCGAATAATCTTACATATAAATTATATGAAAAAGTTTGAATTGGCAACCTCTCGCACGAAAAGCAATGACATTAATCTCTCGGCCACTACATCACATGCAGTGTCCAATGCGCCATTTAGCAGTCACTATAGTCTTTTGCAGCTAAGATGATCCCTGTGACACTTCATTGTGTTCTGAATCACGCATTTTACGTTTGACAAACGAAAATAATTTTATTGCACACTTTTTTCATTTTATTGCGGCGTCATTAGGAAAAATATGAAAATAAATATTTTTATACTTTTAAATGACAAACAGTATCGTTTAGTTTAATTTAATGTAATAGAACATTTAAAAAAAATACATATGCAGTTCGTATACGTAGAATGGCACTTACTACATTACATTCTACGTATACGAACTGCATATGTATTTTTTTTTTGTCAAACGTAAAATGCATGATTCAGAACACAATGAAGTGTCACAGGGATCATCTTAGGTGAAAAAGAGTATAAGTAATAATAAAAACCACGCATATTATACACACAAAATCATATTATAATGTAGGTAAAGTCGAGAATATTCAATCTTTGTCTTTTGGAACAGTGATTAACCGTCCAAATCATTAAAAAATTTTCAAGCCTATTTCGTCTGTGTTTTGTTTTTCTTTCTCCATTTCAAAACTTACCGCCAGACTGTTTACTGTGGCATGTCCACACTAGCGCTTGAACGAAGAGAGTGGAGCGATTTGCGCTCGCACTAAACTTAACGGCCACTCCAGACCCGACTATGAAAAGCCAATCTAACTTTAATGCGTCTCCTTAGCCTGCTCTTTATGAGCATAGGGCTGTGGTCATTAGCTGGGATTATGATTCATTTGGTATAAGCTTTAAGATTGTGCAGTGTCCTGGATTACGCTTATTGGTAACACACGCCTTGTTACTAAACGTTTAAAGAAAAATAGGATTTTTTTCTCATACAAAAAAAAACTACCAGTTTAGTGCATTGTATCTTAGGTATATGTAAATGGAAGGTACAAATGTATCAAAGCTAAAATTGTAGAACTTCTATCAAGTTACATCTGCAAAGTCTCTGCTCAAAGGTTAAAAAATGACAAGATTATCTTGTGATTCGATAGTTTTGTTAGCACGAAGTATCTTTGAAACGTTGCTTTTATTGCAACGAAATACAGGTCCGCTGTAAAAAATATAAAAAACCATTTTGGGAAACGCCTGCATTTAAAAATCAAAAAGCAAAGCTGTCACATCGCGTGATCCAGGTAATCGTGGCACGCCGATGCACTGGTCAGTCGCAGCGCGATTTACTGGGCGCCCGTCAATGCCAAAAGTCTGTATCCTTACTAATATTATAAATGCGAAAGTAACTCTGTCTGTCTGTCTGTCTGTCTGTCTGTCTGTCTGTTACGCTTTCACGCATAAAGTACTGAACCGATTTAAACGAAATTTGGTACAGATATAGTCCAGAGCCTAGAAACGGTTATAGGCTACTTTTTAACCGACTGCGCTATAAAGAAGTAATGTTTTAGCCGTTAAACATCTCTACGCGGACGAAGTCGTCACAACCACTGGACGGATCGAGATGAAATTTAGCACGCAGGCAGATGTTATGGCGTAGGCATCCGTTAGGACAGGATTTCCCGAAATTCCCACGGGAACGGGAAATAACGGGAAAATCCTTTTGTATGAAAAATACTAACCGCATAAGTTAGACGCTTGAAATTTGACATGCAGGTACCTTAATAAATTAAAAGCTTAGTTGCAACAGGATATTGTAAAATTCCCACAGGAACGGGAGTAATAGGGAAAAAACTTTTGTATGAAAAAATCTAAACCGCGATATAGATAGACGATTGAGATTTGGCATGCAGGTACCCTAATGAACGTTAAGCTTACTTCCAACGCGATATTACAAAATTCCCATGGGAACGGGAGTTATTGGAAAATAACTTCAGTATGTAAAATCCCTTACGGGGTTGAAATATATTACACAGAGATAGAGATATACCCGAAGCGAAGCGAGGGCGGGTCGCTAGTAATACATAATTTCACCGTAATACATACAACGTAACGTAGTTATTAATTTTAATTTTTGAATTTTCGTGAGTGTAATCGAATCATGCCTTTCTGCTGCAATAAATATACATACATCAGCAAAACAACTGAAAAAAGAATTGACAAGATTCAGCACACACAACAGTCATGGGTTCTATTCCCACTTGGGCCAAATATTTGTGTTTTGTGTAATGAGCATTGGTGTTGGTTTATTAAAATTTGTGGATTACTTTGCTCTTTGTAGACAACTATTGTTTCTGATATCCACAATATAAGAGCTGAACTACCAGTAGCTTCAGCTCTAAATATAAAACATACTTACATTGATCTGTCAATGTATTTTATCTTATGTAATATTTATTAATTTATTAGCTCCTCCATAAGTTCCTCACACAACGCACAACACTTATGCGCAAATTGGGCAGATGCTTGAGTCTGAAGCGGACGCCTTTTGTCGGCATTAGGATTCACAGCCAAATAATTAATAACCCTGCACCCATTGTGTGGATCTCTAGCGGGCCCCTTTATCTTCTGATTATGTCAAGTTGCCTTAGGGCCGGTCTCCACAACCGTATTTGCAGTCAAATCTGGAAGGACGTACGCTACGCTCACGAGTTAGCTAGCCAAAGGCTGGGGATACATACTCTGAACAAGCACTTAGTCCTTTGATGGTCTTTCGGAAATAATCGTAGATGCAGACAAGGAACCCCGAGATACAGAAATCATGTTTTGACAACATGTTGCTATTGTTTTTTTTTAGTCACAAAGTTGAAATACTGCCTTCCAACTCTACTTGAACATTTAAAGCATCTACAGAAAGTTTATTGGTGCTAATGTCGACTACTTACTATAAGGTTTATGTTTAGCGTTATATTAAGTAACGTGGGTAACTTAGGTACCTAGGTAAATTCTATAACAAAGTATAAAACTACTCCGTTCGTAGTACAGGTGCAAAGCAACTTACCAACTAGAACATCTTAGAACATCATATCATATGCTCACCAGAGTATGCACTAGCCCTTACTCGAAACGCCAAACAAACCGTAGTGCACTTGCGGAGTTATTGCGTCACTCGAGCGCTATTTAGCCTCCTCGCCTTCCCAAGGGGTATGCGTCAGGAAGACAGCTGTGTTTAAATCCTATTGTTCATTCATAGCAGCGCCTTAACTTTTTGCTGGTGACGCGGCGGCGTCTTGAGACGGCATACAAGCCTGATGAATGGGTAGACGTGTGAGCATTCAGCAGTCCTTTTGCTCTCTGAGTGTAATGTCTGGCTTGCCGTTTGCTTATGCTTAAGCTGCACCGCCTTTTGTCGCATTCGGGTAAAAACAAACTAAGAATATCAACTTAGGTAAGTTAAATGCAATTGTACAGCTTATATGTGTTCCAGCGTAGTGGGGATATAAAGAATAATGGTTTCCTTTTCCTGACCGACTACGATGATGGCTACGAGTAGCCTTATTAACATCACCGGACTTATGAGGCAACGGACGGCAACTACGAAAAAGAACCAGTGAAAAGCTGTTCAATCATTTCATTTGATGATTTTTTATTATAATTAACACATAACGTAGTGAGTATCTTTTTGCTGCGGTGGCGTCTTGGGACGGTATACGAGCATTCGGCAGTCTGCTTTGCCGTTTACGCTGCACCGCTTTTTGTTGAATTCGAATGAATGATGTAGCGAATTAAGAACATTTACTTGGGTACATAAATGTTTATTCATAATGCTAATACATTTTTTGGTTAGATCAATTTTAGCCACATTTAAACCTTTCTTCTGTAAAATTTTTTGACATGCTTTGTAGTTACACTTTTCAACAGTTTCCAACATAGAAGAGGAAAGGACGGAGAAAAAAACAATTTTTTTTCCTACCTCGCTACGATGATTGCTCATTTCATCATCACCGGACATGCATGTTTGTCACCCTTAATTATAATTGTTTACTTACCTATATTTGAGCTTCATTTAATGGGTATTTATTATAATGTACACATAAAGGAGTTAGTATCTTTTTGCTGGTCACGCGGTGGAGCTTGAGAAGAAGTGGGAACATTGAGTGGTCCTTTTGCTCTCTGATTTTTATGTCTACTTTGCTGTTTTAGAGTGATAGATATTTCTTTTAATATTACAAAAACAACATATTTATTTTTGAACATTTTAAGTTCAGAATTAAATTAAAATAATAATTTTTCACATATTATTACAAAACAAATTAAAATTGTATTTGTTAATTTCATTTTATGTATGTTTTAGAGTGATAGATATTTATTTTAATAATAAATACAAAAACAACATGTTTATTTTTGAACATTTGAAAGTTCAGAATTTAATTCAAATAATAATTTTTCATATATTGTTACGAAACCAATAAAAATTATATTTGTTAATTTCATTTTATGTATGTTTGTTTACAATTTATTTCATTTACAAATAATCATGATCTAGATTTTCGGTATCAATTTTCTAAAAGCACCTGTTTCGCTCCGAAATAAAATGGGGACAAAATGAACCAAAAAATGTTGTTTCAAGTAAACATTGGCGCTACAAATGGCATGTATGTATGCCGATGTAACGCAGTGACGTCACAAACGAATAATATTAAGCTATGTTTGACCCACATACTCCTGCCGGGCTTGTAGAAGCTCATTAGCATATGATACGGTTTTTAGTTAAAATATTTAGTAGTTCCATCATTTTAATAAATTTACCTAAACTTTTACGCCAATTGAATTAGGTGTTTGCTCCAATATTTGAATGGTATACCAAATATCAAGAAATTCATGCATTTCTCCAAAGTATCGAAGAACAGGTGGATGAGCCATCATCGGCGAGATAAAAGCTCACAGGCTTCACTGGCTTGGCCATCTTGAGAGGATGGACATGGACCGTGCTGTGAAACGAGCATACAGGGGACACCCTAGTGGACGTCGGGCGGTTGAGACCCTCTCAGGTATAAAAAAATATAGGTACTGCTGGGGGGAGGAGATCGTGAAGGATCTGCGCGAGTCCATGCGGACGACTGGCGAGAAGTGGCGCAGGATCGGCCTAGGTAGAGGTCCTTATTATCGGAGGCCAAGTCTCGTTGTGGGTCGCTGCGCCAATGTAGTTAATTAGTCGCCAAAGTATACAATATTATCGTAGTAACATGGTAAACAGATTGGGTTCAACAAACTACAGAAATAAATGTACATACATCATTTATTTAACCACGTATATTAAAGGCCATCAGCATACTAATCTACCTATTTGAAGAATGGCACATTGCCTTCATGTTCATGAGCACCATTACAATACAATACACAATACAAACCAAAGAGGTGAGTTAAAAAATAGTTTAATACGGATCGACCCAAATCTTACAAAAATACCGGTGCAAAACCAAAACTGAAACTGTAAGCTATTCCGCTAATGTACAGTCCGTTTTTGATTAAAATTATTTGTGTAAAAGCCTGATTACAATGTTGGCGGAGGGAACTCACTGTTTCCATACGTACCAGGCCGTCAGCGACGTTCGGAGTTAGCTACAATACGGCGGATTCACATTTTGAAAATTAATTTGGCAAGCTGGGAGCTGCAGCAAAGCGGGGTTTGAGCTCTTTGGGATTTATTTTCATGCCATGAACAAATTTAATATGTGCGCGGTGGGTAGTAGGAAAATATTGTTTTGAGTATTTTTAATTCAACACTGGAAGTTTATTTAGGCCGCATTTGATTATGTGCATTAGCATCGCTTTAGTTTTATGGTACAATCCCAAGGGCTATGTTAAAAAAAATAATCCATTGGAGACGATTTAAGTAATTGCTTGTGTCTTTACTTATTATCTAGGGTATCTTAGTACCAAATTTAATTGAAAAGGGTACAATAGTTTGTACTTTTTCACGCGTTTCTTCATTTATTGTTCATATTTGTGCTTTAAAAAAATCTAATTCTAGCGTTAATCTTTCGTTATTCCTTACAATTTTTAGTATGTATCTGTAGTATCTGTCTCCAACTCAGGCAGACGTGTAACACTAGAGCGAGTTCGTCCGCGAACTAGCTCGGTCAGCGAGAGCATAGGCGGCCGCAGTCAGCACAATTTTCTTCCCAATAACTCGCGAGGCGCGAACTAACGACCTCTGTGACAAACGCGCGCTCTATCCGCCGAGTGGCGTGTGTACACGCGTCCGCAGGGCTGCTAAGTCTCTAGATTATTCATGTTATCCTGATAATATCATAATTCTCGTTATTTTCACAAGGATAAATGAATTAATTAGACGATAAACCACGATAAAGTGTCATAAAAGATTTCTGCCAGCGACTCTACCAAAGTGGAGTCGATTATCGCGTAAAGCATATTCTCTTATAGAGTCAGTAGAAAAAAAGCCTATGTCCTTTTTCAGTGTCCAAACTATCTGTGCACCCAGTTTCATTTAAATCGGTTCAATTTTGACGTAAAAGCAAGACGACAGGATTACTTTCGCGTTACTCTTAATTTGTAATAACATTTAAGGTTTTCATATTCTTTGAATAAAGATTAAGATCTTATCAAGACTTGGCGAGGCTTAGGTCCAGCCATGGATGAACTAATAGATGAAGAAGTAAGCTGACGATGAAGTAAGCACTGCATCGTTTATATATACGGTGAAGTACCATTTACGGATATAAGGGCAATCGTTGCGTTTCACGGGCGCGGCCATCAATATTGTTTGAGCCCACACCCCGCGTCCCGTAGCATTAGCCCTTATTATAACCCTCCCGAGCTCATGGCAGCCCTGTGTGAAGCGCGGCAAATGATGCGGAACTGATGCGAACACCTAACGATTGCTGCGCCTTTTTACCGTGACACCTAAAGGAATTATTTATGCTTCACTCCGCACTATGATGTTGGAAATCATTTTCAACGCCCCCGGATTAAAATGACGCGAGGGTTACCTGTTTAGTCTTTACCCTTTGAACTGTTACAGCTGAATTATATATGGGCAATTTTGGTGGCTTTTCCAATGGTTGCCTGTTCCGATGGAAATGGATTTAGCGTTTAATTCTAGTACCAAATTAATGGACTATTAATCATAGCACTGCAACATTTCATTAAAAGCACTAAAATCGTAACGGATAATAATTTTATGGCGCAACAGTAGAAACGTTGTCCCTTTAAGCGATTGATGGTTGTTCATAGGGCCAAGGTAATTTTACGAGAAAGGTTGCGTACTACAGGCTTTTACTGTAGTTCTACTTTAACAACACGTGTCATTCAGTTGTGTTGTATCAATTTTTGGCGATCATCATTAGTACATACATAAAATGTAAAAGAAAGATGTACACACTTTGACATAACTATGCATTTTCCTCGAACTAATAAGAAGGGTAAACTATAAATCAAAAAAGGTAAGTAAAAGTCGAATAAAAATACAAAAGACTGCGGCAAACGTTCACCGAACGAGATTCATAACTGGAAACATAGAGCGAGGTGAATTCGAGCTCGTTACTCGAGCGAAATTGCCAAAGATTAAGCTAATACAGCGCGTAACCGTCGTATTAGGTAATAATATCGATAAGAAAAAGCGTCGGTGGCATAAATTGGCGATGGTTCCAGTCAGCCGAGAGGCATTAGCGCCCGACACATGAGCAGGGGTGCGGCGTTATCCGCGAGTGGAGCCGGCCAAATGACGCGGAAACGACGCGGAGAATGACGCGCCCTTGATCGCGACGCGTCATCAACTGACGGAGGAGCGGTTTATTGCTTTATTTTGCTTGTTCTATCTCTCCAGCCGTCGAGTTGGGAGCGCTTACGTCAGGAGTTTTGCGAGACGCGTGCCTCACGTGCTACCTTTTAGGCTGCAAAGTGGACGCACGCGGTAGCGCTATCGCGGTGGTGGTGGCGACCGCGGTAGATAAAACGGCTCGTGCGACACAGTAGAAATGCCTAACCTACCACCACCACCGCGATTGTCCAGTTTAGTTCTGAGTAAAGCTGCGGAGCAGAGTAACTGAAAAATATTATCCAAAATGACTCCTCAAAATTTCGAGAGTAGAAGTGGTAGTAAAAGTGTAGCCAATAGGATCCAAGCCTATTGGCTACGCTTTCTTTGTTTCTCCGCTTCGCAGCTCCGGTGGAGGCAGCCTTAAGGTGCAGTTCGGTTAAATCCACATCTCTTCTATTTCAAGCCATGTGATTGGTGAATCGCGCCACAGCTCTTCTCTGCTCCGCCTCAATGGAACTGCACCCTGATAGTCGTTATCGTATTGAGCATCATTTTAAAACGTTGAAAAATATTAATAATACTTTCGAAGCTAGATATACTGCACTGTGTAAGTATTTCACTTTTTATCTTTACTAATGTAAATGATCAACTGAAAATGTATCTCCACAGATATCTCCTGTAACTTATAGTTAATAGATGGCCCACAAAGTTACCAAAAAATTTACAACATGAAGATATTAAATGAGAGAAAAAAAAACATTAACAAATAATCCCGATGCTTGTTCTCTCACTAATGCCTTAAGCTTCTGGCAAGGAGAAAGATTCCTTTTGGTATCGCAGTAAACAAGCTGTCTTTGCTCCATGCATGCCATCGGGCCCAATTTGACGGCGTCCGTGCAAGCGCCGAAACGAGGGATGTCTGCGGCGGCAGTGACTAACGACCGGCTATGACAAAAAGATAGACTGCCAGTATCGCACCTGCTCCTTTGGTACATCACTATTTTCCACCCGTCGTTGGTACACTACTATTTTCCACCCATCGGTGGTAGATCAATATTTTTCACCCATCACTCGTACATCACTATTTTCCACCCATCGTTAGTAAATCACTATTTTCCATCCATCACATTGAAGGCGACATGCATTCCTCCTGTTTAAATATGTACTTAAAAAGTACATGCGATACAATTAATACTTTATACGATAAAAGTATGATATCGTAACGAAGGGTAAGCAGAGTTCAGACAGGAATAAGTTAGAACGCATTAAGTTAACGTAAGGAACAAATAAAATAAATAAAAAGAAACCTGTAACTCAAATAGCTTTACTTTATCCCGCATTATGTTGAGACCAACAAAGACTTGCACCTTTACTCTTGCTTCTTGTCAGAAATGTATTATTTCATCACCATTTTTTCAGAAACAACGTTGTACAAACTCTTCAATATCTCGAGTTTCAAAACAAACGAACCGTTTACACAATCGCGAACTCTGTTGGCATTTACCAAACTGACAGCAGCTAGATCCAACATCTTTCCCATTACTTAAACCCGAATTGTATTCGGCGCGTTCCTCAAAATAACACGAATAGCTAGTTTCGTAATACGACTGAACAAATTACACAATTCAGCACCAAACGCGACGGCCATTGTAGCTGGGTACAAGAGCTCTGAAATTGTAAAACAAGTTAGATTAAACACAATTATCTCGGCGAATTGAATAAACAGATCCGCCGCGGTAGCCGGAGGAACGATATCGTAATAAATTAATAAATCTTTGATGGAAATATTCCGAGCCGCAGTTGTGGCCTGTAGGGGATGAACTTTGGTCTCTGACCCTGGAGTTGGGGGTGCAACCCCATGTAACCTATAGATTGTCAATTCTTTATCTATTTTTCTAATCAAGCTAACTTTTGTATTAAGAGAAAGAAGAGATGAACTCTTGTTAATATTTTCTTAAGGACTACTACTTAAGGTCATCTTGTGCATAAATAGGTGGTACGAGTAAGTGACGCAAGAATATCGCATTTCGTGTCCCAGGTCATATGTGCACAGACTTGTGCACTACAATAAATTGCACAGATTTTTAATCCTATCATTAGGCTTGGCCGACGTGACCGGAAAATTTAGTTCCTAAGACCTCAAAAGTATATATTTTCCAATGATAAGAACCCCAAGGTTCCAATATTCCCTATTTTTCTTCGAATTCCCCAAGTCGTAGGGCGCCGCACTAATGTCCAATATAACACTCATTGTCCCTAATGCCAGAAGTAACGGACCCTCCTCCCCTTTGTCTTAGCGTCTCAGCGACTTGCGGTTAGGGCTGTCGCTTTAATGAAATTGTTTCTCAAATCCTTATTGCCAATATTGCTCTCAACTCGGATTATGTCAGTAAGTTTGTACTTTGTAATCAAAATGAGTGCTGCTGCTGTTTTATCTTTCGCAACTACCTCTAAGTTATATTCAGTATAAAGTATGTAAAATTGCTTAATAAAAATAGCGTTGATAAAGTGGAGAAAATTGCGATCCAATCCCGCATTATGTAATTGTAACCCAAAATAAAAATTTAGGTCATTGTTTTCAGTTATAATATAATAACATGGAAAATTGGAAATACATTAAGGTTAATGCATTCATCATAAAATGTCTAAACACCTAGAAATATCCTAGAAATTCTCATAAAGGACCGGATGCTTCTAGCGTTTATCAAACCAAACATACCTCATATCCGATTTCACTTTTTTGGAGAACTACACTTAACTCCTTACTTATACTGAATTAAAGTTATCATGTAGTACGTTGCACACGAAAAACGAAAAAGGCCATATATAACCATTTTCGTGTAAATTCCAAGCATTAAGTCTAGAAAAATGTTAGTTCCACACCTCGAATGCCAATCGCATTAAGCCAGTTCAATGAGCGATCAAATAACAGTAAAGTTCAGCGTTTGCAACCGACTATCTCTATCTCTCTGCACGTCCCCCAATGAGTATTTAATGATCATTTTTACGGCGCATAAAATCTAACTGACGAAACGGCACAACCCTACGTGAGGTATTGCCGACACGTCATTTTTGTCTTATCAGTTATGTATGTTAGCGTTACTTATGAATGCTACATGTTAGGGCGATGTAGCATATATTTACAGGCGTATATTATTCGCATGTGAACCGGGACCCGCCGCGAGCACCCTCCTCCTATCTCGTCGAGAAATCTTAATTTCATGACGTTCTCAAGTATCGTGAACAATCGCGTTTGATGTATTTAACACTTAGCTTGAATTTTCACGTTAAATTTGTATTTATTCGTAAATGTGTACGTTGTAAATTACCTTTCCAGATTCAGTGGATGGGATTCTGGTTGCAGGTTCTAAGTAACAAAATATGGCCTTATTGTCTCAAACCATTAACGAATTAAGTGCCTACTTTAGTTTAATTAAATTTAGGTAACTTATATATTATATTGGCAATATCGTTTATTAAATGCACATAGCAGGACATATGCTTGAACATTACAATTAAATATCAATACAAAAGGAAAAAAAACTCAAGCATTGAAACTAATGTTGGTAAACTGCAATATCTAAAAAGTCTCCAAAACTAAACAGTCCACGTGTTAGATTATTTACCTAATGAATACACCGAAAATAGGATCCTTAAATAGCTTTATCTCAAAGGGATCACACAAAAGGTCGTTAGAGAAAACTTACTTTGCGTCGCCGGCATCCGAAGCACGCGAGTGCTCCGCCCCTATCGTCCTCCAATCAAGCCGCGTTATCGCATTAGAGCCGTCGAACCGTCGCAAACAACAGCTCTCACCCAAATTGAATACAAGATATAAATCTGGCGTTCGCCTAATAACATGCGGTGGATTTCTCCGCGGGCCCGTTTTATTTCAGCACAAAGCCGGGGCCCAGTAAATCCGGCGATATCTCGGGACGCGACAGTGTGCCACCGGCATTCGTTCCGCGGGACGCACTTTAAATTTTCCGACTGCGAAAGGACGGATATCGCCGTGAAATTTAAAATGCCAACGCGAGCTCCCTCGCTGAGACAAAAGTGTGCGAACTGGGTAGTCGCGGGGCCCGGCATTGGCGTTGGTAGGCACATACTTAATTTGTATCTTTTTATTTTGACTAAGGCCTTATCACCCTAGTTTAGGGTAGGCCCATGCCCCAGCAGTGGGAACGTATATGAGCTCATGCTGATGATCTTTTTATTATATTTTATTGTGGTCATTAGCCAGTTCTACTATGATCACAATTTTGTATCATTCTAACATAAGTTTTGCTTACCATGATTAGGAGTGTCATAGATTTCACCATATCCTTTTTTAGTGTGGTGTTCAATATCAGTATTAATTATACCATAAAACTATTTCAGACTTAATTTTGAAACAATATGATAAAAGTGTCGAGTAAAACACGTATATAAAGAAAACATAAAAATAAGAGAAAAACAAACTGTTGTACTACAACGTCGAGACGGCCCTATATATCATTGCGATGTTCATTTGATTCGCATTTCAGCGGTCCCGTACTACGTTAATTCCTCGTTCCGTTAAGCCATTTGTATAACGACATGACTATTTCTCTGAAAGAAGATGCTTAAAGAAATATAGCACAGCGGAAAAGACGAAGAACGTCAGATGGTTTTGTCGAAAGGATACATTTCTTTCATAAATTTTGTTGATACCTTTAAGCTCATTACCTGGATAATTTGCACTACGAAGAATTAAACAGCATCCCTACCAAATTTAGTAACTGCAATTTTGTCTATGGACAATTATGTTTCTAATTAATAAATTAGACTGGCTAGATGGTGAATCTGGTGAAGTCCTCACTACTTGCTGGGAGAAATTGGTTCCCCTACTACACGTACTACTAGGGTTTGTAGGTAGATTCGAGTGTCCTGAGACTGTGACGTACTAGATCATAGTTATGTTCTTCTACTTTCTCCGTTTATAAAGCTTCAAAACAAGCTAGAGCTTTTTGACCATGAAATATTGCCAATTGGCGACGTATTTTGGACTATAGTAACAAGTAATGCATAGTTTGCGAATTATTTCTTAATTGCGACTTGAGATCGAAGTTCTTCAGTTTAACTTTGGCAATTTGACTTCTACTTCGACTACTAGGGAATCCATTTTGGACTTTTGGGTTCTATTACACTAAATATTAGTGTTTATGGGTCTACACTCGATATTATAAGTAGCAAATACTACTTATGCTACTTTACCCCAGCACAGTCGAAACGTCGAGCAGTAAGTAGCTATGTATTTGCTACTCCTAATATCTCGCGTAGACTAATATGTAGGTAATGTCTTGAGATTGCAATGTGCCAAATCTTAGTCATATCTACCCCCTTTCTACTTACCATATATAACTTCAAAACAGGCTGAGCAGCCTGAAATGATGTTCGATAATATTCCATTTACCTATTCGCTTGGGACATTGTCCCTTTGCCTGGCGGGACGGTAAATGCGGGCGCGGGATCGCCGACACACGCGGGACAGCGCCCGCTTTGCATAATGTTGCCACTTACGGACTCGCCCGCGCTGGTAATAACGCAATGTGCGGAATTGATTACGGACGCTTTTTGAGCATGAAGCATTGCCAATTCGACGGCTTTATTAAATAACTTCGGTGCGAGTAACGGTTATTGATATCGATAATAAGGGCTGCGATCGTTTATTAACGTAGGGAAACGATATAATTTTCAATGTTCTTTACGTGGTGCTACTCTGTGTATGTTCCTCATCGAGATTTAATTATTGTGAAAAACATCGAGATCGAGAGCAATCTATCAACATTAACTCTGTTTTAAAGTGAAATCTCTTCACTTGGTATACTGATAAAGATGAAAGAAATGTACCTATTTATTCAATTAATGCAGTTTCAACTATCAGTGCATAATCTCAAGAAAAAGTTTAACGATTCTACTCAACCATTCATTCAATCACATTAAATAGAAGCAGTCCACAATTTACATGAAGATTCAGTCCCATGAAGTTGCATGGGATGGATTTGATCTCAGATTTAAAAGCCGAAGCGTGAACGAACGTCAATACAGCTCTTCCCGTTTGCCGGCGGAGCGAAGCCACTTTGCTGTGCCAATATAAAAAAGCAAAAACCCTGTGTGGAGTTATCTTGCTCGTATAATCTATCTATTTCTCTGCCCTTTCGCTAGCTTCGTTCACAGTAAATAGGTAGGTATAGAGTTTATTTGACAGTTTCAACATTTGTTAATTTAAACAGTCATTCCCGCTGTCTACTCTCTTACTCCTTTACAGGTTTTGCCCTAGGCAACTTAAAGTGCTTTGAATTAGGTTAAACGGGTTGTTTATGTACTTGAAATACAATATAATAATAAGAGCTTTTAGTGTATAAATTGCTCTCAAAAGGCGTCCCACACGGTTTCCTTCAGCACGTACGCTTCAGAGGTTATCGGTCTCTCGGCAATATGGCCGCCATGTAACAACGAGAGAATCGCGTATCGACAAGAAATATTTCGAGAAATAATTGAATTTTACAGTTTCAACTGTTATTATAACTTTCTACTCACATTTTTCATAATATATTTTGAAACAACATCAGTGTGATTACCCAATTCCCTGCTATGTTGGTTAGTCTTTAAGACCAACATAGCAGGGAATCAGGGAAAGTACTAAATAATCACTTGTGTCATCTCGTGTTCTTTCCAAAAACGCGATGTATCGAAACGAAATCACAGAATCAATCCGATGGTGTAGTTGGTCGCTATCGTACTCCTATTACGATCTATGAAGGGTACATGATTTCACAATCCGAATGGTCCATCCAGTGTTTTTGTCATCACCACTCGTGACCACTTACGTTATGACTCATCCAAGCGACAGAACAAATTAAAATTATAATCCAAGAAAACGCGAAAACGAAACGAAAAGAACCAATTATCTGTCGTCTCGAGTTAAACCCGACCGTTGTCCAGTAGTTATTTCATTGCAGAACCGGCGACATAGAAATATATGTTTTGCCGGGGTGGACGGCGATGATTTATAGTAGGGGCGGCGCAACGAAGGCTCATCTGGTGTCTTTGTTTTTCTGCAGGTGTCCAGCGAATGATGGTCCGGATTAATTGCACCGGCGACGTTTATACGGCACCTCGTTTGCGACTCGAGACGGAAATAGAATCGTATCAGTTTGTGAGAGCACGAGTGAATTTTTACGAGAAGTGATTTGAAAAAGGTGTAACGTTCCTCTAATGTTTTCCTTTGATTAATAATTGTATACATCAGTTGTTTATATACTATACTATACTATACGATATGTACCATAAAAACTTTTCTTTATGTCTACAAGCGATAAAAAAGTGACAAGTAATTTGAAAAATTGGAAAAATCCACATTCATGCCTGACTGGACGGGGACGTCCAGTCAATAATTAAATTACATTAGAGCTCTACGTAGTACTACAAAAACAATTTAAAAAAGTGACAAGTACATAACAAAATCGTATATCTATTTACCTACTATTGGAATGCGCGAATTTTACTCAATGTTTACAAAACTGCTACTTATTACGAGTATCAAACGAGACTAAAAGCATAAAAAATTAAATAATCATCATCATCATCATCAGCAATTACGTCTCCACTGTTGAGGCACGGGTCAACTCTCAACACTTTCTACCCTTAACTACTCCGTTAAGGCCTTAATTAAAAATTGTAATACCTAAGTCAAATACATAAACAATCATATTAATGTCAAGGCCAAGTAATCAGTAATAATACCTGTGCATTAATATACTCGAACATACTACAAATGCTAGACAAATTAATTTGACATAGGAATTGTAAATGATAATATCTCATGTTGTGAAGACATAGCTGTGTTGTCTCGTATTAGTATAAGTGTATACTAATTGCTTATGCATGAGTTTGTGATAGATACTTAGATTGACATGATACACCAGTATACAAGTGATTAACACGTAAGCATGTATTGTTTAGTTCACTACAAGTGAATAAATTACTTTATATTAGTACTTGACAATAATATGATGTGTTAACAAATGCACTGTGTTTATATTTTAGGAATCATTTCCTACAGTTCGTATTGTAGACAAATATCATTAACACATAATATATACCTGAATACGAAATTTAGGCATTGAGGCTTTTACCCGCGGCTTCCCTCACGTTTGATTCCCACGCCAATAGATTTTATCTACTAAATTTCATAAAACTAAATTCGCAATGATCTAGACGCGTCTAGATCTATCTAAACAACCGCTTTCAGTTTTTCAGGCTCGTTTATATTTCTTGATGTACTACATAAGTTACTGTACGTCTATGTTCGGAGTCTTGGTACCTATATGCGAAACAAAAAGATCTTTTGAGTAGATAAAACGTCAAATTGTAACAAACTAATGTGTAAATGAACACATACACCATCGCATTTGTATTATTAGTAAGGGTAAGAATAACAGCTCATATACAAAGTATTTTCATTATCGATATCACTGAGCACCTTAACATTTGATAAGATTTTAGACTTTCGCGTTCCATTACACTAAAATTAGTCTTTATGGGTCTACACGCGATATTAGGAGTAGCAAATTACATAGCTACTTACTGCCCGACGTTTCGACTGGGTTACACCAATCGTGGTCGCGAGCGATAATATCCTAATATCGCGTGTAGACCCATAAAGACTAATATTTTAGCACCTTAACATTGTAAACAAATATCCGGCGTTTTAATAGAGACAGTGCTTCAACACATTTCACTGTCTAAAGATCATTTCCATACAGGCGAGTATCAGTCGATGCGAAGACTGCGGCCATAGCTCACAGCAGTAGTACACGAGGCGGGCTATTAAAGACGAGATTTCACAAGGATAGCCCCGGCACCTCCACGGTACAAGTCTAATGCAGTAAAGAAATATCCAGTTACGTAGATCTTAGTTTTGAGAAACTAGATTTGAACTCGCTAACTTTGAAGTGCAACAATTAAAAAAAAACTAGCCAAGCTATTCTGACTCGCGCACTAAGGATTCCGTACCAATTTGGTAAATAAAAACACAGTTGTATGGAAGCCCCCCTTAAAATATTTGTTTCATTTTGTTTATGTATTTGTATGTGTTGTTTTAGCGGCAATATAAACACATATTTTGAGAAAATTTTAACTTATTATCTAGCACGGTGATATGCTATCACCGTCATCACCTTGATATACAGCCTGGTGACAGACAGACGAACGAACAAACGGACGGGTGGACAGTCAAGTTTTAGTTATAGGGTCCCGATTTTACCCTTTGGGTACGGTACCCTAATAAATGAAGATTTTTGGCAGCGTGCATAAGAAAAACATTACCAAAAATCTATAATTTTAGATGTTGATAGTTTCTGTATCGATTTCAATTAAATTTGGTAAACCTAGAGACTGAAAAATTACATAGATCACCTACTTTTTAACTGATTTCGTTATATGGATAATGTTATACGCGATAAACAACTACACGAAGGAATCACGGGCGGAAAGCTCTCCTCTTTACAAACTTAAAATAACACCTACCTACTCCTAACGCCTAAAACGAAATCATTTCCAAACATGCATATTCAATGTTATCTCTCAAACTGCAATCATGCTTGAGATTCGATCTAGTTTGCTCATAGGTTTGCATAGGTCATCACCACATATCTTGACCATGCACACCTAAAATAATTAGATACCTAAGTTATCTTCGTTTGGATACCTTCCATTTAAACTCTTTGGCTATTGATGATTCGCATGTTTCCTTGTTTTTATCAAAAAGTGAAAATCCTCTCGATGAAGCAAATTTTCAAGGTGCTTCGATCCCTGCATCACGATCACTTTGAAACTACTCAGAATAACACTGAGGTATGCTTATTATTGCTTATACCTCCAGCATTTGATTGACGACTACGCAGGTATGGGTCTTGAGAACACCACCGATGTACAAACTCACTCCAAGATTTACTTAAATAGGTAAGTAAGTAAATATAAATAAATATACAACATACACATTGCACATTGACACGATCCCGTGTTTAGAAGCATAAGCACTTGTGTTATGGATATTATAACCGTAAACCGTGAATGGCGGTAAACGTAAATAAAAACTTAAAAATACCTCACCCAGACATATAATAAACCCATATTATTCATGTAAAAGTGGAAATCGAACGGGAATCCAATGTGCCATCAAACCATTATTATGTACTGAACATCAACTCCAAAACTCCTTTACGGGATCGTACTACATTGTGATGGCCGCGTCTCGGCGTTGAGCTAAGCGTTACTTATTGCCCAACTACGCCGACGAATCGCGCGGATGTTCGCCCCGCACCCAGCACTACCATTATCTATTCTGTTCTATGCAACGGACTTACAACA
This sequence comes from Maruca vitrata, assembly GCA_039566165.1. Lineage (NCBI taxonomy): Eukaryota > Metazoa > Arthropoda > Insecta > Lepidoptera > Crambidae > Maruca > Maruca vitrata. Next base: position 8,172,995 of record CM076928.1, read on the forward strand.
GTCACTGACGAATCGCTACATTACTGTTAACAACATTCGATTAAATTCCCGGCTAACAGAGATGTGAAGATAAGAATGAAAAATAGCTCCCTCGTATAATTACTCAGTGCAAACAACGAACTTAAGAATAGATTTCCAACGGTGTGAAGCGGGTTGCCAGTTGAAAAATTGTGAGAACAGAAAATTACATAGCTTTGCGTGTTGCCTGTTTCGTGTTATTTAATTTATGACGGTTAAACCTGCAGAAATATTATTACGGGTAAATATTGTAATACCCGTAACAATATGTAATTACAATCATATCTCAAACTATAAGATGCACCTTTAATATAGAAGTATAGCCTTTTTATCGGATACAATATAATTTTGTCCAATAACCCCACATTTAACGGAGGGAGAGCATAATTTCACACATAAAAACCAGACACCTCACCAATAAAACTAACATTGTAATACTACATTGTCTTGTAAAATTGTTAATTTTTCTTGGCATTGTACATTGTGGCAGACGACATAAACACCGGTGCACGTGCTATCATTCGCCAGACGAGACTGTAAAAAGCTCGCGACGTTATTTGGCAACACCCGCGGAGCCACAAACATGGCGGACCGAGACATTTCTCAACTGGCGTAGTATAATTCTTCGCGGACGTTAATTAACTTTTTATTCCTCCACTCGTCGCCGTACCTACAGATGGAAAGGAAAAAACAATACAATTACACCGCAACAATCCTTAACGAGCAGACATTTGAGCGGAATTACAAATGGCGCAAAATTATGAGGAGCTTCAAATAATCATTAAACATAAACGCGTAATGGTTTCCCATTCAAATGATAGCCCGTAGCGGTTAAGTGCTCCGGTAATGTCTCAACACAATCTCTTCCGAGCGGAATTGTTGCATTTTACTGTGGTATTAATGAGTTATGGCCTATTAAAACATAACAAGAACACATTTCTTTATTGGCGCGGACGCCTTGAGTGCCGGCAGTTAATTTAACGCCCGCTTGTGCGTACCACCAGCCAGATTATGGATCTGTGGGTCGCTCGCTTTGATTAATCGGGCCTGTCCTAATGCTGGGAATAATGCATGATAATGGTGCTTTGTTGTTGGTACCAACCCTGCAAGTGAGAGCCGACAAGGAGGTAGTGCTAACATGCCCCTATTTATATGTTCAGTGTGCTGCAATAACAAAAGCTGATCGTACGTACAGACTTAGCATTATCTAATCATAACTTGGTATTTCAATTGACTGTAACCTTTAAGCATCTTCGTAATCTATAATTTAATATGGGTACCTCAAAAGTATCTCAAAAGTAAATTAAATCATTAATAAACCAGCCAAGAGCGAGTCGGACCGAAATTCGAATCAATTTTTTGTTACGAGGGACAGCTGCAATAGAAATACATCATCTGTGAAAATTTGTTTGAAATCTGTCTAGCTATCGCCACTCTTCTTGAGATACAACCTGGTGACAGACGGATAGACGGACGGACGGACAGCGAAGTCTAAGTAATAGTTTTACCCATTGGGTACGGTACCCTTTAAATTACATTAAACAAATGCACGTTACTTTATTTGCCCATATTAAACCTTCTATTAAGAAAAAAAAATATACAGTATAAGATAGTAAACTGTAAACTAGCATATTAAACGGAACTTCGCGAAATTCAATACAGTCCCAATACTCGTAGGTATCATGGCCTAATCGTGAACAGCGTTCTTGCATCCAAGTACCTATTCTAATGTCCCAGTGCAGAATGCGCTACACCTGTCGCACTACCATTACCGATTTAAATCTGTACGCGAACTATGTTTAAAATAGGAAGTTGAAAGAATTACACTTAAGTCGAACCACACAACAACATGAAGTTTAAGTATTTTATTTATTCATGCGCAGGGATTACTGTAATTTAACTGAAAGACATCATAGTATTTAGAGACTTTTAAAGGCTTAAATGAAACCATAATAACATGTACTTATTTGGATGCCACAACACTGTTCGAAAAGAACAGCGATGAACTCAACGCCAACCAATCTAATAACAGAAAATAAACGTGCTCCTTACAGCGCTCGTGGTCACGAGTATAGAGAGCTCGAAACGTCAGGTCTCTAAATAATATTTATCTAAAATATTTGACTGGCTCGGTGGAACGATGGTTAGTGACCCAGGCTTACCATCTACGGTTCCAAGATGTGCCGAATATCAGTGTCCGTTCCGTGTCTGTGTGTGTTATTAAATATATTTATGTATCCACTGTTGATTCTAAAATCTGTGACACTTAAGCTAGTTACCACGGGATCAGATCAATGTATGTAATGTTGTGCAATATTTATTATTATAATATGTTCAGAATAACAATACACGCGAGTTTGTAATATTTGCCCAAATAATATAAAATACCAAAGGCATCACCTTCATTGGCATCTATATTTCAGATACAAACAGTTCACACCAGTAATACTAGAGAAAACAACGGATTCCGAGTGCGATAACTTATAAACATTTCAAATGCGAATGCAAACACTTGAAAATTCTAAAACAAACGACGGGCGATCGAGGAAAAAAAACAAACCGAACTTGAAGGCCGGATGTTTGCCGACGCAAATTCTTCAAAATATTGGCCCTGTCCGCGAGTGTTGATTCGGCATTTGTCGGAAATATCTCCTCCGAGTGTCAACAACATTAATATTATTTTAGGACCCAAGTACACTTCATAAGGAATGGCCAGTAGCAACAAAATTGTGAATTGCCAGTCTCCTAGTAATTATGTTGCGATTTTCTGTTACCTATTCCTATTTTAGTAGTTTGTTGTAGTATTGTCTATTTTTATTTGGGCGAGCACTACACATTTGAAATAAAACTAATTTTACGGATTAAACTCGCGTGTATTGATATTCTAAACATTATTTAGAGATCCGACGTTTCGAGCTCTTTACAGCGCTCGTGGTCACGGTTAAGACTAAAGTTGACAGGTGTCTTTATTAGTGAGCTTAATTACTACCGTCATTTGGTGTGATATTTTGTGTGTTCCGATTCACGCATACAGAACTCACAACATTGTTAGGTCTTGCAATATGTTGTTGTTTTTGACGGGCTTGGGATATTATGGTCTTCATGATAGGATCCCAAGCAGGTGGTACACTCCAACCATCTTCTCTATTGAAATTAGGATGTTTTTTAATCTCAATAGCTTCTCTCAGCATCCCAGGATTGGATAGTTTGTTGATGATCTTTGAGTTACAATTGTGATAAATTATTAAGCCAGCATATTGACCATCCTGTCACTAGATCATCCCCATACATTATTAATACGCTACACACCTGAACACTTGTTACAAAATGTGCCTGTAATTTTTTTGACATTCAATTTTCAAATGCGATATTAAGAAATATCTCTGTATTTTATACTAGCTTTCCGCCCGCGACTTCGTCCGCGTAGAGACGTTTAACGGGTAAAACAATATTTCCTTATAGCGCAGTCGGTTAAAAAGTAGCCTATAACCTTTCCTAGGCTCTGGAATATATCTGTACCAAATTTCATTTAAATCGGTCGAGTACTCTATGCGTGAAAGCGTAACAGACAGACAGACAGAGTTACTTTCGGATTTATAATATTAGTAAGGATTTAACTACTAAGTTAAAAGCATTAATTTTAAAAATCTGTGAATTGGTTACTACAGTGGAAATCTGAATCATTTATTACCTACTCATTTGCCTTCATTTAGAGTAGGTATAATCAAAGTTAGTGAAATAACGTAAATTTTGCTACAAATTTACACGAATGAGCTCTGGTTTCAAGTTAAAATAAACTTCATGTGACCGTAATTTGAACTTACGAATAAATCAAATAACTACGTGTGGAAACACAGAAACCGTTTATTACCGCGGTCGACCAACAACATTCTTACGTCTGGGACACGCGAATCGAACATTTGCAATATTTGTGCACATTATTCATTATTATCAATAAAGTAAACAAGCCTTACTATTCTAATTTAATCTATACTAATATTATAAAGCTATTTTTTTTTTGTTTGAAAGCGCTAATCTCAATATCGACTGGTTAACTTTTTCTGGTTTTTGTATTGGATAAACCGTTTATTGAGGAAGGCTTTAGAGGCTACATAATACGCTGCGCCAATAGGAATGAAGAAACAGTGCAAAATGTGTAAAAAACTGGGGAAAACCGGACGAAGTCGCGCTGGAACAGCTAGTAACAATATTAAAATACAATGAAAAAAAATTTTTTTTGGACCTACAATATTTCTATATTAATTTTATTAAACTTCGTTACATACCAGGTATATGGTGCATTACAATCTCTATTATTTAACTCTGTCACGAAAGCAATTTCCTTAGCCGCTTGCGAAACAGTGTCAACAATCATAGCATTCTATACCATACTTGCAACTAAAGCCACAATCGCTTGATACCTTTCATAAATAACCAACAGTTTTCTCACGGTATTCAATTTGGCAACGTCAGACAGACTTAACCGATCTCACTACCAACCATAATATTATCAGTTTAGGAATTTCAATCAAAATAGCGTGTAGTGCTTCATTGGATACGTTCGGTGTTATACCAAAAATAACTTTCGTTTGTTAAACTTGTATTATTTTGCAAATGTTATATTGATCTTTCTCAAAAAAACTTATTTAGATTAGACAAGAACCTTCTTAATCATAGTATCAGTAATGAATTGAGATATTAGGAACTGTTGCCATAGTTAATAGTTTGTCCGATAGGTTACTTTTTATTACTTTTTAAAACTAACAAATGTATCCTGCCATGAACGAACATCATAGTGTATCCTCAGATAGTACCTCAAAAATCCCGCAAGAGGCCAGCTCCAGTCGTTGTTCCTTACAAAGGGACTTGTTACACCGCGATTGAGCCTCTTGGAATTAGTTATTTCAACGGAATAAATTCATGAATGGCGCGAGTTTGGCCAGCTTCCATCGTGTATAAATGGTAAAACAATTAGAAGTTATTCTTGGCTGGTGCCACCGCCTGAGGCGAGCTTATGAACTTATAAATATGTTTAGGACGGAATAATTTTCTGATACTATAGCTAATTAGGTTTGGTGATTGCGTTTATTCATCGGAAATGTATTCTGAATTTGTCACCGTAAATTTGTTAAAGGCGATTCAATAGTCGAATCCTTATTGAGTAGCGTATTGGTAAAGCGGAAATTATACGTAAACTTCTTTGTTAACAATAAAAACATTTCTTGTTGTAAAATTATAATACAAAACTATTTCCTATAAATTGTGCGAACACTACACATTTAAAAAGTACTTATTTTACGACTTATAGACCCGTGACCCCGAGCGCTGTAAAGACCTCGAAACGTCATATCTCTAAATAATAATGTTTAAAATTAAATAACAATACACGCGAACTTAATCCGTAAAATTAGTGTTCCTCGCAATCATATGTCTGATAAAATGAAGCTAGCAATAATAATAACACTGGTTTATTTACGTAGGCTGCCGATTGATATTCGGAATTCATCTGCGATGGCAACCGGACCGGTTTTATTTCCCGCTCGTCACCACTCAGTCGGAAAAAGTTCACAAGGGATGTCTGCTTTTATTTAAGCTACAAAGTTAGTGAAAAGTTTCAAATAAAAGTGGGGCCGGTTATTTTTCTGTTCCACTGGTTTTTGGGCGCTATATTGAACGGTCCATTTTAGGAGAATACTAAATTGTACGGCTAAAGATGCTTTGTGTGATACCTGCGTGAAAGCAATATTACGAATGTTTTGCAGTGGCACTGCGAGGTTGGAATTTAGAAAATCTAGGCAATTGAAATGGATACTTTTTCATTTGCAACAATATTATATTTCATGAACTTTTCAGACTGAAAATATAGGTATGAAAATATTTTACGTTCCTTTTCTTTCTCGTGAGATTTTGAAAGAAAGAAAGAAAATAAATTTATTCAGAGCATTAAGGTACAAACAGTACAGAAAAGAAACATAGGAACAAAATACAAAAAATAATGCCACTGAAATGGACGCCACTCAGCTTATGCCACGGCATCGAATGCCATGACGCTGATTTTCAGTGGCACCAGCGAGAGGGACGCTGTTACAAAAATTAAAAAAGTAGGTATATAAAATCCTTATAAATACTTATTACACAAGTTTAAATAACAAAAACAAAAAACAATTTAATAAAATAGCACATGAGCAGCGAGAATAAGTATATAAAATAAATAAAATTTGGATCTGTTACGGGAATACAAAATTGGACGGCAAGAAAAATTTGATACAAACAAAAATAGGACAACAATTACAACTGAAAGATCAAAACGCTAGTATTGCGACACAGAAGGCTTAGGAAGATGATGTCTGTAAGTTCAGAAGGTTTTATTATATTTTATTTTATTTTTACATTTTTTTTGTATGTAAATGCATAATTCTCATAGATTGTGTTTTGGATTAATTAGCCAGTTTTTTTCCAACATTTAGTGGTTACAAATTTATACTTAGCTTAGCATTGAAAGCCATAAAATCTCTACTGAGAACGCATACACTTCTCAACCCTACATGCAGATGACGATCGTAAACAGGCGTAAAAAATATAGCAAAGAAAAAAGCTTGGTATATCGGTTGATGATAAAAAATCCTCACCAGTGGATCGTGTTTTTTTTTGTCTGAAAGTCCCACTAAATAGAACATACTCAACATATCAGGGATTCCTGGAAAACAAATGTGTTAATCAATATGTATCCCCGCTAGAGGTTCTGTTTAGAATCAACCCATATAATAACTATATCTTTTTTATACAAGTACATCGATGAGTAAAATACGAATCTCAAAGCGATCGTCCATTTTGTCATAAAATGTAGCACTGGAATAGTTGCCAAAATGGCGGCGAATGTTCCCGCGCAACTGAGGGCCCTCGAACACTCGAGCCGAGTACACTCCACGTGTGTTACCCGCCTAACTCGCATTATCGTGCCTTTACGACCCAATGCTTGATTGCGAGCCAATGTATAAAGGAGAGTGAACCGTTTGAAGCTGGCGCATCCAGTAACAAAAGTAAATACACACTTGTGACCGGGCTTGTAGAAATAAGATACATTTGCTATCAAAGGCGTGTATATTTAACAAGATAGATAGTACCTGCTAATATACATGATCGGAGGCGAATAGCAATCGAAAATAACGTAAATACCAAACCGAGATATAGGAGTAGGAAAGCGGATCGGAGCATCCTTGCGGAGCCCGGGGGATGGAACCGGGAAAACGCGGAGATGATGATGACTTATATCAAGCTTAATTATGTATATTATTTTAGTCATTATTTTCAATTATTCTCGCGAACACTACAGTTCTTTAGCGGTACCATGAGTTAGCTATCGAAAACTTACGTACTTTAAAAACCTATCGATTTGTATTTTTCATACTACCGATTTGAGTTCTTAGAGTAAGCGCTCGGGGCGCTGTACAAGTTTTTATAGACATATTTACATAGGCGATAACAAGTCTGTCACTTTTAAACTCATGGTAGCGCTACTAAATATTATCATAAAATTTGTTGTATTTATGTAATTTTAAATATTGGCTAATAGCTAGCTAGATCGCCTTAATTATACTATCATTATTATAAAGCCACTTCTGTAACTTGTTTTATTTGCCGCCCTCACTTCGTTTCGGGTATATAATTATACATAAAAACCTCCTCTTACATCCCTCTATCTATTAAAAAACCGCATCAAAATCGGTTCTGTAGTTTTAAAGATTTAAGCATACATAGGGATAGACACGCGGGAAACTAGTTTGCTTTATACTTTGTAGTGATATAATCTGTCTATGAACATAAGTTTAATAATAATTATCAATGTAGATACTTTGTGAATAACAAATATACCCCTATCTCCCCATAATCACCTCATCTCCGACATCAGAAAATGAAGTTTTCTAAAACGCATTGATTTAATTTAATGAGACAAAATAGTGTCGTGTTTTCCCAGAATCTCTAAAAAATATTCTTTAATATTCCCTATTACCGTTAACACTTTGATGCTAAAATCACACGATTCTAAAAAAAAGGTTAACATTTTCCCTCCATTGGACACAGGGCTTATCTTACACGTGTCGCACGCGCCTGATACTGTTTGTACGAAAGTTGATCCTTCCCAAAAATGTCAGAGAGATTAAAACACCGCGTCAAAGCGGCGTAATCGGGTTTGGCCACAATTTGATAGGTGCGGGGTCACAGAGACCCCGGCGAATTATTCATGCGCGGACCTGGCCCGTGGTACCCGGTAGTCGCCCTCGGGTGATTAGTCGAAAACTAATTGATTTTACGGCTAAGCTTTGCTAGTGGACGACAGTTTGGGCCGCTGTTAATAGGGGCTAAATGGATCGCGCTTCGGTTCCCTTTGCGGTGTTAGGAAGACATCAAATGTTGGGTTATTGATGTGCTTTTCGCTTTCATTCTTTGCATTTGCTTATCAATTGGGTGATATTATTTATGAATTAAAACGAAATTTGATGTTGTTTTATTAGTCACAATCGCAACAATTTTGTAACAAACACATAAAAATAACTAATTGAAAATTTTGTGAAACTGCACTTCAGTATTTACACTCATAAAAACAAAAATTGTTAAAAAAAAGGAGTTACATAAGAATTGATGACTTGCTGATAGGTCAATAATGTGTTGTATTGTGTTCAAGCAACAAAAGTCCGGTCACCACAGTAATACACAAACCTGTGGAGCAAACATCACGTCTTTGCACAACGGTCTTCAGCTTCACACATTTTAATTAAATCTAAACACTAGTTCCAGAGTATTATGAATATCAAAGTTTTCATTACATTAAAATATCAGACGGGAACGTTTACAGCGCTGATTAAATCCGATTTAAACCTTGTTTCCCCGCCTAGTTTAACATGTAGAGTTATTCAGCTCAGTTTCAACAACTTCTTGTAACAACATTCATTCAGTCGGGAGCCAGGTTAACTTCGCCGGTTGTATTTTGGTTAATTTGTGGCTGTTCTGTAATATTATTCGGTTATGAATAGTTTTGTTGGGTAGTAGTGCTTGACCGCATCACACCTAAATAAGGATAGGTAGTTGTATTAAAGAAATATTTTGTAGTCGTGTCTTATTAACTAAATGTAGGTTTACACAATCTGATTTAGAATCATTAAGGAATTAACCAAACTAGCTATTAACTAAACATAAAATATCAAGCATGAATTGCTTTTCGTAGACCTTACTTAATATTTAAAGTAAAATTAACGATTTGCAACAACTTTTAACTATTAGGTTATCAACCATTCCTACAATCAATAAAAAGTAAATTATAGTAACTACTGACTTCTTATAATAACTAATGCTTTTCACGACTTTACATGCAAAAAAAAACGTAGAACAAACGTTTATTTTTAAATTTCAATAACGGGTGATGCAACATGATACGTCAAAATATCTGACTTGTCTTCAGCGATACAACGTTTTACTTCTTAACCCTGAACCTTGATTCACGAACCGCTATATACGATAAGGGGCCTGTTCGATACCTGACGTAGCAAAGGCGGTGAAACGTGCAAGTAATCCGACTGAAATAAGTTTATAGCTTGAAAAACTTAGAAGACCTTGACACAGTAACTTAGTTGACGCACTGTGCCGTGAATGACGTGACTCAACACAAACACTGTAGCATTTGTGATGAGAGGATGTCTTGTGTATTGAGAGGAGACTATTATAAAAAAAAATTACACAATATTTGATGTTGTGTTATTAGTGTTCGAAATTGGAACGATAACTACACACAATATCAGTCGATTAAGCAGTTGTGTTAGGAATCAGAAACAAAAGAGGTTCACACAAATATCTATATAAATAAAAATGATTTGCTGTTCGTTAGTTTCGATAAAACTCAAGAACCCGATTATGCTAATTTTGAGTTTGAAATGTTCATCAAAGTCCAGGGCAGGATTAAACGGTTAGAAAACATGGAAAAATGCGATGGGGCGGTATGAAGTTCGCCGGGACCACTAGTTCTTAATATAAATAAGGCACCCAAATACGAACAAACCCTATATATCTTGAAATTCAATTAAAAAAATATATCTTGAATAAATAAAATCATATCTGAGTAAACCCAATAGAGTAGAGTATTTTTAAGATCACGAGTTACACTTCATTGGCACGTTTGTAAATATATAATTTTAAACTGTCATGGTTACACACATTCGAAAACTGAAAGTGTGTTTTCAGTTTTCTAACGTTTGTAAGTGTTTGTCAAAAGTATATGAGATTTGGAACATGTCTCAGGAAGTGACCCGAAAACGCGTTTTGTCGATTTCTAAGCAGGTATCCCAATAATATGAGCTAATAGAGAAAAGTTCTTCGAGAGATCCATGTTTAGCGCATAGAATACTTTAATAAAATATAACTTTGCTTCAAGTGGCAAAAACTCTGTCGACCCAAATGCAATTGTGATCAACCGATACCGCTGTAATTTAAATTAACTGTATTTAAGTTTCTAACTTATTAAAGTAAATTATAACAACATACACGAAATCCTTGTAAGTTAAGGTATTGTATAACAATGGGAAGGTATAATTGTAACATACTATTCCGGCGTATTTTGCTTTAATATATTACACAGGAATGTCAGTAGAAGTGAGTAGCCATAGCCAAATTGAGAAAAAATTGTAACATTCTCCCACGAAACTTAAGACCCAAGCAAACGTATTTTATGCACAAAATATTTATTTATCAGTGTCATGTTTCAAGCACGACGATAACGTCTGTAACCTCGTTAAATGTAGTAAACGTATAAGACTTAAATAATCCCTAAACACACACTCTTTAAAGTATGCAAGAAACATATGTACTTAACACATACGTATAACAACTCTATAATTGTCCAGATCAATAACTTTTCTTCAACTTTGGTTACTCCGCGGAGACCCGCCATTCTGTCCAGTAACACGGTTACGAGGGACATTATTATTACCTTTTCGAAAATTTTCCCTAACGAATGGTTTCATGGGACAATGTTTGAAAAATATGTAACCATCCGTCGATTAATCCGTTTCCAGGCCCGTTGGGAACCGAGCTACCGGCTACTCGTCGATAACGAGATTCCGAAAATATGGAAAAAGGCCCCGGTGCGTTAAATAAAACTGAAAAACCCCAATTGGCTTTAGGTATTCGTATAAAGTTATATATTGTCAACTACCGAACTTTAAAGACATTGAAGTTATCGTAATTTTGATGTTTCATAATTAACGTTAACTCAAACTTAAGAATAAATAAATATTACACAACATAACATATTATTGATCTGATCCCGTGGTAAGTAGCTTAAGCACTTGTGTTACGGGTATCAGAGTCAACAGTGGATACACAAATATACTTAAATATATTTAATAATACACCCAGACACGGAAGAAACACCGATGTTCGTCACACAAATATTTGTCCCGAGTGGGACAAATATATCGAACCCACGACTCTTGGGACCGTAGGTAGTAAACCTGGGTCACTAGCCACTGTTCCACCGAGCCAGTCAACTTAAGAATAAAGAAAACGTTTTTTTCTAATAAAATATTTGATATACATAATATGAAAAATACACATAAATAAAACACCCTTATTGACCAGATGATGAGTAAAATGGAGAAACTCGGCTTTTAACTCGGTAACAATACTTTTCAATGAGTTTAATCTTATTTTCAAATATGTATAGGAACGACGAAAAAAATACTGGAACAACTTTCCGACAGCGTGAAGTCGTTGATATATAATTATGATTAATATTTTTTTATGGATAGTTTGAAAGGAATACCGTCAAGTAGGAAAAATCTTCTAGAGACGAGAGCTTACGTTACCCACGTCCTAGCATACGCCAAGAAATATTTTACACATTTCAATTCAAAGAGACTGCAAGCAAACGGCTGCAAATCACAACTGAAACTGTGTACAGATATATCGTACAAATAACGACTCTACTTTTGTATCTTTTATTACGAGCAGCTAGCGTAGACAAATCACGTTCGGCCATAACGAGAATTTGATTGCTCCCCTCTACCTGGTTCCGTAAAGCGGCCTCCACGTAGACCAGTAACGTATCTTATACTTATTTTATATGAGTGCCTCATTTATACAACTCATATTGGTTTTAAAACGAAACTGCAGCGAGGAAATATTTTTGAAACGCCGCGTTTCAACTGTTTTGCCTGCGAGCGAGGAATGTACATTTCGCTAATGCTTTTTATTGCATACGTACCAACACTCATACATGTCTATATTTATTTATTTTAGCAAAGTTTTAATGGATAACTGTTACATTACAATTAAGTGACAGGACAAAAATCCAATATACCATTAGTAAGTAAAGTAGTATACTGCCTCGTTTGTCTATTGGTAGCAAGCGCTGCGTAAGGACCGAGAGATCCTCGGTTCGAGTCCGGGGTCGGGTAAAATTTGTGTGAGTTTTTCTGTAATGAAATTACTCAGTTAAGAAGTTGGCGGTTGCACGCCCGTGTCTCGGAAAGCACGCTAAGCCGGTGGTCCTGCGCCTTATCTCTTCGGTCATGTCGGATTGCCGTCTCACCGAATTCTAAAATAAATAAAAAAAAAAACGACCGACCGAATCACCGAATTACGGGAGTAAGGGAATAGAGAGTGCAATTGTGTTTGCGCGCATACTTGTGCATTATAATTATGTCCTGCGCACTTGGCTGATCTCGAGATCGGCTGCCATGGCTGTAATCGGTCGGACGCCTTATTATATTAAAGTAGTATAATACAGTTACTATACATCATCATCATCATCAGCCCATTCCTGTCCACTGCTGGACATAGGCCTCTCCAAATGGACGCCACTTCTCTCTATCTTCAGCCACTCGCATCCAGCTCCTACCAGCCGTCTTGCGCAGATCGTCACACCACCTGGCCTGCGGGCGCCCTACACTACGTTACTATACATGAAAACATTAAAAAAATGTTTAGTTTATCGACCATAGGTATGGATCTATTCGGACGTTAACTGCCATAAATTCAAATTAAAGAGCCAAATCGATACCCCACTCGTGACTATTAGATGAGGCAATAAGAAAAACCTGTACTTGATAGCAAAGTAAAGAGCGCAAATGTCTTAATCGCGTGTGTAAACACTACGGCACTAACACAGAAATAGACGGAACAATGCAGGCTTACCTCTGTTTGATCTATTTGTGATTAGCTGCAACGTTCTTGGAACATACTAAATGCATTTTGTTTATGATATTAAAACTATTTGAGAGCCTATTTTCTATTGCCATTATCTTCTTATACAGAAGCCGCCATCTGAGGAGCATTGACCATTTTTAAATCTATATATCCTTCAGATCTGTATAACCAAGTATACCTATTATAATGTGGGGGGCGTGCTGACTTTGAACCGATTTAAGTATCAAAATCCAAGGTAGATACTTAACAAGCTTAAGTCTAACTTGAAATTCCTTACCGCAAACATTTACCAAACCATACATTAAACTTTTTCTAGCAACTGAACATTACCTTGCATTTTTTGACGTCGTAACAGGCGATTGATTAACTGGAATATTATGCGCATATAGCGATGATAAAAAGTCGGTCAAACGCTGTCTCGTATGAGCGAATTATGCATACAAAGCGATTTTATATCTTACTTAGGTCCCCTTCGGCAGGATCCTCGAGCGATAGTAGATAGTTTTATTAGCCGCTTAGTCAGCGATCGGGAAAATAAAGCGATTAAATTATTCAACATAAATAAGAAGATTTATGTACCAGTACTATATGTCAAAGACAAACCACGTATAAAACACGGAACTCGTGACGCTTTAACGCGGTATAGCGTTCACTATCAATGCTAGGTTATTTTTTATGCAATCATATAAAAAATAAAAAGGTATAGCCGACCAACAAAATATGTATGTTTACCAACATAGATATTTTTTTGGTTGGTTAGACCTAAATTATTTTTCTCTAAATACAATTTTATGAAAAATCGCATTAATTCTTATGAACTCGCAAATTTGTAAAATTATAGAGCTAGCAATTAAAGAACACTTATGAAAAAAAGTGTTAAAACTGTAACGGAAATTCCTATCTATCGGCTTAAAACAACTTTGGATAAGCAATTTTGATTAAGTGCAAAATGCAAAGTAAAAACTTACACGTCCAATTTTAATCAGCACCCTATGTACAGTAATGTACACATAGGTACACATAACCAGCCAGCTATAGCCAAACAAGTACCTACCACGAAATCAAAATGGACGCAAATCCAATAAAATAAGCGCTGGGGTAAACTCGAAATGGATTTTTTTTTCAAATCGCATAGCTTTTCACGAATTTATGAATATCGCCTTTCATACTTTTCCTTTGGAGGCTGATCCTACCGACCTTTGTGCGCGATCGAGCGCACACAATGTCTGTAATGGCTGCCATTAGGAACATCAATTTGTTCAAGCGTGACGCTACACTTGTCCCACTACGTTCTTTCACATGCTCTGCTTAGCGTATCTAACAAATTTCCGCGTTACCTACTACGTAACTTGTCGGGAAAGTCAAAAAGCGTGAAGAAAGAACTTTTTTATTTTTATTTAGTCGATTGATCAATTCAAGAAATATGTAGTCTCGACTCTAGTGAGAGTAGAATAAAGTAGAAGTAGAACTCTAGTGTGTCCTGTAATTGATTATACGATATGCCTTTTTGATCTTCTGTACAACGTTTTAAAGCGCGAAGAAAGTACTTCTTTCTTCTTCTTTTAAATTATGTACTGTACTAAATTAAAAAAGATTTAGGTACTTTTGAACTAGATTTGGCTCTAAGTCAAATCTTATACGCCTTAGATTATATTCTTCCTTGACCATGCGATATTTATGGCTCGATTTCGTATACAAAGTTATAATATTAAAAAGAAATTTAATATTACTTACTTACCTGACTCCGAAGGCAAGCAGGCAGTGGCATTTTGAAATGTTAGCGATGCATTTGATAAAGAAGATTCTTCGGCTCGTTGGCATCCAATATTCTGAGATTCAGACTGCGTGCGGGCTACGACTTTTGCATCCTGAGTCTCTTCAAGCAAGACCTTTTAGCCAATACGAGACAGGTTACAGCACTTGGCAAACTATATTATCTTTACATCTATACTAATAATAAATCTGTAAGGGTCGGTCATGGAGTAAGTTAGTTTGTTTTCAGAGATATTGTGTTTATAGGTTTCACGATTTTTAATTTTTTTTTTCTGTATGTGTGTATTAGTGTATTAGTTACTCCATAACTCTTAAACTAATTATCCAAATTTGATGAAATTTGGTATAAAAACACATAGACATCTGGGACACAGGATAGGCTATTTAAATTCTAGCTCCAGTTATGATAAGACGTGGCTCCCATACAAACCTAATTGTAAAAATCGCGGGCACAGCTAGTATGTTATAAATGCCAAAGTAACTCTGCTTGTCTATCGGTTTGTAGCTCTACCTTACCAAAAGTACTGAACCAATTAAAATAAAATTTGGTACACATACTGTATACAGTTTTAACCGACTGTGCTAAATGCTTTACTCTCTAAAAGATCACATGACCTAAAGTAGTACACTTTCAAAGACAGTTTGTTACAAGAAGTTATGGTAAACTATATTTGAAACAGTAGTAGTACAGCTTGTTTCCTATTTAGATCAGTAAAACACCCGATTCCTCTGATTTTCTAACTATTCATAAAGTTATCCACTAAAAGAAAGAGCAGGCTAAGTGAATATGTTTGGAAAAGATAATAAAATATTTGCATTTTTATATCATTAGTTGTCTTGCGATCAATTCATTATAATTTTAATCGCTTGTTATCTGCTACAGCACTGTAAAAATTATATTCACAAAGTGATTTCTGTATAAAAGACATCTCGGCGGCTCTAATCACGCTTCACCTGCGCTGTATAGTACATTTCCTCCTTCTTATTTACAGATTCTGAATCACATTTGGGCGGCCAAATGTGGGTAGGTATTTACCGACCCGCAGGTAAACTTCGTGTGCAGTTAAAAAGGAATCCAGAGGAGTTTTATCGGTCGTTAGGGACCTTAAGCGGCAGCGCCCGGCTAAGACCAGGATACGCACGCTTGCAAATCAATGGGTTACTACGCTGACACACCTTGGGAGGGAATTAGCTGGTAATTTCCTTAATTCCTTCTCACCCTTTGAATGTTTACATTTATAATGTTCACTGCGATAAATGATATAGAAACAAATTCGTAGCTGCTTACTGCTCGGCATTTAGACTTGGTTACACCAATCACGGTCGCAGGCGAATCATATTTCACTTATCACACGTTAATTTTTTTAAGTGCACGTATTTTATCGATACGTTCACGCGTATTTTACTCTTAAATTTGCTAATTGTGTACTTATCGCTAACTGTTCACACTCCTCAAAATTCTCATATCTTGTGCATACGTCAGCAATAAACAAATTGATACAATTATACCTACTTTTATTTCATTTAATCAGCGAAAATCTTCCAAAATATTTCAAGCATTTTTATACAGCTTAGTAGATACAGAGTTAAGTTTAATCAAAACCTAGCATCCGGTCCGATGACGAATCAACTGGCCAATAATTAGTACAGAAAAAAGTTCCGATTGCAAGTGTAATTAAGTACCTTAGGAGGTGGCGGCGACACGTGGCGATTCTTAACGCGAGCCACTTCATTACGCCGCCCCTAATGAAGCAATCAAGATAAGTGAGGGACATTCCTGTAGCTGTGTATGTGGTGACGGCCACGGTGTCCTTTGAAATGGTTAGATTTTGCAGATTAAATAGACTTTAATGTACTATTATTTGTACTAGAGTGCCTCGATGATCTATTGGTAGCTGTGCTGCGTTAAGACCGAGAAGTCCCCGGTTCGAATCCGGGGTCGGGCAATACTAGTGTGAGTTTTTCTGTTAAGAAATTACGCAGCCCGGAGTCAGGAAGTTGGCGGTTGCCCGTGTCTCAGAAAGCACGTTAAGCTAGCGGTCCTGCTCCCGATCTCACATCGCTCATGTCGGATTGCCATCTCACCGAACTATGAGAGTAAGGGAACAGAGAGAGCTCTTGTGTTTGCGCGTAACCTTGTGCACTATAAATGTCCTGCGCACTCGGCTGATGTCCATCAAGATTGGCTGTCATGGCCAAAATTGGTCTGACGCCTTATTTTATTTTATTTGTACTAGAAACTTTCAATGTAAAAGATTAAAGTGAAATGAACTTGAACTTTTTTACCTATTTCCTTATCAATCTTGTTTCATTGTCTTTTTATTCTCTGCTCTTCGGATGTTTCAGACATCTTATATCATCACTACATAATAAAACAAAGTCGTTCCAGGTATCTGTATGTAATTATGTATGCTGAAATTTTAAAAATTATTCATCGAGTTTTGATGCAGTTTCTTGACTTCTGGCATGTTATACCCGAAGTGAAGCGAGGTCTCGAAACTCGAACTCATATTTGGATTTAAAAACATTTGGTTTAGTACGTAAAGATAAATAATATATTCTTTCTTCTTTATAATTTAATATCATCGTTATAAAATTATTGAAATTAAAACAATATTCCGCAAATGTAAAACGTAAACTTAAGCAGTATCGGGATATACACAATAATACAAACACACACCCGTAGTCATTATTAAGTGTAAATATATTTCCTCGGTTATTTCTGAATTAAGCACCGATTTCCGACCGCGCCTTCGTTAGCGGCAAGTAATTAAGATAAGTGGGTGACTACTTGCAAAGGGAAACTTGCATTACCTGCGAATATGTCTGTGAAGTGCGAACATCCAGGTACGATTATAATATGAGTAAGAATTATATGTAATAATTAACCCAACGAATCCTACTAATTAATGAGTGCTAAAGTATGTGTGAGTGTGTTAAAATTCTGCTCTTTCCTCGTATATGGACTTCACGGCCTCCTATCATCTGAGTGAGTGAGGATGACTTCACTTTACCTGGCCACCTGGTCTGAAATAACACATAAAAGTATACTACAATCTAACGATATTGTACCTATAAATATAATAAAATAATTATTATTCAATAGAATTTAGACATTTTAGAGGGCGGGATTTTTAAACTCAGCGTAGTGTCATGGCTCCCGTGGGGAGTCCACGACTCTGATTTTCAATGGTAGCCTTTTGAAGGATAAACTTAAGCATTTTATACAAAATTACGGTTATCAAACCAATCAACTTTTTTTAAACATAAGTTTAACATTTTAAATAAAAACAGAAACATAATATTTATAACATATATTTAGATATTTACATATAGAGCATAGATATAAATGCAGACCAACATACTTTTAGACAGCAAGTAAATTGAATATTTTTTTGGAAAATATCAATTATACCTATCTGTATTTTGACTTAAAGGTATGAATATTCTTCCATAGATTCCGGGCCAAGGAACAAAACACAAAAGCTACAATATGATTGTTTGTCAGTCAGTGCCTGCGGTGCGCTCCGCGGGTTGATAACCGTGGAAATAGTTTCCTCTCTAGCCGCAATCATTTAATTAGAGCCCCTAATAAAGTGGCTCGTGTTGCCGCCACGTGGCTAGAGTCACACTATCGATACTCAATTAAACTTGCGCTCAGAACTTCTTTCGTGAGGCCCAATTACTTTAGTTTCTTAATCGAGTTTTCTTATCTCACCTGAAGACAGTCGCCAAGCTGTAGACTCTGAGATAAGTTTAGTCTATTAGCAGCCAAGCGAGCCACGCGTATCGTATCGCAAGATCAGCTTACTTGTGTTGCTAACTTCATTACCTAGGTGGTAAAAATTTCCTTAGAGCATTAAGTACTTATACCCGCTATTGTCTGCATGGTCGGTACAAAAAAATGTATCAACAAATTGAGTTCAATTAGACATCGAACTCCTTTCGTGTCATCGACTTCATACCCTTCGTGTATTATGAAATGAAAATACGTTCGAAAATAAACTTTACTACGAAGTGCCTTTCTAAAAGTAAATCACTGATAGTAGATAGTAAAGTGCATTTGAACCTACCTAACAACGATAATTGCACTAAAATATTTAATAATTTAACCATTCCCAAATATTTGTTCCAAGGCAAAGTAGACATTGAATCTACGACTATTGGTACCTACCAATAGACACACTACCGCGCATACGGCACCGATCCGAAATTTTAGTGACTTCTCTTTTTCTCGAAATAACTATGTGGTAAATTTATTGGTATGAAAGATTGGATATTTTTTAAGGTTGGAATTTTCACAATTTACATCTTACTTCATGACTGACACTTATCGTAAAATGTTTGTCACATTCATCATTTTCTAAAGACTGAGATAGGAAAAGGCTGTCTGATTTTTTGACCGACTGCGTTAGTAATGCTTCACGCGATACAAGACAAAAAATACTTATTTTCGCCAAACTTTTTACCATTGTGCACATCACCTTTCAAGTCACTTAGAAAATAATTTTGTTACTACTCATCGGAAACTTCCTGACAAGCAGTTCGAAATAATTAAAAGTGGATTTAAAAAACAGATGTTGTTGTATGCAAAAGAGTCGTCGACGGAACGAATTCATCTTTATGCAATATTCCGACACCGTCCGGATCCCAGAAATCGGTGGCTTTTTGTTCCCGAGGGCAGCTTGAGAGGGGAAGAGGGAATGGAGGACTCTTACTTTCTAAAAACATGAAGCCATGTTTGATTTTATGCAGTACTAGTTGTTACTAGCGACTTCTGTAAGTTTCTGAATTTACATGTTACTGACATGTTTATGGCACTGGCACATTTCATCTAGTTTCATGTACATTTTACGTTATTAATTTATATTTTACGTGTTAGATATATATTTAACTCGTAACATTTAAACATGTACAAAAATAAATTATCAACCATGATTTATGTATCCCAGCCTAAACGTAGGGCGGTAAGTAGCTGTTCTATGTATATGTTACGGTAAAAGTGGATAGAGTGGTTATTATGTATAGTTACCGGTAACTATGCATAATTACTAGTGTTCGTGGTAAAGGTGGTGAAAACTATCAAATTAATCACATTTACCGGTAATTATATAAAATTACTATACCCTTTGTGTAAATGTGGCAAAAAATAAAATAAAACTGACTTGACTGGCTCGGTGAATCAATGGTTTTGTTAGTGACCCAGGCTAGCTATTCCAAGAGTCGTAGGTTCGATTCCCACTCGGGACAAATATTTGTGTGGTGAATATCGGTGTTTGTTCCGAGTCTAGGTGTGATTATGTAGTTAAGTATGTATTTAAAAATAACTTTTCTGAAAACATTTAAACCGCGTAAGATAGATGATTGAATTTGGCATGCAGGTACCATAATAGACTTAAAGCTTACTTGCGACGCGATATTGCAAAATTCGTAAGGGATCGGGAGTTACTGGGAAAAAACTTTTGTATGTTTAATTCTGTAGTCCACGCGAACGAAGTCAAGGGCACAGCTAGTTATAAAATAAACCAGTCAAGTATCTAGAAACCAAACTTCATGATTGGTTTTAAAAAAATATATCTTATAAAAATAAAGTTAAATAAAATTAGCAAATTGGCAGGGAGTTGTCAGTGTAAGTCTTAAAATTCTTTCTCGTCAATATATTTTTGAGGTTTGAGATTTGTGACATTTGGAATTGCAGAGTACTTGTGATATTTGACAGCAATGTCAACATTTACCACAGTCGGGCGGGAGTTTTATATAATTACCGGTAAATTTGAATAATTCACTACATTTACCATGTGCGTCGGGAATTATCTATATTTACCGGTGATTATAGATAATTACCGATTGCTCACATTGACCGTAACATATGTATTTATAAGTTACTTACTGAAATTAATATTTAGATAAATATATATCAAAAACTTAAAATATTGTAATGCCTATTTATATACGAAGAAACTTAATATATTATAATTCCTATTTATTTACTCGTACGAAGAAACTAGGGTAGCGGATTCGATTCTTGTTTCGAAACAATTAAATGTTGGTTTATGGAACATATTTGCACCACCAACATTGTGTGTAAATATTTGCATTTCATTGTTCCCGAATCCCTAATACTATGCTTGTTTCGGAAACAGGATAATAGTTGCGTTGTTATCTCTAATGCATTGTATTGTAAGTGCTTCATACATTCAAACCAAAATATAAAATAGTACACATATTTTAATATATATCTATTTATTGTAACAGACTTAAAACCTAAATTAGAAATATAATTACAAATGTTTCTATAGTCAAAATCACATCATCTATGTAGTTATCATCTGATTTAACCTTTTTGTATCAGGACAGCTATTACATAGTATACCTTTACTTTAATAAATTTAAATATAAACCAAAGCGGATGTAATACCACTTCACTACATAGTTTAAAGCAGAGTCGCATCCGGCGTCTTTCTGTCCCTAACCCTACGTATGCTCAAATCTTTAAAACTACACAACGGATTTTGAAGCGGTTTTTTTAATAGGTAGAGGCTTTTAAAAGGAAGGTTTCTATGTATTATTCCCGAAGCGAATCGAGGCCGGGTCACTAGTTCTTACTAATATTATAAATCCGAAAGTAACTCTGTCTGTCTGTAACGCTTTCACGCATAGAGTACTGGACCGATTTAAATGAAATTTGGTACAGATAAAGTCCAGAGCCTAGGAAAGGTTATAGGCTACTTTTTAACCGACTGCGCTATAAGGAAGTAATGTTTTACCCGTTAAACGTCTCTACGCGGACGAAGTCGCGGGCGAAAAGCTAGTTAATAAAACACACATCCAGGAATTAATACATATAAATATCTCAGGAGTCTTCCCCCCGGAAGTCCGGTCCGATGGTGACAAGACTATTCCAAGCCATCATCGTAGTCAGTAATGAAAAAAGACATGTGTTTAGTGATACTTTACCCATTACTCCCGAAAAGGAGGCTCGGACATAACCTAATGTACCAGAAAGTTAGAATAATAAACAAACAAATAAGAAAGAATCTGTGTAGGTCTGTCTGCCGCTAAAAACGACTGCTCCGACTTTAATGCCTAATACTTATGACCTTTCTTTGGCTACTTTTTTCGACTTTGCTTTAAGGAAATAATTATTTTCTATTAAGTCGCATTAAAACACATACATAATACACTGATAAAGTGTCCATCACATAATAAAAGAATTAGTTATGATGTAGGTGTCAATCAAAGCGAGCACAGCATTGACTTAAAAATAAAGTAGACAATGGGGGAATATGCACACATTTTTTTTTATTATAGAAAACAATCTTTAATATCGAAGTAATATGAATGTAATTCTATAATCAATTTACTTTAACGACAAGCGAGATATAGCTGTTTAAAATTCCTGGGTGGACAGAGAGATCCGATATGGCAGAAGACGTCACAATTACATTACGGAAAGAGATAGAAAATTAACTCTAATTCCTTATAAATACTTCGTTTGTGAACCGATTTTCATTTTTATTTCACATTTTAGTATATGTTTAAGCCTTTTTTCATAAGTTGTCGAAAAATTCAAGATTGCAGATTTATGCATATTCCCTATTGGAATACCTACGTTTTGCTTGATAAAGAACTTCACGCGGACAAAGTCGGGAGCAGACAGCTAGTTAAAGTATATATAGCAGAAATAAAATGAGGTGTCGCCTTTTTACCACCGCGGCGCTCAGAGGAATTACCTGCAGAAAATCTTCACGGAATTATTCCAACGCCAGTGGATTGCCGACCGTTCGTTCTGGGTTTTATAAAAGTAACTTAAAGTGAATAAGAAACGTTGAGGGCTCGGGAAGGGCCCTCTGTGTTCGCTGTTCGGAACTGCAGTGTTGCAATTGTATTGTTCTGGAGTTGTAGTGCACTTCGTATTTTCTTTGAGGCCGCATGGAAGGTTATTATTTCTGTAAATAAAGAAGTCACTTTAGTGCTGGGGTGACTCATTGCGCGGACTTTAGTCTCTATACGCGATTGTCGTTTCAATTTAAAGCTTAAGGCAAAGTAATTCCACGTAAAGGGCTGAACCCATGAAAATGTGTTTTAAATTTTTTTATAAATCGTATTTGAATTAAGTTACATCAACCAGGACATCGTACAGAGATACTTTTGGTGTATTTCCTAGAATAAGTATAAGCAACATATTTATTTGAATAGTTTCTAGGTATGTAAAATCGTAAAGAGTAATAAAAAAAACCTTCGCAATGGTGTGTTGTTGTTAGATCATTCATAAAGGTACTACTTAAGTCTATTTTAATTAAATGTAGCTTAGTATGAGCTAGCATATGCTATTTAGGCAGAAACAACAGAGCGTTGCGGCTCGGCTTTGTAACACAGCACAACTTAGGCTATTCGGCTCGGGAGCTAGTTAACCGATGGCTTTCATCCGCAGACTGTGATAACTGTTAGTACTACAGGTCTAGACAGAAGCTATTAGTATAATGTATTAGTAAGTATGTTTAGTATGTAGTAATAGTGTGAGTATGTTTAGTTAGATGAGCAACACTTCCACTACGACATTATTTGTCTATACTTCCTTACTAAAAATAACAAATGTGAAAGTAGCTCTACAAATATGTCGGTCTGCGCGCTTTCATTCCAAGTCTACTGTACTAGTTTTCATAAATTTTGTCACTCATAGTCTAGAGACTGAAAAATTATGTAAGTACACGTTATGTATGTATTTATTACACCTTTTTTAGAACTATACAATACATCATAAAAGTAAAATGACTACACGAAATATACTCGTACTGTTTTATGTATTTTATTTGCCTTGGCATGTTGTTATAGAATGAAAAAACAAGATTTTGATTTCAGAGCGAAGAGGAACGTAAGCATTTCAAAACTTATTTACATATAGTTTTATTACGTTCCCCTGTTTGAACCAATTACATGAGCAACATGCGATCAGAAATTCACATCTTAATTAACATTTATTAAATAGTGTATTCATGACTAAGTACAGGCGCTAATTGTGTCATGATTAATTAAACGATTCAATTATAAACAATTTACATCGAATACATTATAACTGCAATATAACCTAGTTATTAATTACTAATTATTAACTTTATATATGCAAGTTTAACTTAATGACCTCCTTTGCTGCGTTACAAATCAAAATGAAAAAGGCATTTTTCTTGCACTCAATAAAAATCAGCATTAATATGAATGATATGATTTTATCAACCGGCTCGGAATTGCGATAACACATAAACAAGTAAAAGCCAGCAACATTAATATACCTACAAATATTTAGAAAAACGGAAAATATTCACCTGCTTCACCCGACAGCTTCAATTAATAGCTGCTGGTCTGGTGTGATGGTAATGCACGTCTGGGCGAGATTCCCGGAAGGACGAGTGTTCAAATCCCCAGGCCGCGGTGAGGCAGTTGATTTTTTTCCGTTTTTCTAAATATTAGAACAGCTAGTGCAAGCTTTAGCACTTAAAAATTTCAAATTCACATTATTATACTAATTTTCCAAATTTTATTCGTATTGGTCATTTTACAGCAATGTACTGTAAATGGATAACAATAATGCTTGCTGGTGAAAGAACTCGATTGTCTAGTGGTTAAGTTTTTTTTCTAACTGACATACGATGATGGCTTGGAGTAGCCTCGTCTTCATCACAGGACATGCGGAGAAGCGGATGGCTGTCACCCCTAAACTAGAGTTTAAGGCTGCCTGTCCTTCGGTGCGGAACGAAAAAAAGGGAGAAACTTTAAAAAATAAGTTTTCACCAATTCTCGGTACCTGTATCCTATTGGTAACTATTGCTTTGTTTCTCCGCACCGCAGCCTATATAAAAATCCTCAAAAAGAAATGAATGACATTACTACACCACCACCAGCACTAATGTGCTGGTGGTGGATTTAGTAATTCACAGCCGGTACGGCAGACGAAGACGGGGGGCGCCAGTTGTCGTCATGATTGGTGTAACCCAGTCTAAACGTCGGGCAGTAAGTATCAATGTATTTGCTACTCCTAATATATAAAGACTATCATCATCATCTCAGCCTATTGCTGTCCACTGCCGAACATAGGCCTCTTCCAAAACTTTCCAGCGCGACCGGTCTACGGCTACCTGCATCCAACAAAACTCAGCGATTTCACAGTTCGTGGCCGGCCCATTGCCACTTCAGTTTGCTAATCCGACGGGCTATGTCAGCAACTTAGGTTCTTCTCAACTTTGGAGCACCTAGGTGAGGACGTATATGTCAAATAGTACGTGAGTAAATTCCAAAAGCGCTTTATTTCAAAAATGCCGTATTCGAGCGAATAATAGCCATAAAACGTATTTCTTAGAACCAAATGAATCTCATGTCGTTATCGTAAAACAGAAATATAGATTTGAGTTCGTCGAAACGTGTTGATGACCTGAGTGCTAAACTGAGTACGTGGATGATCCGGGATACGATTCCGTTAATACCATCTCAGATCTGTCTCTTTTATTGTAGCCTTCTCCTTATACAGGCTGATTACCTGTATGCTTATAATTTTATTTTTCAAAGAACCACTTAGTTCTCCGTCTGTTTATCTAACGCTCAATACAATATTTTGCGTTCACGATTATTATAATTTTGAATCTATTATCAAATAAAATTTAGAGTTATTTTTCTATTAAATTACATTTAATTATAGTCCCCAACATAAAAATTTATTCAAACTAAAGATACGTCAATTTGACATGCAGCGGTGCTACTTCTAGTACTTTCCATTAATTTAGTCTTAGCGAATTCCTCCCCTCGCCCCTCAAGGCAGTGACGTCAGAGGCGGTTGGATCACGCCATCGCCTCTTCACTACACAATTGCGCGAGCGCTCGGGCGGAACGGACATCGGATCGGACGTATTTAGCTTTGTGTCGATAGTTGATCATTTTTGTTAATTTAATAATTAAAACCGTTGGTAGGATTATTTTTGCGTTTCTTTTTAAAAAATTACCCAAACTTCTGATCGATAAGATCAGAAGTGGGATAGATACACGCGTTTTGACCGTTTGCCATCGTATTTATTTGTATCGTCACCGTATTTTACGTTAATTCTTATCCGTGCAGTGTGAAAAACTACATTCCATACTCGCTATTGTTGCATTTTACATTTTACGCGTAGGTAGTGCTTGTTTTGTGCATAAGTGATATTTATTTCTATTACGTAAAGATGCCGGGTCGTGAATCAAGGTCAGTTAGTCGTGAGACTTTAACTATTAGACGAAATAGTAGACGTAGTCCTCGTAAGCGTCGCCGTGACGTTCTAGCCATAACGTGCATTCTAATCGCCGGCTAGATCGCCTAGGCATCGGAATAGGTCTCAACTTTGATACACCGCGTAGGCGCGGTGATGTTTCATTGAGCCACCGTGAATGTAGCCGTGATGACTCCTTAAATGTAATATTGCAAAGACTAAGTGCACTTGAAGACCGACTGCCCGTGAGCATGGTGTCTTCGTCGATTCCGTTCCGCCCGTTCCGTTCCGTTACACTGTCCTTGTGCTGAAACCTACACGCCGCCATCAGCCCCTGCTGGCGTTGGGGTGCCTGTGGCGACCGTGGAGACTTCTGGGCCTGCCAACACGTCGCGTGACATTACGGCGACCGATGGTGCGGACAGGATTGTTGGCGCACTATCCTCGTTGTTTAAAGTAAGATCTACCCATTATTTTAATTCAAATTTTGATCCGAGCATTCATGCCTTTGATGCGTGGGTGGCGGAGATGTATCGCGGGCGTGATCTGAATAATTGGGACGATCGTGAGTGTCTCGGACGCATTGGCGGCTGTCTGAAAGAGGATGCTAGGTCATGGTCAGGTACGGCCGAGCCCTAGTAAGACAGAGGCTTTTGTTAAGTCCCCGAAACCGACGAATGTTAAGGAGGGACACCAGTTCCTGGGGCTTGCTGGCTACTTTAGGAGGTACATTGCCGGTTATGCCTCAAAAACTTCGGAAAAGTGAACCCTTGTCTGGGGTCCAGAGCAAGTCGCTTATGTAAATGTACGCCGACGTACTTTTGCTCTTGGCAGTTTTGATTTTGTTAGCAAGGGTTCACAGCGCGCCGGAAAGCTGGGCTCCGGGATGCGTGGCCCCTACAAAATTGTACGAGCGCTACCACATCACGGGTACGAGCTCGAGCTGCTCGCTGGGTCGTACGGGAAGAAGACCCAGACTGCTGCCGAACACATGGTCCAGTGGCGTGGCGAGTGGACACCGGACGTGACCGGACGCATGTGCAGCACGACGCATTCTTCGAGGGTGGTGAGTCTTGTGAGCCCCGACATTGTGGCACATGTTTAGCCCCGACATTGTGGCATGTGTATTATTTGGCCCCGACATTGTGGCTTGTGTATTGTTTAGCCCCGACATTGTGGCTTGTGTATTATTTGGCCCCGACATTGTGGCTTGTGTATTGTTTAGCCCCGACATTGTGGCTTGTGTATTGTTTAGCCCCGACATTGTGGCTTGTGTATTGTTTAGCTCCGACATTGTGGCTTGTGTATTGTTTAGCCCCGACATTGTGGCTTGTGTATTGTTTAGCTCCGACATTGTGGCTTGTGTATTGTTTAGCCCCGACATTGTGGCTTGTGTATTGTTATGCCCCGACATTGTGGCTTGTGTATTGTTTAGCCCCGACATTGTGGCTTGTGTATTGTTTTGCCTCGACATTATGGCAACCTACTAGCCTCGACATTTAGCTACGCTGTGGATTACTGTTGTCACTGATGGCTGAGGTCCGGAATTCAGTCATTATTGACAACGTTTTGTTTGTTCTTTAACTGGCTTACAGTTATCTATCTTAGCCTGATCATAGGAGTGCACGCCTGTGGTTTTGTTGGGATGTGTAACTGAAGGCAAATTATGTGAGACGAATAGGTCAACTCAATCAGGGATTGATTTATTTCAGAAAACATTTCACCTGAAGAAAACTTAGCTGAGGTTAGCTTGAGTGCTGAGGTCCCGCCGGGAGATTGTGAAGACCAAGCTGACGAGGCCGTTCAGCAGTCAGGAGAGGACGTCTTAGCGAATTCCTCCCCTCGCCCCTCAAGGCAGTGACGTCAGAGGCGGTCGGATCACGCCATCGCCTCTTCACTACACAATTGCGCGAGCGCTCGGGCGGAACGGACATCGCTTGTAGCTTTGGGTCGATACTTGATGATTTTTGTTAATTTAATAATTAAAAGCGGTGTTAGGATTATTTTTGCGTTTCTTTTTAAAAAATCACCCAAACTTCTGATCGATAAGATTAGAATTATTATGTTATGTCAACAAGGCAGGTTTTATCCTTCTCCTTACAAACATTATAAATGCGAAAGTATATTTTTATTACCGTTTTACTCACTTTATCTACTCAATCATTCACATAGTTGAGTATAGATAGAGTGCATGTACCTTTGATCCAAAAAAATACAGGATTAAAGGAAAAATATTGGAGTAGCGAAAAACCGGTACCATTTTACCATATTTTAAGGCGCTATATAAGCAAGACACTAGATGACGATAAGTGTATTTAAGCGTAATACGAGAAATAAAACTGTTGAAATGGGAACTTAACGCAGGTGAAGCTGCTGGCAAGCTAACATATATAAAGTACAGAAAAACAAAAAATAGAACATTGCTTGCTCCATGTATCATTCAGGTTTTTGTTTAAAACACATAATTTTCGTCTAGCTCTACAGTATGATGTAGCGCCTGCAAATGAAAGCGTTCCTTTATCACCATGTATATGAGTGTCGTATGTGTTTTGTTTACGCGTTTTACGATCGTCGAAACTCGTATAATGTCCTCTCGTAGGTGTCATTAAGCCTACGGCACGTCAAGCGTCGTCAAACGACCCGGGACTCACGAAAAATATAAAACAAAAGAGACTTTACGCGAGCACTATTCGTCATCTCATCTGTTAAGTGTACTCTGGGAGCTGTACTTAGTTGAAATAAAATAAAAATACCCTTAAAGCACTGCTAGACTGTATTTTGACAAAAGTTGATCTTTGTATGTATCATAGTATCTATCATATTTCGTTTATATTTTAGAATGACATTGTAAGCATCTATAGGCCGGCCACTACGTAGTACGCGTGGGTATGTTAGGACTTTCAGACAAAGTCCACACTTAACGGGGTAAAACGGGGATTCTCCCGTTCAGAGGGTAGTCTCTGAGGATCTTTTTTTATCGGATATCTACGCCCCATAAGAAACCTGTCTACTTAATACTCAATACATTGCTACTATAAGTAATTTCTAGATTGTACTTAGATGAATGGTGAGTGATGATCAGTGAGTGGTATTTCACCGTCGACAATATTACGAACAATTAAATTATTCTAAAACAACATTACAAACACTAAGGTGTAGCCTGATACTGATACCTATTGTAAGAAAAATAAGGGTAGTGCCCTTAAGTAGATAATTATCTGTTAAAATAGATTCATCTAAGTTTCATGATACTTATATATTCTGACAGATATTTAAAATCTTTATTGCGGTTGGAAACCCAACCCACAACCCCTGAACGCAAAAACATTCAGTTTCAGTCTTATATTAAACTACTATTTATTACTTGTACCTACTATTAAGAACCAATATCCGTAACTCGTTTATATAAAATACTGTTGATTCAGACTTTATATCCCAGACCAACGTGTTCATTCCAGTTCTGTTGTATAGGAAATACCGAACGGTTGCCTTCATATGAGGAATCAGGCAGGCATAAGAAGTCTATGTGACGAATGGTCGCACATCAAACGAATCAGCGGATACTCTACCAAAGTGCCCATCGCCGATAGACAGTAACTAATTTCCGGTCATTTACCATTCGATGGCATGTTGTCAAAGAGTAGGTAATTGGCGAATCAATTTGAACGAATTCACTTGATTACCTATTTTGAGTAGAGAGCGGTACGCCTTCATTTACAGACGTATTGACATAAAACGATGTTTGTAGCTTAACGGTTGGACCATAAATACGAGGTTCTTTGTTTCAGTCGCCAACATGTGATTGCTTTTAGTTTATTGAACAACTAGCTTTTACCCACGGCTTCGTCCGCGTTAAAGTTTTGCTGCGACAGTTTTTTTTTTCTAGAATGATTTAAAATACGCTCAGTGATTTGCTAATTTTGAGCCACCCATGAGCAACTGGACTCCGACATTCGTTTCTTCACAGAACCGCTAACCGACAGAACATTTCGTATATCGCCGCTTCGCCAACAGAACCTTTCGCCAGCGTACGATTCGTCGACAGCACCGCTCGTCATCAGACCTTTCGCGTACGAACGATTCACTAAGCGATTCCTCGTCAATTAACAACTATTCCTCTTGAAAATTATGTCAATAAAGTTATATGCAGATTTTTAAATTTAGCACTAGGGATACATAAAGTAGTAATAATTAAAATATTAAAATAGGTACTTTTAATTTCGATGATTTGAATAGTAATTTGATCAATACATATAAATGTTTTGAGATTTCAAAAAGGATGTTCTCAAATTATGTATTTATGCACCCAATTTTATTGGGTGCGCAGAAGAATATTTTTCACATTCCGGAGGTTTCTGTATTTAAACCTACTTCAAAAATGAAAGATCTACGTTTAATCTAATTTATACAAGTAAATCCGCAATAATTGTACGGTTTTTGTTTTTATTTATGGAGAAAAATGTACGTAAGTAAATATTACTTTATGTATCCCTAGTGCTAAATTTAAAAATCTGCATTTAAAAATTACTATTGAAATCATCGAAATTAAAAGTACCTATTTTAATATTTTAATGATTACTACTTTAAATCCCTCGTGCAAAATTAAAAAAATCATATAACTTTATTAAAATAATTTTTAAGAGGAATAGTTGTTAATTGACGAGGAATCGCTTAGTGAATCGTTCGTACGCGAAAGGTCTGATGACGAGCGGTGCTGTCGACGAATCGTACGCTGGCGAAAGGTTCTGTTGGCGAAGCGGCGATATACGAAATGTTCTGTCGGTTAGCGGTTCTGTGAAGAAACGAATGTCGGAGTCCAGTTCCAGACTCGCAAATCGGGGTACCGGTTTTACACAAGTACATTATTTTTCTGCGACGTAAAACAATACATATGTTCTTCTAATTATAATCTCAAGATGTACCTATTAGTATTTAAGGGTAAAGAGGTTTAAAACATACAAACACACTTTCCCATTTATAATATTGAGAAGGATAATTACCTTTTATATTATATTAATGCTTTGAGGTTAAAGTTGCTCAATATTTCTATCAAAAGCAACTTTCAGTAGAGAACGCTAAAATTTCCTCAAATTTACTGGCCATACTTGAGTGGAAAATATCGCTCGTCAACCAACATTCGCTGCCTAGTTATTTGTACTGAGAGACTATAAGATTACGCAACGTACGTCGGGCCGGGAGCTCTTCGCTCTAAGTGAGGATGGCGTTTAATGTTGCAGCGACAATTTTAAGGGCCCGGTAATTACTCGCTCATGTAAACGAATTATTTAATACGCCCGTCTTTGTAGAGAATGTTATTCCCTTATTACTGCGTCAATTATGAAATAATTCCCTCGGTTATTTTCCCCTGTGTGTAAGCCCCGGGATTCTCACACTCATTACTTCTATGGTTGTGAGAGAATTAAGGGAACTGGGATTGCGTGGGACTTTCGACGAAATAAAGAGGTTTCGCGCAGTGCATTAAGAGACACTTACCCAACTCGTATGAAGTGGTTTGGCAAAGCGGCAGGCTATGATAGGTTGGAGATGTGGCGTTTTTGGCACGCCAGGACCAATGAAAAAGAAACTTTTAGACGCATCCTCTTTTGGCATCAGTCCGACGCAAATTTTGTACAGATCGGTACTCATCTTATTTAAACCCGAAGATATAAGTTGATGGTAAGGTTTTTTACGTACTTCGATCAAGGGACACTTAAATTTAAAGCGTGGGTGATTTGAGTATAAATCTAATTATTATCGTTTCAGTACTCTGCCATTACTGACATCAATGATAAGGGGACCTATTTTTATCAACTTTTAAATAATATTACATTGTCTACATGTTCTTACTGAGCCTAAGTGAGAACAATTTAGCCGGTAAGTACTTAGCCTCATTCATGTAACTGAATAATTTAAGCTTCTTCTCATAAGGAGTGCGCTATTCTCATAATACGCTGCCAATTAAAGAAACATACAATCTTTAATCAAGCGGACATAGCAAGTTGAACCTAATCATGGCAGCCGTTTTCAGAAGTAGATAAGTAAGTTTTGTAAAACCTTCTTCTTCTTATCGTATAGTTGATGAACAACCTGGTGTAAGAGTTTTCAAACCGCTCGTAGGCCTCCGACATGGCTTCACACACCGTTGAAAAATTTCTCAGGTGTGCTGGTTTCCTCACGATGTTTTCCTTCACCGTTAAAGCGTCAAATGATGGTACATATGAATTTCAAATTTGAAAATCACATTGGTACCTGGCGGGGTTTGAACTGGCGACCTCTTGCATGGTAAGCAACCTTAACCACTCCGCCATCGACGCTTTTTAGCCCTAATGGGTTTTCGTAAAACCAATAGGGCTGTAGTAGCGCGACATGGCGGCGAATCCCGATAACCTTTTTCATGCACCAATCAATGCTGTGTCTTCCAGAGGTCAAGCTTTCATTTAAGTTCAACCGATTTCTTTGTGAAAAATCGAGATCAATCATCATTCCAAAGCTCAAGACTCGAAGCGAAAGACACTCTGCACCATAGAGATTTCCCGCCGCCCGTAAGTGAGTTTGTGTAAACAAATACAATAAAACATGTCTGCTGAGCGTCTGACTTCAATTTCTCTGGGGGGAAACAAACCTCGTCGTTTTCTGCCAATTGAGTAGTAAATGTCTGGTTCTATCAGGAGGTACGAATGTACTTATCTTCGCCAATAATGTTGAATTTGAATATGTTTTCTTTGTCAGAACCTGTCCGATGGGGCGAGGGAAGTGTTGAACAATATCAAAGTACGCCAGACGGGTACTTTGTCAGGAAAACAGTATTTTTGTACAATAAAACTAAGCGAAAATGTACAGGTAAAAACATCCTATGTACCGCTTTCTGCGTGTCGAATTCTTGAACGCTTGCTGTGCAATTTTGTGGTGTAAAGTCATCTTATAACTTTACCCGTATATCCAAAACCCCCCAAAAAATCGTTTATCGTATTCATACGTTTTATCTTTATTTATGTATTTATGCCGATGTAGCTCACGTAATCTTGGCACCTGTCACTTTCAAATATTAAAAAAGGGCTGCTGTCTATGAATTCGCATCCGACACACGGTGCCCTAACCTTCTGTTACATTTCTTTTTACCTTTTCCGCATAGAAACATATAGCTGATCTCCAGAATATATCGTATAAAAATGCCTCCATAACCCATCAGACAGGCCGTAAAAGGCGTTCAAAACCGAAAACAGGCGGAATATTGGTATCGAGTTACTGCTCAGTATACCTCCGAGGATAATTTAATATATTAACATCTTGCCGTCGAAACTCGGCGGGAGTGACGTTAATATGACAAATAATTCCGTACGAGCCTACCTTCCGTCGAGGAAATGCGTTCAATATGGTAATCATTTCCCACGTGCCCTGGGCCCCGTCACTTAAACTTAGGAATACTTAGGAATTTCAATAAGTCTCGAGACGTCGTCATTTCGGTAACGGTCTTTAGGATGCATTATTTGCAAGTGTTCCCACCAAAGTTTGGATTGCGGTGTAAGCCTCTCTCTCGGTGCTCATCTTTACGTTTAGCTCCCATTAGGAAATGTTTTTATAGATCTTATTAAGAAAAACAAACCTTTAATATACGTGATAACCCAATAAACGGTCGCACATATACCGTGAAATTTTAGTGGTTGTTTTCCCGCAGCAAAATGATTCTATCTTAGTAGCACAACAGATTTATGCAGTTCTTTTTTATTGAAATCAATAAATGCCGGTTTTACGTAAGGTATAACCGAAACTCGAAAGCACTTTCGAACCACTTTATTACTTAGGGCTTAGAGCTTCTTTAGCTTTAAGCATCGATTTCATGCGGCAAGCACTACCTGATTACGTCAAATCTCAAAAAATAACCATAGCTTCTCTAGTTTTCGAGTTGGAAAATTATTCTTTTATAAATAAGAAAAAAAAATTTTTTTCAAGGAATAATTTGCATGATTCGATAATATTACTAAACGCAAATCGTTCTGCCACGGGAAAACCACCACTCAAATTTCACGGTGTACAGTTTGTAACCTTTATGACTAATTAATGTTAATCAACAATTTGCTGAATATCAAAGATGGCTATTGTTTTCAATTCTACCAACATGATAATCCAGAGTAGGCTAAAAAAATATAATTAAAAAATTACTAAGATGTGGAAACTGGAAAATGATGAGGAAAAAAGTAATGAGGACAAGAACGAAGCTCTGAACTAGATGAATAAAAATTACTAAGGCATCTCGACATGCACTATATGAATTAGTAATGAGACATTAAAAATACTCTGTACTACAAGAGTAACGAATAAACTAACTAAAACACATTATAAAACGAAAATAGCCTGTGGTAACATAAAAGTACCCCTAGGTATATCTGTCTAAACCATACTCATCTATACTAATAATAAATCTGTAAGGGTCGGTCATGGAGTAAGTTAGTTTGTTTTCAGAGATATTGTGTTTATAGGCTCAATGTGATACTGATACTAATTTCACGATTTACGTATGTATGTATGTTCCTCCATAACTCTTAAACCAATTATCCGAATTTGATGAAATTTGGTATAAAAACACATAGACATCTAGGACACAGGATAGGCTATTTAAATTCTAGCTCCAACGCGAACGGAGTCGCGGGCACAGCTAGTTTCAAAATATAACCGTATTCGAATCAAATAAAGTTGTACATAAACACCGAAGCGCCGCAAGCCGCATTTACTATTCAAATCTTGCCGGGGCGCCTTCATTTACGGCTAGGGTTTAATTAAAATAAAGCTTTCATTACAGAGTTAGGTGACGCGCAATCACTATCGAGAGTTGAAATAAATAACTTGATTACTTTCCCGCTGAAGGTTTTCCCAGCGTAATAAAACTAGCGCCGTAGTTTGATTTTGCTGAAATTAATTACGTTTTATGATTTTTTTGTTGCGCTCTCGCATGAAGTTAAAAAGGAATATAAAGATATACATTTTTAATGTAAATACAACTAAATGCATTAGAAAATTGAATACTTCTGGGATATTTACCATGTTGTATTGCTTTAATGATTACCATGACTGTTTAAAGTTATAAATACAACAAAATTTAAATGCATTTCGATGAACTGTGATGACAAGTACAAATCAAAGTTACACAAAATGTAGGCTACATAAATTTCTTAATAAATTAAAAATAAAAAAAAATTATTGGCCACAGAAAAAAACAGACAAATGTACAAATTATAGAACTAAATTAAAAGATATAAATGTCCTTGAACTTATTAACCAGAGGTTTTAAACTAGGCTTAGTC
This sequence comes from Maruca vitrata, assembly GCA_039566165.1. NCBI lineage: Eukaryota > Metazoa > Arthropoda > Insecta > Lepidoptera > Crambidae > Maruca > Maruca vitrata. Next base: position 8,208,513 of record CM076928.1, read on the forward strand.
GTTGTGTTACGCATGTGAGACACTATAATGTGTGCTTGTATATAATAAAATTTTTATTCAAAAGAAGGGTACGAAGGCTTCTTTTTTTACGGCTACTCGTACTTGACCATGATTAATTATCAAGTTAACTTAATAATGGGTTCTTAGTGAAATTTACGTATCAGTAGCCAAAATCTTAGCAAATACAATAGTATTTATTATGAGAATGATGTTTTTCGACACAGTATAGACACAGACAGCGTGTTTAGAAAATACCACAAAGTACGAATATGCCATAAATTATCGTTTAATTAAATCATAACTCGCAATGCTCGGCCAGTGACGCGCCGGCAATCAGCAGTATCGAGGGTTGCAAATGAATAACTGGGTTATTTTTTTTTTTATTAATTAAACCGCAGTCGCCCAAACAAAACCCGCGAAGCCGACAAATCAATTTTGCGTCAGGAAATTACTTTGTAAAGTTGAAAAGGGTTCCGCGATAGGTACGGTACCAAATTGAAATTCTTTTGTGCGTCGCGCCTTTACATGTCCAAAATGTTACCTGCCGGTTCGAATCATAGCGTAAACAACATTTCCCGATCAAAGTTTAGAATACACACTCGCGGAAAATGGCGTAAATACTACGGAGAGCTTTCCTTGCACGCCGCCTTCTTGTGTATACCTATAGGTTTGTATAACCCTGGTTAAGAATCTTAAAACTCTTTTTAAATATTTATCATATAATTTTCGACCTTGGATTGAATCATAGTATTATTTGCACAGTTGCGTTGAAAAATTACCAATTTTAGCTGCATACGTAGAAACCGCTAAACAATGTATTTTGTTTTCAGCTCTAAATGGCTCTGCTATATGACGATAATAAAAAAAAAACACCAGTTACAGTTACTAGTCATCGTGAAATTTTAGAGGTGATTTTCCCGTAGCAGAACTATTTACCTTTTGTATTGTTATCGAATCATTCTAGATATTTTGTTAAAAAGGTTGAACATATTTTTTTAATTTTAAAAAAATCATCCAACACGAAAGCGTGAGAAGCGATAGGTATTTTTATTGATGCGACGTTATCAGGTACCGCTTGTAGCATGATATTAATTATTAAAGCTAAAGAAGCTCTACGCCCTAAGTAATAAAGAGGTCTGAGAATGCTTTCGAGTTTCGGTTATCCCTATCGTACAACCGGAATTTATTGATTTAAATTTTAATAAACTGTACAAGTATATTTTACTACTAATATTGAATCATTTTACTGCGGAAAAACAACCACTAAAATTTCACGGTGTATAGCTTTATAATGCTACTAGTACAGGATCCGTGGTGTATTTTTTCACTTGATTACTATCAAGCTAATTTTCCGTGAGTAGCTTCATTTTGATAAGACGCCCAAAAATTCCTGTGCGAAAATTTTTGATTGTGGTAGCTAACAGAGGTATCAATGATTAAATATTTAGGACCGTAGGACCGGGACAAAGTACCACGGAATTTGTAGGACAATATGACCGTTACATTATATAAATATTAACTAAGTAAAATAATAAAAATCAGCTGGTTAGTAATCATTTTTGGTGATCTCCTCCCCTCCAACTTGTATCGATAACGAGATCACCAAAAATGATTACTAACCAGCTGATTTTTATTATTTTACTTAGTTAATATTTATATAATGTAACGGTCATATTGTCCTACAAATTCCGTGGTACTTTGTCCCGGTCCTACGGTCCTAAATATTTAATCATTGCTACCTCTGTTAGCTACCACAATCAAAAATTTTCGCACAGGAATTTTTTGGGCGTCTTATCAAAATGAAGCTACTCACGGAAAATTAGCGATAATAATCAAGTGAAAAAATACACCACGGATCCTGTACTATACACGTAAATGCAAAATAAATGTAAATATAAATAAGTGGACCGACAAGAAACAATCATCGAATTTCACATTGAACAGACATGACTAAACTCGCTACCAACTTAATAATACAATGTACTTAATTAAAACGATTAGTCCAACAATCAGAATCTACCACTCGAAAACAAAATCTTAGGTAGATAAGCGAAGTTTACTTGATCCCCGCATAATCATTTTAATATACTTTAAAGATAATTTTGAGCTGTTAAAGAAAGCAAAAGTAAAAAGTTTTGAAGCTCCGAAGTTCATTAACAAAATAAGCAATCTGACTAAAAGCATGGGCCCATCGAGGTAAAAAGCAATTAAAAAGTTATGGAGTGCTCTCGACGATTATTTACGTATTATAGAATACGGAACCTTCGGTTGGCCATTAGGGCCCCGCAACAAAGACCTTTGGTGTTTGACAACTCGACCTACAGTCATTAGGCGAATTAAAATACTTGAGCAGATACTAGATTAGCGTTATTTGGTTACGATTTGTTGAAGTGGGCCGTATCACGTTCGTTATCTAATTCACTTGCATTACGGATAACAGAAACTACGGCCGTGTACACAAAAACATTTGAACGTATAAACAGCGTACCCAGAGAAGACACAAAGAACTCTGTTAATTACTAAAATATATATCACTAGCGGCCGCCCGCGACTTTGTCCGCGTATTAATGGGTTTTAGTAGCAATGATGAATTAAAATAGCCTACATGCCTTGTAAAATTTGTTATTTATTAGTGAAAGTTCCGTCAACGTTCTCCCATAGTACGTTCCCCATACTAATTTTCATTCCCCCAATGACCGCCATTGGAGCTAAATTAAAAAAATAAATTCATTGTGTCTCCCCGGAGTGCCAGCTACCTCCACACCAAGTTTTATAAAAATCGACAAACACGTAAAAATTCTCCCATACTAATTTTCACCCCCCCCCCCCCAATGAACCACATGGGGGTTAAAATTTAAAAAAAAGTAGCCTATATGTTATTCCAGAGTGCCAGCTACCATCATACCAAATTTCATGAAAATCGGTTCAGAAATTTAAGCGTGAAAGAGTAACAAACATACATTCATCCATACATACAAACTTTCACCTTTATAATATTAGTAAGGATGAGTGGGAATCGGACCCACGACTGCGTAAGAGATAGAGGCACTATTCAACGCGCCATCGAGTCAGTCAATGAAAGCTTAGACCTTACATCTTTCAGGTGCAAGGACAAGAGTACAAAAAAGGCAGTAGTTTACAATCCTATTAAAGTCACACTGTACTGAAATGGGATCAGGAAGTGTTGCACGACGGATGGGCACGAAGAAATAAATAACAACTCGACATGGGGCCAGGAGTCAATAATTGGAAAATACTATGCGCCGCTCACAGCGGGACTCCGCCAATATCGCTCTCCGGGGCTTTTACGGGAATATATACACTTACGTATATTGCAGAAACATTTTGCATAGTTATAGTAGAGTATTACTCCTTGAAAGCTTCAAAAATATGACCATCTAAAAAGGCATGTACTACTTTAAAGCAGTGAGAGAGCAGTGCGTAAATTACTTTACAATGTTTTTTCTAGTGATCTAAATTAATTTGCCCAGCAGTGGGATGACAAGGGTTAATAAAAAAAAAATTAATTCATGTCATAAGTGACTAATAAAAGTGTTTTGTAAGTCTGCGATTCTATGGTCATGCTAGCGATTCATCATTTTTATCGGATTTTTTGATATGTTGAAATATTAATGAAAGACGTAATTTAGTTTTGTAGAACAATCGATATTCAGCCTTCACAATTAGACCAACGGTGCGAACTAACTACAACCATTACCAAGAAAAATGTTTGTCAAAGAAAACAGCACGTAGGGCCAATTCGTTTAATTTCATAGGCCATGGACCTTTCCGTGCGGTTTGGCGGCTAGTGGGCCAGAGTCTGTATCGGGTGCCAACACGCCACACACCTACACAAAAAATGAAAGCCCTTTCGCATTAGCTGAAGGTTAACACAGGCCAGGTCACATCAAACATACCAAAGTATTAGCCACTTCCTACATCATCATTCTCCTGCCCTTGTCCCACACTAAGTGGGGTCGGCGCAACATGTATATTTCTTCCACTCGGGCCTGTCATTCGTCATCTCTGCGTGTACTCCTTTCACTCCCATATCATCTCTCACGCAATCCATCCATGTCTTCTTCGGCCTTCCTCTACTATTACGTCCATTGACATTCATACTCATCGCTCTTCTAGTCACATGGCTTTCTTCCCTCCTCATAACATGCCCGTACCAAGCTAACCTTGCACTTCTCACCTTTTCTAAAATTGGTGCAACTTTCAGACTTCCCCTTATATATTCATTCCTAATCCTGTCCAACCTTGTAACTCCACACATCCATCTCAACATACGCATCTCATTTGCATGCATCTTCCTCTCTTCAGTCTTTTTTCATTGCCCAGCACTCTGATCCATACATCGCGACAGGTCTGATGACCGTTTTGTAAACTTTCCCCTTAAGTTTAAGGGGCATTTGTGGGTCACAAGTTGTTCCCGAGACCTGTCGCGATTTCATCCATCCAGCATTTATTCTATTCTTAACGTCTCGATCAATATTGCCGTCGTTTTGGAAGAGTGAGCCTAAGTACTTAAAGTCGGAGCAGACCGGTAGGGTTACACCATCTAAGGCAATTGGAGAAAAACTGGAGGAGTCACCAAAGCCGCAGAACAGATGCTCTGTTTTGGTGCGACTTATTTTCAATCCAACTCTCTCCAATTTTTCTTGCCATTTTCCCAGTCTGCTTTGCACCTCAGCTGCATCTTCTCCGACAAGAACAATGTCGTCGGCAAACAGCATGCACCAGGGTGCCTCCTCCTGTATGTCTGATGTTAAAACATCCATCACCAGGAGGAACAGGAATGGGCTTAAAGCCGATCCCTGGTGCAAACCAACTGCCACATTGAACTCGTCTGTCACGCCGGCTTCGGATCGGACGTTCGTGCGCGCTCCTTCATACATCCCTTGCACCAGCCTTACATACTTCCCAGGCATGCCTTTCTTATGTAAAACCCACCATAGGACTTTTCTGGGGACACGGTCGTACGCCTTTTCTAGGTCGATAAAAACCATGTGGAGGTTTTTATGCGCACGACGATGCTTTTCGCATAGTTGTCGTAAGGCGAAAATTGCATCTGTTGTCCCCCGTCCTGGCATAAAACCAAACTGGTTGTGGGTTACCTCACATTCCTCTCTCATTCTTCTATCTATTACTTTCTCCCATACTTTCATACTGTGTGACATTAGCTTTATTCCTCGATAGTTGTTGCATTCCTGCACATCACCCTTATTTTTAAAAATGGGTACCAGCGAACTGCTGCACCATTCCTTCGGGATCGTCTCCTCTTGCAACAATTTATTGAAAAATAAAGCCAGCCACTTACATCCATCCGCTCCCAAAACCTTCCATGCTTCAACTGGTATAGAATCTGGACCCACAGATTTACCATTTTTCATACTTCTCACGGCCAGTCTTACCTCTTCAACACTTATTTCATTTACCAAACCTTTATTTGTTTGCACGTTTTCTAAATCTCCATTCCAAGTATTTTCCTCGTTCATTAACCTCTCAAAATATTCCTTCCAGCGCTGTTTTATTTCTGCATCCTCTGTCAAAACTCTCCCACTGTCATCCTTTACACACCTAATATGGGCTACATCTTTCGCATTCCTCTCTCGCAATCTTGCTAAACGGTAAAGGTTTTTCTGTCCTTGGGGGCTTTCCAGTGATTTATATAATTTATTTTGCGCTTTACCTTTAGCAATAGCAACCATTCTTTTAGCTGTTTTCTTACATTCATCATATGCTTTCTTCTTCTGCTCCTTCACCTCAGGGACAACATCTATCCCATTTTTCCAATCTTTAAATGCATACTTCTTTTCTTTCAAAGCCTTCTGTACTTCTTCATTCCACCACCATGTATCCTTTTCAATATTTCCCTTCCCTTTCGTCTCACCACACACAATTTTTGACACACTTCGCATACACGCAGCCATTTCATTCCAGCATTCGTTCATAGATTTGAGTTTAATGTTATCATTCATCTCCATTATTTTTTCATTCACACGTTTTCGAAATTCTTTCGCACAGTCTTCTTTTTCTAGCATGTACCATCTGATTTTTGGTGGAGGCTTGGGCTTACAATTGTCCTTTTAATTATTTTTACTTCCAACAAAAGAAGTCGGTGTTGGGTAACTAGAGGTTCTCCGGGTATAACTTTACAGTCCTTGATTAACTTGATATTTTTCCTTCTGAAAGAAGTAGTCGATTTGGGTGTTGTGGCTCCCGCTTTTGTGGGATTTGTGGGCTTGTGTAGGTGTTCATTTTGCTTTTCAAAATATGTATTGAAGATGGCGAAATTAAAAGCCGTAGCAGCCTGTAGTAGCATATCCACTTCAGAGTTTCTGCTTTCAAAGCCACCCCATGTACTCTATAATATCCTTCTTTCATTTTTCTCACATTGCCATTAAAATCCCCTCCGATATATATTTCCTCACTGAGTGGGATGTTCATCACTACATCGTCAAAATCCTCCCAAAACTTCTCTTTCACCACATCATCACACCCGCTTTGCGGCGCATAAACACTCATTATATTCATAACTGACCCTTCAATCATCACCTTCATCCTTATAATTCGATCATTCACTCTCTTAACATCCATCACACATTTTTTCAATTCCTTGTCAAGTACTATTCCCACTCCATTCCTTTTACCATCACATCCACAGTAGAAAAACTTATACCCTGCCCCGATTTCCCTAGCTTTTCTACCCTTCCACTTCGTCTCCTGCAAACACGCAACGTTTATCCGTCTTCTTTCCAATATGTCTGCTAATTCCCTTCCCCTGCCAGTCATCGTTCCTACATTCCAGCTTACCATTCTCATTCTTACTTCCCGGGCTCGCTTCTTACGTTGCTCCCGCCCGGGGTGAAGCAACAACCCTAGTCCATTTCCCACAGGGGCCGGGTGCTGCCCTTGCGCGTCGCCTGTGGGGTACGCCCTAACCCTATCGCACAACATTTTCCCATTTATACCGTCCATGTTGCATTTAGGTGTGGCATAACTTTTACAGTCGGCCGCCTGCCTGACACCAACCCTCCTTGGGAATGCACTTGTTGGTGGGTACCGTCCACCGTACCGGTGCCCTTGGCTCTCATGTTGTGCGCCGGGCAGAACTCCCGCAGTCGGCTTCTACGACACCCCTGGGTGGAGATGGGGCTGGCACATTCTAGGTTTTCTTTTCTCCCAGGCCAGCATGGAAGCTAATAATGGAAAATAATGGAAATAATGGAAATAGTGGTATTAGCCACTTCCTACAATCAGACTATAAGCAAAAAGTGCTACACAATACTATAGGAATATGGACTACTAACAGGTTCTTTATACACAAGCGCATCCTCTCGCATTTCCCAGAAAATCGTTTGACGAACGTCCCAATCCCCTTTGAATTACTTCCTAGCATCTCTTGGCGTCCCTCGTAATGAAACATCTGCTTCTCGAAATGTATTTTTATAAATAGAATACAAATAGAAATAGTTCCTTCAAAGAAATAGTTCCTTCTACCTCATATAACATACACCTGTTTTTAAACCTGGATCTGGATCAATTTAAAACCTCTAACTATTACTACGTGAAGGATTATCGTATAATCAGTTAAGATATAGCGAAGATATTAGCGAACTCCTGTTAAATTCATAAGTGCACGGGCTGTGGCTAATGTTTTATTTACATGATCCTACTGGTAATGTGACTGTTTCGCTCAAGCGGGTCGAGATCGTACAGTTTTAAGTTCTGTTACATTTTCCAGCTCAATAATATACTCGTTGGCCGCTGATTGCACGCGGTTCAGACGATTCTCCGCTTTCTGTCGAGAGCTTAGAGTCTGTTATACTGTTTTCGTTTTGGGATATAAGACAAAAGGGTAATGAGCGGTGGAAGAGAGAGCATCTGTTGGCCCAGTAGACATTATGGCGCGTTCTTACGGGCTGCCCGGCGGGAGACACACCGACCCGCCTGCGGTGCACGATTTCATCTTTATGTTCGGCTTTTATCCGCTATTGTCGGTAATCGTTTTATCTATTGCAGAAGGATCTTTTAAAGAAAGGGGAATACGAGGGACTCTCAAAAATGTTTTGGCGTAGGTGTATTTGGTATTCGTAGTTATTTTATGACGTTTTGTGAATTAAGAACATTTGAAAGACCAGGATACAACAATCACAGTAGATGTAAGACATATAGTGCAAAAGTGTGTGACTTAATTCCAGTTCACATTCTGTCCGGTTACAATTGGGTAGTTTCCTAAGTCAAATTTTACATGTGATTTCACAATTAATAGTAAGATATAGGCAGATTAATAACATAAGTCAAATTGAAATTAAAATTTCTGAGAAAATGAGGCAATAATAGACATTTGAAGTTGGGTGGGCGAGTCCATTATAAAATATCAAAAGTGATTAAAATAAACAATACCATATTTCAAATTACATAATTAATAACAACTTTTGCTTTGAGACCATTTTCATAAACTCAATATTTGGTATACCTGCCGAACATTCTGGCGCGTTGCATACAAATCGCTGAAGCGTGCCGTCAGGATGCAGTCACTTTTTGTATGGAGCGTTTTGAGCTTGCCTAAATGATGTGCTATTGAAACAGTAATATCTCGGCGAGTTTTAAAGTTATGACAATAATTCTTTAAGCATTTTTTTAATGTTGTGTGGTCCATCCATCTACATCAAAATAAAAAAATAGGCAACTACCCTATTTGTGGATTCCGTTCGGTGAGAGGTGATACATATTATCACAAGCGAGTCATGCGACTACGGTATTGCTACGAGTAATAATACCGTAGCCTTGTAGTCGTAGCATCCGTCTGTAGCATACAATCAGACAAATAGTATCGGATTAATATACGGCTACTTATTCAACAAATAGTAGAGTACACAGGTGAATTTAATAAAATTCTACGTCTATTCTGGAATTCCCATCAATCAATTTAAATTAATTTCACATTCCCCTTTGAATCATTTTAGTTAAGACGATGTGATAAAAAGTAGAGTCTTACTTATCACAAACAGAAAATGGACGTTAAGTAGTATTTGCCCCCAGAAATGTTAAATAAAACAAGCATGGATTAAACTATCTAATTTAGTACCTTGACAACAGAGAAAACTGAACACTCTACAATACTACAATAATTATTATACTATTATTTCACCAAGATAATGTCTATGCTACAGAAATCCTCCCAATGTGCCCCGGGCCGTGTCTGACCACAATGTCTGTTATTATATCTGTTATCTTGCGAGTCCATTACAGACGTGAAGGACACAGCCTTCCCCCTACATTATTAACGAATATTTCTATTACTGCGGCTATAGTTTCATTTGACCGCCTTATTACCTGTAAACGTTTACCAGACGAATAGCATAGCGGTGTTGTTACGATAATGTTCTTGGTATTTGGGACTTTTGATTTGGCAGAAAAAGGACAGTATTTTTGCGCATTTCTGGTATTTTCTTTGGGGATATACCTACAGTATTTATGATCATTGTTTGATACGTGGTAGTTAAGAGTGACAGTTTGAGCGGTTCCGGACAAAATTGCATACGTCACCAAATAAAATGCTTTAATAAACCTTCTATTTATAGGTTTACGCTACGACACTAATGACTGGTGGATACTACGGGAGTATGGGACGAGTTGTCTACTTAGTCAGATTTTTAAAACAATTTCTTCAAAAAACACGGGATGGCTTTCCCGTAAGCTATCCCCAATCCTTACTAATAGAAAAATACTATAGTAACTCTGTCTATTACGCCATCACGCATAAAGTGCTGAACCGATTTAAATGAAATTTGGTACAGATTTAGTCCTGAGAAAGGACTAGGCTTTTAACCGACTGCGCCATAAAAAAATTATGTTTTACCCGTTAAACGTCTCTACGCGGACGGAGTCGCGGTCGGAAAACTAGTAAAATATAAAAGTCAAATCCACATTCAACACTTCAGATACACCTTTTACCAAAACGGATAACAAGATGACTAACACAAGAATTTATTACTTAACCCTTTGGATGCATATCGATGTGTGACGATTCTGCAAGTACGCGAAGCAATAAACACTCCTTTTAAACTGTCCATTATGCCATAAAAAGCTATCGGCATATCAGCAAGGGGCACGGAGGCACAGCCAGTGAGGGCGAGGCCCTATCAAACTATAAAAGTGCAATCTTCAATTAAAATCTTTTTGTACACGCAAAGAGACTTCACAATTGCAATCTCGCAGAAAAACGTTTAGAGGTGAATATGTTATTAGTTCTACGACTTTTAACGACCTCATTTGCTTGGCTTGTGCGTATCATGAGGCTTGAATCTTTGAAATAGGAGGTAAGCAGTAACACTTCTATCGAGTCCGAAAACTCTTTCCCACTTCCCTGGATAGAAATTATCTGCCTTCTTCACGCGTCACGTGGTTGACAGTGCCAAACATAGATTTTCGAATCCTAACATCAGAAAGACGTCTTGATATTAATAGGGGGCAGATGTGGTGCCGTTATTGGTACGAGGGTAATACATAAACAAGTACCTTAATTGGTGCCAATCCAAAGTTTTAGGCGTGCCTTTCTTACGCGACGCCATTACGCTACGCTAACCACTTAATACACCAACTAGCCAAGGTAGGGCGGAAGTGGCGATGCGGCCGAGGGTGCCGGCCCAATTTTTGTGGAATCGTAAACCCGTAAGATTTACTGAACGGCCGGAGTTTTAACGAGCCCCCGTGTCTACCCTCCGCGAAATATAGTTTTACGACAATCGCAAGTGCGCCATTAAACAATTTTCACCGGCGCCGCTCTTACAATGTTATCCTTTACGTCTCTTGACCGTTTCTGTTATAATGCTGCATTCGATCGGCTACTTTGTGGCGTATTTTTTATTGTTGGGTATAATCGCTAAGCAGAATAGGTTCTTCGCTTATCTGATACTAGCGACCCGCTTAGCTTCGTGTATCAAGGATCACTAATATTTTCTAGCAACAAATATAGCCTATATTTTCTCGGAATGAATGTAGCTTTACAATGGTGGCACAAACCTAACGAAATAAGGCAAAACTGTCTTGTCCGTGACTAACGGGCAAGAACCCGTGACCACGAGCGCTGTAAAGAGCTTGAAACGACAGGTCTCTTAATATTACTTACATTTGTTTAGAATAACAATACATGCGATTTTAAAGTGTATAGCGTTGGCGCAAATAACAGACAATACTAGGAGTAAACACATCTAATGTGCCGGTAATTTTGTCAAACTGTTAAATTGTTTCCATGGTCCGAACGACATGTTCGAAAGCACAGGTAAAACACCGGTATGGTATCAGCTAGCACGTCCGTACATATTATAATAGTCAGATGAAATGACGTCGTCTTTTTTTAGAGTTTAGCTAAATACCAATGTCAGTATGTCAGGGTCAATAACAAAATGATTCCTTTATAGTTTAACATTAATTTACACTTTTAGTAAATAGCATAAATTAGTTATTAACATAAATTTGAGACTCATCTAAATTAATTCTCAGTAACAACTCTTGATTTTCATATTATTTACTAAGCAAATACCAACTAAATACTTACAATTCTGTTTAAAGAATCATTTGAATTCAGAATAATGAAAACGATAAATAAACCTTTATTTCAAAGGTTGAAGGGACCTTTAAAAGGTATTCAAAGGGAACCGAATTTGTTGCTATATTGGCTGAATCATAGAGCCCAAATATTTTCCTTACAAAGCTGCCTACTGCTTCTGTTGTTGACTCTTCGAAGAAATATGAGTGGAATACTTGGTGGATTCGAACTCAATAGGCCTAGATTGAAACCTAAGCTTTAATCCACAGGAAAATGAAACAAAAGATGTGCAGAGCGGCGGTAGCTCATAGGATGAAAAAGCTCTAAAAACCCCAGAAATTACTGTTTGAAAGGTTTTCACGATCTAATCTGCTCTAGCTTTATTTTTACAATATTATTAACAAATTCATATATTTTCGTTGTCAAATACAAAAGTAAATAATTTTACATATGTGAATAATTTTACATCGAAATTAATATTTATTTTATTTGCTTCAACCTATAATATATCTCTCTACATACACACAACATACCTTAATATGACTTCTACTTAATATATACCTATATGCACTTTGAAAATATCACCCGAAATGGTTGCCGCTTTGCGCCTCTCGGCTTGCAGCTTCTAATGGCGTCGTTAAACAATAAACAGTTTACTCATAAAGTTTTTTCCGCTATCCTAGTTGGTGTTTAGTACACCGCGTCCAAACCAGGACCGTACTCCAACTTTATCTCGGAAGTTCGGTGTAATTGCGTGCCACATCCGTCGAGTTAATGGGCGTTAATGTGAGTAGAGTTGTCTTAATTAAACCGGCAAGTGTCGAGTGTTTGGGCCGCGGTGAGCAGTGTATCCGACAAACTCTCCACACATCAATAATTCTGACTAACTTGCATTGACACACCGGGTATTCAGGGAAGAAATATTATATGGTTGGTAGGGTAGCGTGCATGAACCGACACAACCGATACTTCCGGCTGCAACCTGGACATTGGCAATTCCAATCACACTTTCCTGTCGTTAATATTTTCAACTAGTAATTTACCAAAACAGTCTGCAAATCATTGACACTGAAAAAAAAATTTAATTTATCCACGAATAAAAAAGCGGCAAAGTGCAAGCCCGACTTGCACACCGAAGGGTTCCTTTTAAACCTCATCATCATCTTAGCGTTTTCCCGGTTGCATCCTTGCGGGCCGGGGTCCGCTTTCCTACTCTATCTCTCCACTTCGCACGGTCTTCGGCATCCTTTACGGATAGTTTGTTGGCACGCATGTCATCCACTACGACGCCAAGCCAGGCCTTCTTGGGCCTTCCCCTTCTGCCGGGACCCGACGGTAGCGACATAGCTAGACACTTGTTCCGTACCAAGTTTGCCGGTTTCCGTAAAAGATGACCCCATGGTTCCTTTTAAACCTGTAACTAAAAAATTACACTTTTCATAATTTATAAGACATTGCTTTGTAGTTTTCATGTTTCTGAATGCGAGTTGCGAGAAGTCTGCTCAGACTTCTAATTATCTTGTAAGTGTCGAAAATTTGAGGCATATTTATACAGAAATATTTTTTGCGTTGGTTTAGGTCTAACTTTAAATGTTTAACAGATCAAAGGGGTAGCTGTCGTGCGTATTTGATACTAATATCTGGTACTTCTAAGAATTCCTGAGAAAACGGGTCTCGAAAGACAAAAAGAAGGACAGGCGGACCACAAAGTCAGCATATAAAGGGTTAGTTTTTTTCCTTTCAAGATGCGGAACCCTAAAAACAATGATAATTTTGGCAAGAAGGAGAGTTTAGAGTGTTCCCTACATGGCAGCCGTTTTTTGCCGGAATGCAAGCGAGGGTTCCGCGTGTGTACCCACATTTTTCTAAACAGCCCGACGAAGCTTGGATTATGTGAGAATTTTCACGAGGAATTTCGAGATTCCCCGGAACGGGTCTATGTGAAATTCTCGCCGGGTTCGATACATTGAAATACCCTTTACAGATTGGAGTGACACAAAGCGTATTGTCACAGAAGTGAGTCTTCTATCCCGCGTTTTGTCACGTGGAGTCGGTTATTGTCTTGTGCCGAAATATACGTTTCTATTTCGGCTAGTTTTCAATTTAAACGGAAATCATTTCCTAGTTTGTTGTTGCGCTGGATTGGTTTTTTAAACAAAGTCCATATTACATACACATTTTCAGTCAGAAGTGTTATTAACATTGTAAGCGATATAATAATAAAATTCCACTTTGTAAGTATTTTCTACGAAAATATCTACACAATCCACTATAATTTCCAAATCGCAATGCGCAGCTCTAGTAGCATAACAATGTCTAATCGTAAAGATGCCTATAAGCGGATTCACCACTTTGTAATAAGGCTTTTATACGAACATACATTCATAGGTAGACAACCTAAGCCCGCATAAACACAGCCTCGGCGTCTATTACACCCGAATATCGCCCAATACTGTCGACTCAGCACACGTTTTTGTGAACTCGACGCCTGCCCGCTCGAATATATTATGCGAATTTGAGTCACTTACCGAGTGTGAAAATCTATTTGATCACTTATCCTATAAGAGATAAAAGAAAGAAAATTGCATAGCTCGCCAATCGGTATTTGACTATCAATGAACACATTCAATAGAGCCAAACTCAATCGCAAATATCTTTATTTACTACAAATAAAGCACTTAGAATGTTGCCGATTTCACAAGTTTATTTGCTTCTTTAGATTGAGACTGACGTCTAGCTCAGTCGACTAACGTTTTGAGGAGCGGTCGGGCCCTTATAGCTAATTCGCCTCCTTGTATACACTGTATTGCTTTAAATTAAGTAATATCTAATTTATCTTATTCAATAAAACAATTGAGTAGGGGACTCAATTGTTTTACACTTAATGAATGGTCCACCAGTTCAGCCAGTACCCATATCCGAAAAACTGATATCGTTCGACTTTAAAATACAGGTCTATTTTTAAGACCTGTATTTTAAACACCATTGATATTGGGCGTTACAAGTTAATCATATTTGGCGATCTGTATGCTGACTCAGCTGCTGAGAATGAAACGTACTTACTATTTTTATCATTAAAGATCGTTTACCTTAGTTGTTCGCACATATGGATACACCCGCTTACAGTAGCAGTAGTACCTACCCAATAACTAATTTTATTTAACTCGCAAATTATGTAAATGCTTCTCATTCATTACACTACAAACAACGAGTATTTGCACATCTTCATAGTAGTCACAATAAAGACGGAGTTCTCAGATAAAAAAATCTCATTTCAAAAAACAAACGACATTCGTCTGAGAGACGCAATAGTAAATTGTGTGAACACCTGTATGACGCCGTCAATCATACAGAGTGCGTGAAATTGAATCTCATGAGCGCGAATCACAGCCTTCCATTACAGTGTGATGCCGCCGTCCTGTGAAGGTTACGCATTTCGGCCTGGTTTGACTTCAGTAGGACTGCGAAAAAAAAATATTTTTCGAACTTGTTGTGTATGCCTATAATAAGCTAAAGAACACTCTACTTTACTACTATAAATGTGCTTTTTATAACATAAAGCTGTTGGTGTACACTTTTTAAATAAATACGTTCTTTCTTGTTTTATTTTTATATTTTTTCCATTATCGTTCCCGGGAATTATTTCTAATAATAAGAGTACTACATCTATCTATGCGTATCTTTTCTCTATTTGTCTACACGAGTATCGGTTCTGATATCCGTAATAGTACAAATGCTTAAGCTTCTTAGCATTGATTAGATCGATATAATGTGATGTTGCCGGATATTCATTTGTTAAACTGAGCCGTGATTATTCCATAAATAACAGAACATAATCTTTTATTGGTTTAGAGTAATACTAGCTGTGCCCGCAACTTCGTATGCGTGGAATCGTAACTTTCGCCAGCATTTTGATTTTAGGAAGCATTTTTGAAAGTAATTACAGGTGAAATAAATAAAGCCACATAAATTATAAAAACTATTAGAAAATAAAATATAATTAAACTTAGTTATTGATTAGATTATTACCCAGGAAAGAACCTAAAATTGTTTACTGATTAATAGGTGATAAACAACATACAAAATTTTTCATTACAAATCGGCCAACTAAAAGAGGATTCACTCATCCAATTTTTTTTGTCTAAGCAATGCTCTAGCCAAATGAGGAGAGTGGTAGCTAGGACTCACAAAATTATTTTTCACATTTTAGAACTATAAAACCAAAATGTATTTGATTTGACAGAAACAGGTTTCAATGGTTGCAAACAGCGTACTGTACCTATGTAGATAGTACACAAAACTGATGTTTAATATCAGGCTGACTTCAGAAGGTAAAAAATACAAACTACCGATCCACTGCCTTAAGGTATCTATAAAGGACGTGTGTCGCCATGTGACGAATTACATTAGTATTTGCTTTGCTAGTTTGTTATGTGCCACTTTTGTAGATTGTTTTGTATTCGTAATGAAACAATGAGATAATAACTTTTATCGTTATTATCTCATTGTTTCATCATCGTAAGTTTAATGAAATGGAAACTTTTAATTACTTTTAGTATTTGAAGCAATATTGCGAAGTAATAGAGCACAGTGACATCTCTTGAACTAACGAAGAACTAAACACTCATATCAAATCTGACAATATTTGACATGACTTGCCAGCTAAAAACGTGATAGTTGGGGAGCCCAACGGGGGTTTTCCAATCTTGATCAGACACAGACTCTGTCTTGTAAGATTTTTAAATGGAATTTTATAATATCCAACAATTTTACGTGAATGTTTATAAATTCCCCTCTATATGCTTAGAATAGCGATATCCCTCTATTTGAACATTCATATAATACCAAACAGCCTACCAATTAAAAAAAAATCAAACCAACAATGCAAGCCAGTAAGCTAATATTTGACAACTGACCACCTCCATACCGAAAACCAGATAAAAAAGAAATGTAGCGAATTTCTTAAACTTTTCTAACTGGTCTCCCACATCAACCCAATTAGCTTTCTCTTCTTCAGCAAAACGTCGAAACCACATACATAAAACTTCTCCAAATCATTTACCAACAAAGCACAGCCGATATCAAACTGCACACTGAACGCCTGACATTCAAAATACAAAAACAAATTGTTAAACAGGGTGACTCCCTATCACCAAAGCTTTTCAGTAGCACGCTTCAAGAAGTCTTCAGGTCACTATGATATTATAGGCAAAAAAATAAATTGGTGTATGGGATAGATGACTCACAAATTTTCGCCTAGCAGATGATATTTTCCTCATCGCAAATAAGTATACCTCGACAGAACTTAAGTTGATTCTCGAACAACTAAGCGCAGAAAGCTTAGAGGTTAGACTGACGATGGATAGACCCAAAACCAAGGTCGCGACCAACAGCACCAATTATAGGATAGCAGTCAACAGGCAGGTAAAGCAATATGTAGAGGAGTATAAACTTGGGCTATGCAGTCTCCTTCGAATACAGGCAGGACAAAGAAATACTCCGTAGAGCAGACAACGCCTGGAAAAGCTTCTGGTCTATGAATGGGTATATCAAGGGTGACCTTCTTATATCACTGAACCGCAAACTCATCGACATTTTCATACTGCCTATCCTAACATATGGGGCAGAATCTTGGTCCTTCACCGAAAATCAGAAATCCAAACTCAAGGTTTTTCAAAGCGCTATAGAGCGGAGTATCATAGATATTAGGTAAAAAGATAAAATATACCACCATCCACTCCCGTACTGCTGTTGTTTTTGGTCAAAACTGATGTGGCAATGGGCGCGGAATGTCTGCAGGATAAAGAACAATAGACGGACCAGCATTCGCGGGCCTGAAGACGATTTTCGCCGAAGAGGAAGACCCAAGAAAAGGTGGTATGAAGATCTGGTCCATGTATCAAAGAACTGGCAAGTCCTAGGCTTGGATGAGAGCAATGGATGGGTTTGAAGGAGACCTTTGCCCAGCAGTGAGATGATACATGTTAAGAAAAAAAAATTACAGATTATTGTACAGGAGGACTTTGATATCAACTTGAACCTCCTGTATAAAATTGTAACGCGCTAAAGTATCTCAAGATTATGATTTTGTGTTTTTCAACAGACACAAACATTAATTATGACTTTATGCCATATCCAAATCGTTACAATTTTTTTAGGGATTATTTAACATGCACTTTGAATGACTGACACGATCAAATAACTTTTTTCTTTCTACCGCTTGTTCCCGGGCAGCCCCTTGTATTAATCGCTGACCCCCATTTATAAAGAAAGTGTAATAAACTTTTTCTGATTTAGCGTAATCTTTCGATTCAGATTCCATGTCGTTTAAGTAAGTGCAAATCCAGCTATTTACCTCCCCTACTATGACGTTTTTCTTAATAAAGTATTTATTTATTTATTTATTGAAAACCAACAGCGTAAACAATAAGCACTTGCAATGAAATTTTACATATCGTAAGGCCAATAACAGGTTTTCCTTAATTAACAAATAATAAGTAGGTACAAAGTATTAGTGAGTGAACAAATTACTAGATACAAAAAAAAAAATAATAACATCCTAATAAATCGAAGACATTGCTGATTCGCATATTATATATTTTGTGTATGTGTTATTTAGATAAATAAATAGATAGATAGATAGATAGAAAGCATAATAAATATATTATTATAAATATTTTAAAGATATTTATTAATTAGAAAACTATATGGTTGGTAACTTTTACGAACATTAAGATAAGTCAATCCTTGTTGTTTTGTATCCATTACTTTACGAGTGTATCAGTCTATAACCATACTCAATGTGTACGCTTCAATACTTGCATAATTTCACCCTTGAATCTATTCTTAGTGATAGAAAATATGTCTATGGTTTTAAACAACCCGTTATACTCCCGGGCGACCCGCGGAATAACTGAATTCTTGTGATAATTGGAGTGGAACTGGGGAATGCTTAACAATGGCGTGTTACGTGTGCGGTATTTTGGTGTACAGAAGGTGATTCTGGATACTAAGTCTGGACAATCAAGTCTGCCACCCAGTAAATCATGCAAAAGACCCATGTCTAATAGAATCCTTCTCTGCTCTAAGGAACTCGACGCTCTCGATAGGTTGCAGCGACGTGCTATCCGTATTGTCGGTGATGTAGAGGTGTCCGAAACTCTGGAGCCTCTACAACTACGTAGAGACATTGCCGGTCTTAGTGTTCTCTACCGTCTCTTTAATGGGGAATGCTCTGAAGAGCTATTTCAGCTAATCCCTCCCTCCCCTTTCCACTCCCGAACGACACGTGCAGGACAGCGCTGCCATCCACATACAATGCAGTCGCTGGTGGCTCGGACTAAGAGGTTCAGCTCTTCACTTCTACCCCGTGCCATTAAGGCATGGAATGCCCTTCCAGCTCATGTTTTCCCTCCCTCCTATGATCCCGGGCTCTTCAGGCGGGGCGTGAAACGGCATTTAAGCAGGCCTTCAGGGTGAGTGCGACAGGCGCAATATGATCTATTGTGCCTGTCGACCTCATATTTGGATCTCACTACCGCTTACCATCAGGCGGAGTGTGGTCATCTTGTTTGCCTATTATAAAAAAAAAAAAAAAAAAAAAAAAAAAAAAAAAGAAGACCATGCATTACACAGCCATCCTTATATGTTTTAGTGTACTGTTTACGCCTGAAATTCAGATGTTTTATAAATATATTTTGTAATCGTTCAAGGCGGTTAATATATGTTATATACTGTGGAGACCATATGGGGCTCGCGTACTCTAAGATGCTTTTGACGTATGCAGAGTAGACTATTTTTAAGACCGACGCATCAGAGAAAGGCTTACATACGCGCATCACGAATCCGAGATTCTTATATGCTTTATTACTAATGTAGTCGATGTGCTCAGCCATAAGCATTTTGTTATCTAAATAAACACCTAGGTCCCTGATGGTATCCGTCGTTTTAATTTCCTTACCGTTAAAGTTGTATATGTGGTTTATTGGTTTCTTTTTTCTTGTGAAAGAAATATGTTCACATTTGTTTGTATTAATATTTATCATGTTTTTGGTGTAATATAGAGATAATCGGTCCAGGTCACTCTGCATTGCTAGAGAATCTTGAGGTGTACTGATTTTACGAAATATTTTCTTATCGTCTGCATACATTAAATAGTGACAATGTTTAAAATTGGATCCTATGTCGTATAAGTACGCGTTGTATAGGAGTGGACCCAAATGCGATCCCTGTGGGACGCCAGTGGGGACGTTAATGTAATCAGAGCGAAAACCACCTAATACAACTGCTTGTGACCGCATTGAGAGGTATGACTCTGTCCACCGTAACAAATCGCCGTGGATTCCCAGTGCCTGCAATTTATTTAAGAGTATTCCGTGATCCACGCGATCAAACGCCTTTTCGAAGTCGGTATATATGACATCAACCTGGCCGCCCCGGTCCATGCTCTCAAAAACAAAACTAGTAAAACACGCCAGATTAGTCACAGTAGATCGCCCCCTGATGAAGCCATGCTGCTGATGAGGAATAGATTGGGACAGAGTAGGAAATATGTTTTTGTGTACAATTAGTTCTAACATCTTGGCTACAGTGTTCAAGATAGATATGCCTCTATAGTTCTTAATGTCTGTTTTAGAACCTTTTTTGTGTATAGGGACTATGTGAGCGCACTTCCATCTTTTAGGAAACGTACCTTCCTTCAACGAACGGTTAAATATTATTGTTAGTGGAATAGCGAGTGATACAGCACACTTGGACCAAAAGAGTGGTGGCAGTCCATCACTACCGGCGCCCTTATCAACATCCAATTGTTTCAACATTGTCTCTACGGTGGTGGTGGTAGTTTGTAAGTTAGAGACTACGTTATTATTGTTCACTGGAAGGTCGTCATGACAATTATTACTACTAGGCACCCCGAATACGCTTTGGAAGAAAGTGTTAAAGGCATTACATATATCTTTACCCTTTGTGTATTCCACCCCATCTAGTTCCAATTTACTTGGGTATGCCGATCCACCTCGCTTAGCTTTTACGTATGTCCAAAATGCCTTTGGATGATTTTTAATATTATTTTCGCACATTGAAGTGAATTTCTGAAAACAATGTTTTTGAACACGGTGTTCCCTTGCCCGCAACAGTGAAAATTCGTCATAATCTAACCTATTTCCGTATTTTTTCCACCGTGCATGTGCTTTTGATTTTTCTTTTATTATTTTAATTAAAGCTGGTGTATACCATTTAGGGTAAGATCGCTTGCCTGACCTACGTCTGTTGGGTACATAAAGGTTCATTGCGTTGTCAATAGTGCTATACATAACGTCGACGGCAACGTCTAGGGATCCTTTGCATAATAGTGACGGCCAATCCTGTTGGTTGAAGTAAATGTTGAGGTTCAAATAATCGGCTTTTTTAAAATTAGGTCGCGTGGAAGACGCTTCTAGTAACGGAGAAATATTTAGGTCCATAATGTCAAAGTAAAATGGTGGGTGGGCTCGATCTACGTGAAGAAGGGGATTGATACAAGGTGTTACGTTTAAAACGAGGTCCGAGAAGGTGAGGTCGAGAGTATTACCAGCATGATTTTTTAATGTATTATGTTGCGATAATCCATTCAACGAGAGGTCGTCTATGAAAGCAGTACTGGCGTTCTGGACTTCGACTGATCCCTTTTTTAAAACTGTGTACCCGTTTTGGGTCCATGATACGCAAGGTAGATTAAAATCCCCTGTTAAAACAAAGTGATCACCCGGACAGAGTTGAATGACGTTCACAAAGGCTTGTGATATCATATTAAGTTCAAAAGGTACATTACGTGGATTTGGCGGAACGTAGGCGACACACAAATGCAAATCGGCACTAGCATTACAGGCCCGCGCGGGAATCGTGATACACAGTAACTCAGCCGATCCACGGTTACCCAAGTCACGACGTGTGGCCCCAAGCGATCGTCTCGTTAATATCATCACTCCACCCCCTGTACACTTACCGCTTATGTTCAAATCTCGGTCCGCCCGGAACACGTCGTAACGATCATCACACAACTCGCCATCGAAGATACCGTCATGTAGCCAAGTTTCCGTCAGCACAATAGCGTCATAGTCAACTCCCAATATACCCTGTTGTAACTCTAAACACTTTGTCCTGAGTCCACGAACGTTTTGATAATATACATTAAATTTACGTTTGTTGTTATCCAGTATAAATGAAAATAATTAATCCGTAAGATTCTTCCGAATTCGTATAAATGTAAGAAAATAATGGTATTCGAGACTTTATATCACCATACTGCACAACGAGGCAAAAACCGCTCACGCCACTACCAAACAATAGCTCCGAATTAACTACGACACTGTCAAAGCCGATATTACATCCCGATGCAAGCAATGGATAATTAATCGTATTAAAACCATAGTCATAATCATTGAAGATAAGAGACGGTAGGATACCTTGGCGATAATAATTTGTTGGGTAGTTTGGTATAGTTGCGGATCTGTGTGCACAGTTCAACTTACACGGTAGATTCATTTTAAAAGCAAGTAGTACAGTAAGCCCGCTGAATAAGGGTGAGTGGTTTACATAAGTTATGAAATATTGAAATACGTATGTTTTTGAGTAGATCTTTTCTTGTGAATATGTTAAGTATGGATATAAAATTGTTATACATATATTTAGGTAACAATAGTAAGATAATTCGTATATTACGTAACACATGTTATAAAGTATAAATTCAGTTTTGAAAGTTAATAAATGAATTAAACAAGGCATGAGTAACAAAATATATAAGTTGTGTATGATTTTAGGATAAACATAATCATTGTAAGTTAATCGAATTTGAGTACCGAAGAGTTGCACACGAATTGTGCGAACTGTTTGCAAGTTGAAGTCGCAAGTCATGGAACATAATGAGCGCCTTTTAGGCGTAGTCAATGAATAGATATTTTGCAGAGTGTCACTTACCAATTCATTGCGATCAGCGAATGTCTTTACATAGTTGAGTCTAAAAAAGGAACACTGAATCATAAGTAAGATATAAAACAAAATAAACAAATATGAGATCAGATTATTTTTGAGATATCGCTTTCTTGTCCGACTTGTATGGCAGAAGACTGTTCGTTTTTTCGGATGTAGATACGTCCATTTTTTGTCCACACGAACTGGAACTGCCGTGTTTTCGCTGCTTCTCGGCATTTTTTCAGCAATATCTTGTTGTGTCTGGTCAGATGTTCGTTTACATAGACAGGTTTCAGCGTACCGTGCATTCCAAGAATTTGAGTTGTTAGGCGATTTTTCCTGATGCCTGATATTATGTTGTCCTTTTTTAGCCGCGATTGGAGTTTCGCTATAATTACTTTGGGTCGTCCTTGCTGCTTTGATACTGGTGATACGCGATGAACTTCTACGACATCTTCGGGGCAGATTTCTACGTTGGCATGTTTAGCGATAGCTACTATGATGTCGAATAAGTTTTTCATTTCTTGTTTCCGGAACTCCAACTATCTCTATATTTAGTAGGCGGTTTCTTTGGTTATTTATATTTAATTCTGTTTGTAGTTGCCTGTTTTCTATCTTAAGTTCCTCCAATTTTGACTCCAGGACTCCAAATGGTCTGTTTTCGGCTACCAGAGACTCAACCTTCTTATTGAGATCATCATATTTGTCAGTCGCAAATTGAACTGAGCTTTCCAAGGCGCTCATTTGTTTTATAGTTTCAGAGTGTTTGAGGTCAAGGGATTTAACAGTTCTTATGACTCCCTTGTATTCTTCACGAATATTTGTTACTTCTGATCTCATTTCTGAAATGGAGAGGTTAATTTTCTCAAGGTCAGCCTTGAATACCGTGTCCAAGTTATTCTTGATTGACGATATTTCCTGCTGCATCTCGTTTTTCCAATCATTCAACGTGCTCCGCATCTCTGCCGTAAACGCTCTGAGGGTATCGGTAACTTCGTCATCATGCTTCCGTTTCCGTGCAGTAATATTACCCGGATCGCTATTTCTACTGATATCGGTGTCAGAGCTGTGATGTTTGATCGGCGAACGCTGCACATTTCCTAATGACATGTTCGTAATCACTGTACTCTTCTGTTCACTTCACTTATTCTATGATAAGTGGAAGGATTAACTGTTTTTTGCTAGTTAGTGAACTATAGACTTTGAAGTTAGGCAATACGGTTTATTTTTAATTAAGTGAAATATTTATTTTTGCTCCGAAATTTAAAAACACGTCCACTTTGTACGGGCTCCGCGAGCGAGTAGTCCGTATAGTCCTAGTCAGAAAGGTTGATTTTGGTCGATATACTTTTTACTATTTTTGTACGTTATCTAATAAAGTTAGGTTTTTAACGATTCTATAGGAATTTCTGTGACTAAAAGTATTTAAGATCTTGACCGGGGATGTAAGGTACCACCATGCAAAATTTCATTTTAATCGGTGTAACAGTTTCAGAGATCAGTCAAATATTTGGGTTTTTTTAATATCCCACGGGAACCAGTTAACTGTCAGTGATTTCAAGTATCCTATGTATTTTTCCGGAATTTAAGTTACCTTCGTGCAAACTTTTATTTAAATTGGTTCAGCCGTTTAGGCGGTCAGTCGAAACAAACAAACAAACAGACAGAGAAAAAAAAATTTTTTTGAGTATGGGGATGTGTTCTACTACTCTCAAAAGTCATATCCCTGACTCGTTTTTATTATACGTTTTTATTATAGTATAGATTGATGAAGTTATTTTAACAACATTTAGATTAGTTATAATACCTTTAGCCTAGATAAGAAAGGTTTATAATAAATAGTATGGATGTTTTTTGTTAATTGATTAAATTAAAATAAATGAATAAACATTTGGGACATCTCAAACTAAGCAGAGCATGTACTATGGTGGTCAAAGACTAATATATGTATATACATAGATATTTATAAATACAAACATCACACCCAGACACGAACAAACAGAACAGTTCAGAATTGATTCTTTACATATTTTAGTATAGTCTGGCCAATACATTAACAACAACAAACCAGTGCCATGACAAGACATTTAACCGACTGTCCGATATTGTGACAGGGCACCAATCAACACTAAATCCACGCGGCGACTTTTCCCGCACCCATTTGGCGGCATGATTTACAACCTGACTGACGGCCAGCGCCCGAGCAATTTCGCAAAGCAATGCAATTTTCAGTTTTTGTTTACCGCGCTCCGGCGGGCACCGGGAATCAAAATATTGTAAATTCACATCGGGCTTAGACAGCAATTTTATAAATTTTTACTTTGGATGACTCATATCGTAATTTTCGTACTGACATAGATCCGAATCAATTCGCTAGCGACCATGTCTTGTGTAGTCGAAGTGTTTGGGACTAGTATTTGCTGCCTTTTTTTTGAAGAAGACGAAAATGAAAAAAAATAGGTTTGGTGGAATTCATAGATAGACATTTAATAGAGCAACTTTACATGAAGACAATTTTCTTACATTATAAGACTAACATTAACACACAACAAAGATCAGATTAACCGTAAAATTTCCAGAATATGGCATTGTTTCATCACCGTACTAAAAGTAGTCCGGTCAATTTAGACATTCGAAGTTACATAAATTCCCACCAAGCTGAAAATCGGTAAGATTGCTTAAAATATCATTAAAAACAAAATTTGAAAGTTCCCCATCTTTCCCCTGTAAGGAAAAAATGTTATTCAAGGTCAAAAGTCAAAAAATGAGTTTTTCGCGATTTTCAGCAAAACGGTAAGTTTTATCATAAAATACCCAGACAAAAATTGTAGATTATAAAATTATCTACAAAAACTAAATTTATACTTTTTTTCTACGAGCCACCGTTTTTGAGATATAACGATTCAAAAAGTTGTAAAAGTTGTAATCGTCATAATATGCACACGTTTCCTCGTCACCTATGAGGTAGTGTACTTGGCGCGTTTTATTTTTACGTGGTTTCCCAAGTAGGCTTATTCCACCGGTCAGTTTTAATCCTGTTTTATTTGAAACTATTGAAAAATAATGGATATTAGCAGAGATTGAAAAAATAAAGGCAATTTAAGTTAAAAAAAATGTAGTGAAAATTTAATCGTCCGAGTCGTAACTGTCAGATTCTTTTTCTTGTTCTTCTTCTTGATCTACTTGTTCTTGTTTGTCTTGTTCTTGTTCTTCTTGTTCTTCTTCATCTTCATCCTGAGTGCATGTAAACTGCGTCAATAGCGATGTATCGCATGTTGCCTCGTTGGAATCAAACGGATCCTCTTCTGTTTGTGATTCAATATTAGAACACGACCGGCCTTGACAATGCGTACATGCGGGAGAACAAAACAATCCGACTTTTTGCAACCACATTTAGCACTGAATCCCTTTTTGCAGTTGCAAAAAATCGAGTTTAAAAGTTTTTCTGGCGCAGGTGGAAGTAAAGTATTTGTCGCAGTCATCTGGTTAAATCAGCGATTTGATTGGATCACTAGCGCGTTCATTGAATGACGACGTTTAATTGAATGACTAAAGGACAACTCGTGAAGATGTTGAATATAACGTTCAACATCTTGACTGAACGTCATTTAGCGTAGTCATTGAATGTGATATAGCTGGCTTTGTAATGTTTGATTAGCGTGACCATAAGTTCGCAACTTAAAATATAACTAACTTTAGATTAAAAAATGAGGACATGACATAACACACCTTAATAACCAGGAAGTTTTGCCAGAATTTTCTTATCAACACAGTGCTATTCGATTAGATCTGTACCAGCTGTTTGACGCCATCTTTGTTTTGACGAGCACTAACGCCGCAGTGGAAAAGAAATGAACTTAATTACAATCACCTGACTGATTTTAGATCCGCTATGTTCAACGGGCTATGTTTCAATCCGCTAACTTCTTGGACGTTGAGTGAGGATTGTTCATTCAACGTTCGACCTAGTCATTCAATTGAACGTCGTCATTCAATGAACGCGCTAGTGATCCAATCAAATCGCTGATTTAACCAGATGACTGCGACATATGCACTGGTTCCAAGTCGATGGGTTCCAATGAATTCTTGACCAACTTCCAACCCCAGTCTGTAGGGTCTAGCTGATAACCAAGCCACACTTGAACTTGGTAATATACTCTAAAGATGTTGATGAGCAGCAACTGAGGTTGGAGGAAGACAAGCTAATTGTACTTGTTTTTTACTTTTGGTGTTTCTTACGAAACATGCATATCTAAACTTATCTAAGCAGGTAGTTTTTTTAGGAGCTCCGTACATAGAAAGAAGAAAGCGAATGCCGTTGGTAATAATTTCTTGTCGAGTAGAATTACTATTTCTAAAAACTTCAGCACATTCAGCACTGTTATTTTTCCCCTCCTGTAAAATGCAGATGTCGTATCACAGCCACTTATTGCGTGTAATATACGTGGCGTACTCGTGCATATAATGACGATTACAACTTTTACAACTTTTTGAATCGTTATATCTCAAAAACGGTGGCTCGTAGAAAAAAAAGTATAAATTTAGTTTTTGTAGATAATTTTATAATCTACAATTTTTGTCTGAGGTATTTTTATGATAAAACTTACCGTTTTGCTGAAAATCGCGAAAAACTCATTTTTGACTTTTGACCTTGAATAACATTTTTTCCTTACAGGAAAGATGGGGAACTTTCAAATTTTGTTTTTAATGATATTATAAGTAATCTTACCGATTTTCAGCTTGGTGGGAATTTATGTAACTTTACTCTTATTTTTGGTCTAATTTGACCGTACTAAAAGAGTGAATTATCCGCGTGCAATTGTTACACCCACTGTAAAGCTCTAAGCTTGGCCTAAAATAAAAATATCAACCGTCTTACAACTTTCACATTCAAACTAAAATACCAATTTACATGCCATAAATCTGAAGATGATAACAAACATTTTATTATATTTCCATAAAGCGCACGGGTAAACTTATTACAGTAAGTCGTGAATAACAGGCGATTGTTGGCGGGGCATCGCGCCACAAAGGTGTATGAGAAAATAATGTTTGAATGAAGAGCCATTGTTGTCGCCTCTCACAAAGAAATCCCGGTGAAGCGACGGCGCTTTCGGCGGGCTGCAGACGTAGGTACTCACGACCTAAGCTCTTCGCGGACGAGGCTACGGAAATCTACGGATATATTGGCACCCTTTCTTTGTACCTTGAACACTTATACATCATTACTAGTATAATCTTTTTCATCATTACCAGTACAAAGTCGCTTTTGTTTTGTCAGCTCCTATGACAAAGATTCGTTATTTTTGACGTGACATTGACAAACATGTCAACATTTACCATTCACGTAGCAGTTAGACCTCATATCTACGTCTTGCCATCTAGTGGATTTCTCTTACGTGAAAACCCTCATATACACCGTGAAATTTTAGTGGTTGTTTTCCCGCAGTAAAATGATTCTATCTTAGTAGTACAAAAGATGTGTCCAGTTCTTTTTTGGTAAAATCAATAGATGCCGGTTTTACGAAAGGTTTAACCGTAACGCGAAAGCACTTTCGAACCGCTTTATGACTTAGGGTGTAGAGCTTCTTTAGCTTTAGGCATCGATTTCATGCGGCAAGCAGTACCTGATTACGTCACATCTTAAAAAACAACGATAACTTCTCTCGTTTTCGAGTCGGAAAATTAAAATTCGAAAAAAAAATTTTTTTTCAAGTAATAATTTGCATGATTCGATAGTATTACTAAAGGCAAATCGTTCTGCCACGGGAAAACAACCACTCAAATTTCACGGTGTATATTCGACCAGTGAGATACTGATTAAGTAGGTTCCAAATTTAAAAATATTATTTAAATGTTTTTGTTTTATCATTTGGCTGTCAGCTTGCAGGTTACTAAGACATAAGGGACAGGATATTTAATGAGACACATGTGGCGACAAACCGCATTCGCATGCCAGATCCATGTCACCAGTGAATGCCACCTAATCCTATCATTGAGGTCCGTACTACACAAGTAGCGTGCATAAATAATGATGTAAGTAAAGTAGTTTCTTGGAGGTATCAAGAAAAACAAACATTTCCGTAGCCTTGTATTCGGAGGGCCTTAACAGACTGACACACGTGCAATTCGTTTGCAAATCGCATGACAAACGTAGTATTGCAACACTGGTGTGTGGAACCGTGAAATAGTTTCAACTGATTCGACTGACACTAAAATTGTTACATTTTCAATGTTAAAAAAGCCAATGTAGATTTGATTATTACACTAGCTTTGTTGATTATAATATCAAATTTTCGAGCTAGCGAGCGAGCTATCGTCCGCGAATTTGTCCGCGTGGAAACCCTATTCCCGCGGGAACTCCGGGATAAAAAGTAGCCTATGTGTTATTCTGGGTCTTCAGCTACCTGCATACCAAATTTCATCGTTATCGGTTCAGTAGTATTTGCTTGAAAGAGTTACAAACATCCTTCCACACATACAAACTTTCACGTTTATAATATTAGTAGAAGGCTAATCAAAATTTTTATTGCAAGAAATATGTATTTTTATTCCCACTGAATTTTATAGTCGTAACTATTCCCAATCTGATGCCCACGAGAATCTTAACTTAAATTCATATATTTAGAGCGCTCCCTAAACTTAATTTATTAAACATACAAAGCCTACACACAGTTTCCTAAGATTTTCATTTCAATAAGATTTATCGTATTAACGTTGGCTGCATTTATATTGCCTTTGAAGTGAAAACTCTTTAGCATTAAATATTTAGAGATTGTGTATATCTCACACCCACACCTAATCTTACGTTATCTATGGTATGTGTAGGATGTACCAAGATAGAGTTAAGTATACTGAATATATTTTTAGAGTTAAAATGACCTCAATGCTGAACCTACTTCATAAGTAATGTTTTTAAAAGAAATTGGCCTTTAAACACATAATTCTCTAACAAAAGACAAATAATTAGATAATTAGGTACATTTAACATTTTGAAATAACGTCTTATTTTTAAAAGTTGTTCTTTATGATTCGCTAAATATATTCCTCTTAACAAGGATAAATGCAAAATATAAAATAAAAAGTGTCAAATCAGTCATCTAAGAGCGGCTCAGGTATAGCTGTAAATATTGTGAAAAAAAATTATACGACAAAGTGAGAGTTAGTAAGATACTTAGGTATTATTAAAAACGGCAAATGGAGCGGAAGAGTCGGATATCACTAACCCTAGTGTGAAATCGCTGTACGTTATGACTGGTCTAAATCGACAGTAGCCATCAGGGAATGGCCCATCGGACCCCGGCTGTACCATCGAACAACTGACAACAGACCCATACCGGGCCATTGTGACCCATAACGCGGGATTCCCCCTTAACTATGGAATGATTTCATTTAAACGAACGCCGTATGTATTAACTTCATGTAAGATCTTTTGATACTACTAGTAAGCAAAGTGAGATTAATATTTATGAGAATCACCTATGGCACAATACGTTTTTTGATGGCATATAAAGTTCTAAATGCCCCAAATTCAACTCTCAAGCACCGAAGTATCTTCCCAGTATAAACTCGCAGAGAAACGTTAGTTACAAAATAAAATCTTTTCTTAAAATAGGCCTAAAATCATACACTTCTGAAAGCCTGATATTTAAAAAAAATTTAACCTAAATAATTAAATCGTAAACCTAACGATAGATAATAATAAAACATGTAGGTAAGTACCTACTATGTAGTAGGAAATACTAGTTAGTAGCAATCATTTGCTACACCACGACGACTTAAATTCTAAAGATTCTGGCTCTCTTTTCTACTACCAATCAGTCTCGTTCATCCAAAAATAAATAATAAGAATTCAAAAAATAAATCGGGAGTATAATTGCTTCAACCAATCAAATCGCGCTCGGAAACTGGAGTCCATAGGAAAGTCAAATTGAAATGTAAGCCAACAGTCCATCGCTTTCTAAACAAAAAACGATAATCCGCCGCGAAATCTTCTGGATTATTTGATTTCTCACTCCCCGTTTTGGTAGCATCCGTTTATTAGCCCGGGCGGAATCTTGTTTGTTTTATTTTTAGGCAAAGGGATGTTTTAAACGGCTTCATAATATAATGTGGCTTTGGAATTGCGGAAAAAGGAGTATTAGATAGAGTAATGTAATGAATTGGGCCATTACGAAGTAATGTGGTGGGGAGTCGCCGTTGAAGGTTCGTGGTCTACTGTGGCATTTTTGTTATTCTACGAAACGTTAAGTTTCGAACGAAGAACGCTAAGTTGTATATTTTGACGAACGAAGTACGCTATTTTGACGATTTCAGATACTTTTAAGAACTTGTAATACCTGTTGTCTTTTATTTTCGCGATCACGTCATACCGCGAATAACATTCGAAGAAAATTTGATTCGACGTTTCGAACTCTTCACAGAGCTCGTTGTCGCTAAATGATAGGTGTCCAAAAAACTTTAATCACTACCGCCAATATACACCGTGTAATTTTAGTGGTGGTTTTCCCGTAGTAAAATGATCTATCTTAGTAGCACAATAGATTTGTGCAGTTCTTTTTATTCAAATCAATAAACACCGGTTTTACGAAAGGGATAACGGAACTCGAAAGCAAGCTCGAAACGCTTTATTTACTTAGGGCGTAAAGCTTCTTTAGCTTTAAACATCGATTTCATAATTGAAAAAAAAAAAAATTTTTCAAGAAAAAGTTTGCATGATTCAATAGTATTACTAAAGGAAATCGTTCTGCCACGGGAAAACTACCACTAAAATTACAAGGTGTATGAATCATTTAGTGAGGTGCGGTTAAGACACACACACTATATAATATAATCGCGAGATCCATCGCGAAGTACATGTCATTAGGTGTCTCTGCATTGACCTAAATCAGTATTAACTTCAACTCATTGGTAAGTAAAAGCAAACCCCGCATCATAAACATCGCAGCTGCGATATCAAAAGGTTCCACCCAGCAACAGGTATTCAAGTTGAAGAGAGAATATTGTCAATTTCCCATACCATTGAAGTTCCCAACAATCGGGTTCCGTCTCAATCGGATCGGGGCTTTATAGCCGCTATAAAACTTAGGCATACATCCAACCACAATAAGTCTCAAGAACGCTGAGATATGAAAATGATTCAAGAATCTTTTGTTAGAATTATTGCGGGAGAACTTATTTTTATGGGATGGGATAGGATGTAGGAATTTCTATGTTAAGTGCGTAAAACCATTTTATTAATGGTTAAAGTATAAACACGTAAATAATGTAATAATATTTTTACCAGTCAACTAATGTTGATATTTCAAATTTGAGCTTGTACTAGGGTGTCAGAGACTGAGACACACGTATATATTTATAAATGGATACTTAAATACATAATCACACCCAGGACAATACAAACACGGAACGAACACCGACGCACATCACACAAATATTTGTCCCGAGTGGGAATCGAACCCACGGCTCTTGGAATCGCCATAAAGTATAAACACCTAAATTAAGTAATAATATTTTTACCAGTCAACTCATGTTGATCTTCAAAATTTGTCAGAGACTGTAGACACACGTATATATTTATAAATGCATACTTAAATACATAATCACACCCAAGAACATGCACACACGGAACGATCACGAATGTAATATTTGTCCCGAGTGGGAATCGAACCCACGGCTCTTGGAACCGCCAGCCAGGGTCACCAACCACTGTTCCACCGAGCCAGTCAATATAGCCAGGTATATACCTCTATTGACAAATAATCATAATAAGTAGATATTCCATGGATCATTAAGCTCCTACTCTCTGTCTACACAACTACATATCCCAGTACATTCTAATATAAACATGTACATTCTGATATTTATAATATAAAAATACATCACAAAATTTATTGCTAAACGAAAATGTCGAGATCAACACTATCGCTTTCACTAATATTTTTTTAGTGTTCGTAATAGTCAGGAGGTTCTTATAAAAAGAAAGAATAAGAAAAGTCTCAGACAGGTAAAAATTAGGTAATGGCGGCATAAAATTCGCCGGGACCACTAGTCTATCATAAAATGGTACTTTAAACTATTTAAATGTACAGTCAGAATCTTAGTCCAGACATTGTCTCCAAAGCTAAACGTTAGTAAGTAGTCTTGGTACTTTTAATATCCGCTCGGGGCTCCTCAGAGCAGCCGTCAGGATCGAGGTTGGAATCAATAATGAATATTCTATTCAGCTGACCGGGACTAAGCTAGATCTGTACAGGGATGTCACATGGTACGCCTACCTGTGTATATGATTCCATTATCAGAATTAGCAATTGAATGTTGCCAACTACTGTGTTTATTTTGAATAACTTGGTCCAGAATTGTAAAATTAAATGTTTATATTAGATTAACTCATCACTTTTTTGCATCGTATAACTCAATAAAACAATAATATTACCACTAAATATTAGTCTTTTTCGGTGGAAAATCTTACAATACTATTACCACATCCAAAAGTTGGGTTCTTATTTATCCGAGAACATAAATTATTTCCAAAGTGCACTGTTCGCTCTCAATAGACGTAGACACTTAGGAAGTACATATATTAAACTTGCAGAATTATAAAAATTCATGCTAATTCATTTTATTTTGCAAAAAATAGACAATTAATACTATACGTATACATAAACTTTAATAGTATACAAATGTTTTAAAGTTTTATTATTATCAGTTATATTAAATATTAGATTCATCATCATCATCATCATCATCGGGCACGGACCTAGGCCGATAAGGCTTTGGTCGACCACACTGGCCAAGTTCGGGTTGGAACAACACAACCTTAGAATTTCTTCGTCAGTATACAAGTTTCCTCACGATGTTTTCCTTCACCGTTAAGGCGTCCAAATTCAAATTTAAAGAACATTGTGGTACGTGACCGGGTTAGAACTGGCGATTCGGCCATCGACGCTTTAGATGTAAGATTATAAACTACAAATATTTATTTTACATAAAAAGAACAATGACAAAGACATTCGCAATAGGTACAGCCCTAGGGGACCTGCGGCTCTTCCCCACATACGCTGCCTATGCAAATCGTGTATGTTCAAAGCCGATTACACGTAAACCCACTCGCTATTCGACGTCTAATTGTCAATAGTATATTCGCTCCTGTTATGATATTGCAATGCAATCGAAACGCATCACACCACATATGAACCCTGATAGTATAAACATAGTTTCGTTTTCTACGCTAATGACAAAAGCAATTTTGAGCTACCCAATTTGGTTAGTATCTAAACTGAGAAGAAATATTATAACTGGTTTTATACAATTTTGTTTCAACATGTTTTAAGAAAAAACATATTGGGGTCCCCAATTTGTTCAGTTTCCGACGTTTCTGAGAATGTTTCACTTCGCAAATACATATTTTACCATTTTTATCAAAAAAACGTAATAAAATTATTACTATTTGTATTTATAGTTGAGAGAGACAGATAAAATCAAATTATGATTTTTACTTTGTAACCGAATACTCTGGTACTAGTTCTCCGAATTTGTTATTAATGAATGTGTTATAGGCAATGTGTATAATGCAGGCATTCTATACAATGCCTAGGGAATGTATAGAATGCCGAGGTTGCTTAGGCAATGTATGAAATGATACTCAATGTTTGAAGTATTTCACACTTTACCTAGGAAATGTATAGAATACCTAGGCATTGTATAGAATGCCGGTTGAAGCTTAGGTAATGTATTTAATCGATTTGTCTTTTCCGTAATTTGGTTTGTTAGATAGGTACCTACTGATCTTTTGAGAGCTTATCCTAATTTTAACTGTCACAAGCAGATAGCGCTGATTAAACATATTGCATTTTATCGGTTGGTATGCCGTGTTTTTGCGTATTGAGCGTTTGTCACATAGGAGTTCTAGGACAAACTAGTTTGGCCTAAGCTAAACTAGTTTTTCCGTCACAGGTATATGGGTGGTTTAAAACAATTTAACACAAATCGGACTCTTTCTTTAACTCAATCTTGGGTGCCAGGAAGTTCTGAGCTCGCAAGTACTCAGTCTTTATCCAAGGCCAAACGAGTTTGTCTTGATATCGGTCCGGTAACATCTAAATATATAAAAGAAGAAACTGACTGATTGACTGACTGACTGACATAATATCGACGCACAGCCTAAACGGCTTAACGTAGGCACATGCAATTTGAAAATAACGTTGCTAAGGTACCGTAGAGGTGCACTAAGAAATTAATTCCCGAAATTCTTGCGAGAACGGGAATTAGCGGGAAAATCTTTTTGTATGAAAAATCTAAACCACTTAAGTTAGATACTTTAAATGTGGCATGCAGGTACCATAGTAAACTTAAAGCTTAGTTGGAACAGGATATTGAAAAATTCTTACGGGAACGGGAGTTAGCAGAAAAAAACTTTTGTATGAAATAATCTAAAACCGCGAAAGAAATTTGATTGAAATTTGGCATGCAAGTACCTTAATAAACGAAAAGCTTACTTGCAACGCGATATTCAAAAATTCTCACGGTAATAGGAGGAATTGGGAAAAACCTTTTATATGTAATATCTGTAGTTCACGCGAACGAAGTCGCGGGCACAGCTAGTGTATGTATATGATCAACAAATTGCAACTACATATCTAGATATCACTGTTCTTGAGTTAAAGCCTAGTGACAGATGGACGGATGGACCATTTATGGATTAATGGACGGACTCAAAACCAATGCTACCTAACCCCTCTACGCAAAGCAATAACATATTATTCAAAATATACCGAGGTTAAGGTTGATGAACTCTGTCTGAATAATAAATAAATAAAAATGTTTAAGGTCCTACCCGTGGTCGTTCATTATACACATTACCTGATGCACTTCGGGCATTTTATACAATACCTAGGCAATGTGTGAAATTAATCGTATTATACACATTGCCTGAACGTTTTAGGCATTGTATAGAATACCTAGGCAATCTATACAATACCGGATTATACACATTGCCTATAACATATGTAAAGAATAGAATAGAACAAAATATTTTTTTAGGTACAGAAACAAAGCATATATCTTAAACCAAAAAAATCCAGTGTGTCTGGGATATAAAGAAGAAAGTTCCCACACGATTTCATGAAATAATATTTTTATTTGATGATTTTATAGGCGATAAGTAATAAAACAAACATGTGGAATTTTGCATTTTTTTTTGGATAAGGAAAAGTGAAAAAAAAAGTTGTAAATATTTTTATTAGGTACCTATAATTTCGCCAATTAACTTGTATCAATAGAACTTACTTATAGTTTGCCGGAAATCGAGATTAACCGATTTTCTCCCTTACCTAATCCTAAAACTAATCTTAAAAATAATAAAAATACTGACTTTGTTCGTGCTCATGAGGGACAAAGAGAAAGGACTAACTAAGATTGCATGGGCAGGACGACGCATTCTGGATTCAGTTTGAGCCGCTTCGATCATACTACCTATCCTCGTTGGGCGAATGTTGTCTCTGAACCAATGCATGGATTAGATCATTGACAACAGAGCGACACGACCGTAAACCCTTGTCTAAGAGGGATATGACTGACCTTTATGGTATGATAGCCAGATTTTCTTATGGCTGGAAATTAATAACTCCCAAAGATCCCTGAATATAGATCGTCTAATAGGCTAGTTGACTATGCCTGATTTAAGCAGCATAAATTAGGAAGATCAATAAATATTTGAGAAATTTCTAGCGAAATAAAACAGCGACAGACATTTGAAATTGAATTAGCTCGTCCATTTCAACGCAACTTTTTATTATACTCGCCTTTAAAAAAGTTAACGTATAGTCTTCTCCTAGACCTGTATCTTTCAAGATCTGTACCGAATTCATATGATTTTACACTAAATTTTTACTTGAATAAGTCAAGATAAAGGAAAGTTAGTTTTCATACATTTACAGACTAATAAACTAAATTATCCAAGATATTACACTTACAGTAATTAATAGACTTACACATTTAGGCAGAGGCCATTGCTACAAACACAGTCACTATAAATACACCAACCAAATAAAGACCTACAGTGGAATCCCTTCAACAATGCTGATAAGCCCTATCAGCTCTCGACACGTACCTATGTAATTGTTCTTGAGCCGACCACGTTTCGTCCGACAGTTCCGTCGACGGTCGGCAGGTTGATCTGCGGTTCCAAAACAGGTGTTGCTATCGACTAATCCTCGCACCCGCTGCGCTGTATTGTTGCTGACCACATATTGTCGTGCGGTAATTGAATGGACGGACTGTACGGTTGGCATCCACGTCTTCTAAGCACGGTGCCTGGTTTTGCTATAAAGAAAAACAGATATCAACATCACGTTATTATGTATATTGTTATATTGTTCCATCACTAAAGTATGTTGAGTAGACTTAACCGTGACCACTAGCCTTGTAAAGAGTTCGAAACGAATCTCTAAATAAAGTTTAGAATACCAATATACTTACGCGAGTTTAATCCGTAAAATTAGTTTTATTTCAAGTCAAGTAAGTTGCTTAAGCAGTTGCTTAATACCCGATATTTAGAGTAACAATACTCCACATGATAGTGAGTGGACGTGAAATCCTCATTGAGGTCGATACACCCCAGCAAGATGAGGTACACAAATAATAACACGGAACGAACCGATGTTCAAATATTTAGCCCGAATGGGAATCGACGCCATGTTCCTGGGCCTAAGAGAAAGAGGCACTCACTTTCCAATGCTCTTTCAAGCTAGTA
The DNA here is from genome assembly GCA_039566165.1 of Maruca vitrata. NCBI lineage: Eukaryota > Metazoa > Arthropoda > Insecta > Lepidoptera > Crambidae > Maruca > Maruca vitrata. The sequence continues at coordinate 8,245,775 of CM076928.1, forward strand.
AAATATCAGCAATCTCTCCGTTTCTCGCAAAAACTGTTAGTAACGACGGGCATCAAAAACAGATACGATCAATTTAATAGACATAAAATAAAAGCAACTGTAAAATTTTATTAGGTAAGCGCTTTTGATGTTGAATGTACGTACGTGCTTTCAAATCTATGAACAGTTTTCTTCACGAAATGCAATTTCGGAGTACCAAAATTATATTTCCAAATATATGACCATCTTAAACGGGCATCTAGCCACTCACAATGCTGATGATATTCCGCTGTCTTCTTCAGCAGAATGTGGAAATTACAGAATTTGAATGTTCATAAAAATATCAATCTTGGTTTGGATTGGAATGATACATGAACATGGGCGTTATACCCAATGGTCCATAGACTTTTAAGTAAACATGTTTTTAAATTTCTAAAAAACATCATGCCAATATCCCATTTCACATTTGTATTATAGTATCAAAGGAAGCCTTCTATCGCGGTAAAGGCAATGTAACATTATCCAACCTGGTCGGAGGTAGGTACGCTGTACTAATTAAACTACCTATAGACCTTTGATTCCTAAGACTTCGTTTTACCTACTTTTACTCCAACACTGACCTTTGATTCTCTTTTATATTAGATAAGACGTTTATTTTTAATTTTTCACGTAATTTCACATTTAATGGTAGGATTTATTAACGTACCATTTGTGAAATTAATACTGAATTTGATTGCTGCGGAATTAGGTGCGAGCCATTGGAAAAGCGAGTAAAAAAACATTCTATGTTTTAATTATTTTAGCGACTTTCTGTATAATAAATACACATTTACTTAATTATGATTACTAAAAAAAATATAAGGCGTCCGACCGATTTCAGCCATGGCGGCCGATCTCAATTGAGCGCCAAGTGCGCAGGACATATTATTATAGTGCACAAGTGTGCGCGCGAACACAAGTGCACTCTCTATTCCCTTACTCTCATAATTCGGTGAGACGGCAATCCGACATGAACGATGAGAGCTCGGGCGCAGGACCACCGGCTTTACGTGCTTTCCGAGGCACGGGCGTTCAACCGCCAACTTCCTTACTCCGGGCTGAGTAATTTCATTATAGAAAAACTCGCCCGTCCCCGGATTTGAACCGGGGACCCCTCGGTCCCAACGCAGCGCTTGCTACCATTAGACCAACGAGGCAGTTATTTAATACTATTAGACTAATAGTTTCACGAAAAGTCTTTTTTTGGGTGAAAGGGTTTCTTTTCAAACACACATTCACCCACACATACAAACACACGCATTTATAATATTAGTTGGATTTTAACAACGTCTCCATTCACCCAATTGTTTCACATTTCCCAAACATTTATTTGAAGTGCCAGAGGGTCTGATTGCGCCTTCCGACGTATCTGCATCACAAAGAAGACTCTTTTTAATTAGGCGACTATTCCGAACTCTACTGCGCATACAAATGAACGGAGATTAGCAAGATTTCGCGAATTCGCACGCCATTTTTCCTTTGACAGTGAATTTTGAAGGTCTCAGGGTTTATTTTGGAGATAATTGAACGGGATAATGGCTCTTTCTTAAGGTGAACCGTGAATGTCGTAATGTAGTCATTACGTGCTCGGTCAATACGGCCGCGTCAGTAATGCTGTTCGGTTCGATTCAACGGCTCTCTTAATCACCTTCGCGGGAAAATAATGCCCTTTTAAGCGTAAAAGCGACCCCAGGACTATTGTTTACTGTGTGAACAAACGTTCGCTCGAAATGCCTTCGCTTCATTATTATTTTATAGTTTCACAGCGTTTGTATGTAATTAAGTGGAATTTATATTTTTAATTTAATCATTAGGTTCTTTTTCTCAACCCTTATCATCCTACTGCTGGGAAAACGTCTCCTCCACATCCGTCCACTGCCCTCTATCCAATGCTAGGACTTTCTAGTTCTTTGACACATTTAGATTAAGCCTAGAAGATTATATTATTTCCAGATAACAAAGTATGTGTCTGTTATGAACTAAATTTTAAGTAGTATCTTATTGTGTCAGAAGTTTTATTTTTAGGTTAGCATAATATACGTGCATAAACGTTCCAAAAGACAACATAATTTGTATTAATTTTATGTAAGAAGATGGGACATCTGCTCGACTGTGTCAGACGAATCTATTATTACGAGCCGGACGAAACTTCTGACAGGGACTAATAGTATTGGCCCCACGTCAACCGTGTTTCCTGAGCGGCTATGGCAGAGTATATTTACTGCGCCCGAAGCAGACAAGAATAAAATCCAGTTGGAAGACGGATGTGAGCGGACTTAGTGCGGGAAAGTTTAAAAGATTAGAAAGTTTCACATCGCATGTGGCCGGCGGTGTCTCGACCCCGGCGGACGCATTACCGGCACATGCGGGTTACACGCAGCTAGCGACCGGGAAATGGCTAGCCACTGAACACAATACAAATCGGTTAAGTGACATAAGAAGAAATGTTAAAAAAATATATCTTAATTTGAGAATGTCAACCTAAGAACTCACGTTCTAACCAAACTTACATTTACCTTTCTCTATCTTAGGTAAAGCCTAATCAGATTTACAGAAATGGTTGGACCTAGAAATTATATTTTTCTTATTTACTTAGAGCTCTAATGTAATCTCGGTAAAATGCATATTGCATGAAAATGAAAAAAAAAACAAAATACATTCATGCAAGGGATTGTTACTTCTGTGAGTGAATATCAGAAAAATAGTGGAATACCCAATTAAACTTTGATAGATAAATAACTCACTTAGACTTGGGACAAAATCCAATGTTACTTAGTGCTCACATTGAATTTTCGTTCTATTCTGAATGAGTTACTACGTCTACTGTTATTACAGTACCTTATCCAGTTTTTATAACTCTTGGTCCAGAGTTCATACACCGGCCAGTACTAACAGTTTTTCATAATCTGAGAAGTAAAACTTCGTTCTCGTAAATCGGCGTGGTTCGAGTGCGCCGGACTACGATGCGTTGTTTTATCTGTATGTTTTTAAAAAATAGATTTGTAACTACTGAATTATTTTCTGATTACATTTCATATGACGCGTTTAAACATGTATAATAAGATTTCTACGTATTTCAGGGCGCAATTGTCGGTTTCGAGGATTCAACACTCGTCTAAGACAATTATTGGTGTTATGTACATCGGTGTTTATCCCGTATAATATAAATTTATCTGAATCAATAATTTGTATATACCACCTTTGTTTAGGTATGATAATATCCGTAATACAAGTGTATACGCAACTTAGCTCAGAATTAGAATAATGAACATGAACATTGTACGTGTGTGCAAATAAGCAACGATAAATATATGCAGAGACTCCTTCTATACATAAAATGTACTACTATCCGTTTTATACGATACGACCTATGAATTTAATGCTGGCCAAAAGAGCTAAATCAACTGCCACACAGCCACTCCCGTATACTATCAACTTCCGAACTGACCCGATTTTCAAATTTTGCACCCAAAAAGGAAAATCTGTGATGCCTTACCGAAGACGAGCTGAAAGCTGTTGAGGAAGCGAATGTATTAAGCAGAACGGTTTTCATTAGACAGGGTCATTTGCATGTAATTCATTAGCCGACTGGGCGTAGTGCCGTCCTCTACCGCCCCTCGCCAGTTCGCTAACCACACCGTACATATATAGCAATCAATATAACTCACTGGGCAGGTATATTTCACATGGTTCAATCAACACTCCATTGAAGTAGGTAACCTAACCTAATTGGCCCACTTAGAATGATACCCAATCTATCTTTTCTATAAGCCTCTATCTATACTTTATTTTATATCATTACTACTTACTACGGAGGTTTAGCATAAAGCTAGCATTTGAAAGTCTTCATAAGAGAAATATATGATTACATGATTACAGACTAAAATAAATAAACTAAAATAATATATAGAAAAAAAACCAGATTCAACGGGTATTAGAATAACTCATTCGCTCGGAATATCAGTAATCCAGTCAAGACCTTCAATAAATAATGTCAATGTCCAATAAATATAATGTATACGTACATAATGCCGAATAAAAATGTCATGTGAATTACGTGCTCTTCTAACTCAGTACACATTCCTACTAAATGACCCCATTTGGAAGAATCTTTTAAGATAAAACATCAAATGGAAAAATATGCTATAAGTTAATAAAAAAGTCAAATTCCAAGTAAATGTTTTTATATTGTTCTTTGAAAATATTCTTGAAAATAATACAGTTATTATTTCTTCGGAAGTATTTTCCTAAGCGATATTTTTGTTGTTTGAACAACGATAAACGGCGTTTAAAAGGAAGCTAGAGGGTTCGCTGTTTTATTTTCCCAAATGTTATTTCAGCAATTGAATTTTCTTCGTTAAAACTTTTGCAAAATATTTGTGTTCAATACGATCTTGACATACAAACTCTTAATAATTGTTATATTTTGTCCCGGTTGAAGTGCCAAGCTCAACATTTTGTGATTAATACAATAATCCTCCGATTATATGTTTAAAACATTTATTGATACAACATGAACATCTGACGTAACAGTGATACGATAAAGTTTCAGTAAAAAAGCTTTTGTATCATAATTAATATTCACTAACTACAAATTTTGAACGTAAGTGCAAATTTTAGGAAAAGAAAAAATGCTCGAGGCACAATATATAAAATATGGTTGCCTACTGTGATCTTATAATTTTTGAAGCTGTGTACTTCATAAGTTCATTAGTGAAACCTTGTTAACCAAAATAAATATTTTATTTTTTTAGTTTATAGGTATAAATAAAGTTATAAATAAACTAAAACAAATAAAATATTTATTTTGGTTAACAAGGTTTCACTTATGATGTAGGTGGATGGAGTCTCCATGTGTGTCTCTGACACCAGGTTGTTCATCAACCATACGAGAAGAAGAAGAAGGAGTCTCCATTTAAGTTGAAGAGCCTGTGTTTGAAAACGCCGCTCTTCCGTACTCTACTTTGAAATAATCTTAAGTTTAATTTCAAATTAATCTAACTTATAAAAGAAGTACCTAATATCCATGTAAAACGCAAGATTTAATGAAATGTCGAAATAAACAATTCAAAATATGGCCCATACTCTAAATAAGACTTACACACGCTCTTTCTGATTTCTAAACTTACGAAAATTTCTCTTCTCTGTAAATTATTCACTCGCCATAACGAATTCACATGAAACTCATTTGAATATATTAAGGCACAAAACGAGCAACATATAAAAAGCATGGAAATGAAACAACAAGACGAATACCTTCACTTTCGAGTTTTGCATTAAATAAATAAACATGTTAAAGTCGAGGCAATTTGTCACGGCAGTAGGTAACTGTTCTCTGAAAAGTTGAGCGACCACAAGAAACAATTCATAGGGCAACAAAGGGTGCGAACAAAAAGTGGGCAATGACTAACGTGACCAGGCGTCTTGCTTTTAACGGGATTGTCTCTCTGTTATCGTGGAATGCTAAAAAAAATACCTATTTTCGGCGGAGCGGTCACCAGAGTCGAGTTCAAAAATCCAAACCCCCTTGCCTAAAAAAACATGACTCGATTTTCGAAACTTTAATTTGCACAACAAGGCTTATCCACAGATATCCCGTTATGACGCCAAATAATAATGGTCACATTAGCAATGACTTAAGTAGATGCAAAACGGGCCAAGTTATACTTGGCGATGACAGTTTCATGAGCGCCTACCGAGGCTCGTTTGCAACTCCGCCGCTATTGCAACTTGTTTCACCTCGATGCGTGTTCACAACGACTACACTAACTGTATTCAACTGCGGACAAAGTTATGCTGGCAATAGTAGCATTGTCTAACTTTACTAGCCATAACCGAATGGCTACAGATCGATTGGCTTGCCCAAATACTTACTTCTGAGGATTTTACGATAACTCGATAAAAACAACCCGAAAGAATCAAATTCAATACTCACAGTAAATCAGACATTTATCCAAAATAGTGCTAAAGGATACTTCATTCCCCACTATTTCAAATAGATAATAATAACTCGATGTCTTATAAAGTCGTCTAGACAGGGATCCCTTATAAAATCGGTCATAAAATTCATAACAAAAGATAGAAGTCGATTTCTTCGAGTAGCGTTCTCATTTTAAAAAGTATCTTCATAAATATCCATGACTGTTTATTGGACTCCTGCCACTATCTTTTATATCGAAGATAAAACTCGCACTTTTTGCCATTACTCAGTTGAATCTTCTCTACGTGTTTGTGTATATGTAAATAATCACGTTTAGGCACGCAACAGTAAATCGTGAATTTAGAGAAGCCAAAACTTTTATAGAAGAGGCCTAACTTAAATTCACAATTTACTGATTGCGTCCCTGAATTTATATCAACATTTTCGCTATACCATGTAATTTTTGTCATAACTTGTCTTTGATAAGTTAAAAATGTTTTAGACTAGACCAGAAAATACTCATTCATGTCCATACAATTTATCTCCATTTTATCAAACAGATTTTGAGGGAGTGAATGAATATCTACTTTAACATGGATATGTTATTCTTATCAAATATTTATTCTTATTAATTCTCATCAAACCACTTTTCTCATTATAAATTGTAACAAACTCTGTTATTCAACTATCTAGTGAGTCTACTGTTGTGGGGCATGATTGAATGACTTAACTTGATATATTTTGAAAACCTTTTCCAAATGTAAAATATGCAGCACACCAGCTGAGTGATGTTACTATGAACACAAAACTTCAGGCGATCCTTCTCAATCCACTTACGCCACCAAACAGGTCCCAGGTAACTCCCAGTCATATTCCTAAGAGCCTTCAGTCAAAAACACTAACGCTCGAAGTAGTATAAGAAGCGTTTGAAGTTAGTTGCTTTATTCTACTTAGGTACAACCAGTGTGGCCATCGTGAAAGTTCACCTGCAGTTTTATACAATGAATAAACATCACTTTTAAAATTGTAAACAGAATTTCATATTTCATTAATACTTAATCTGGTAAAATAAATAATATTAATTCATTAAGTTCAATATTTAAATTATCTCATTGCTTACCGGAAATAAGAAGCCTTGAAAACTCGAGGACCACCTGTATGTTGTTAAGGATGCATTTAATATCATAAGAACAACTTTTAGAAGAGGATTCTACAGAATTAATTGAATATTCTACATTTATATTAGAAAAATATTATAAAAATATCATTTATTACGGGATCGTAAGCTACATTTCAGTTCTGACTTTAATTTGTAGGAAGGAATTTAACGAACCTTTGAGCTTACACGGTTGTCATATTTATTTAGATTAGGTATCTGCAATTCTGTAGGTGCGATTTATACATTACATTTACAGAATGATATTGGTGTGAGATGGAATAAGTTAAAATGTATGAGGCCGAAAAAATGCCAATCATGGAGTCGCATCGCTTCAGGTGACTTTTACATTAAAACTTTCCTCTTGAATCCCTCTATCTATAAAAAAAATGCGTTAAAATCCGATGCGTAGTTTTAAAGATTAAGGCATATGCGACTTTGTATTATACTATGTAGTGGCAGTCGAATAAAAACGGATATATTGGTGTGGTATCGAGTAATACTGTGCAACACAGTGGCCGCGACTTAGCGATCACTTGCCGCGGCTCGCACTCGCAACTTTGTAAAATAAACTGTACAGTCTAGAGTTGTTCCTGCACACTCTAACTTTTATTTCGTGGCTTTCTATAGCAATCATAAAAGAAGTCTCCAAGCACGGGACTGTTTTTATTTCTTTCTTACATGAATACATTGGAGGATTTCTTACATGTACATGCGCCACATCACGCCTGCAGTGCTTTATGAGAACTCTATGGAGAAATAGCTCCTTGAAAATTTACCAATTACCCCCAATTTTTTTTGCAACGAATCTTAACTGTGGGCCTCGATACAATTTCTCATCTATACAGCATTGTTTCATATGTGCCATAAAATGAACAATAACACAGTAGGTGCATTATTTTCCATAAACCTGTTTTATGGACTTACCTTCCCGATCAGTATAATTAATCACTAATCAGATAAAATAATTTATGAAGACCATACCTACATTTTGGGGTTATTATTAAAAGTTTCCGATGGTTAAACTGCACTTTGTAGACTAGTGAGTCCACACTGAGGTGTGACAAAAAGACTTACGTGGACGCACAAACTTTTGTCAATTGCAGGACTGGACTGCGCTAGAACAACGCGCGCGGCATACGAGCGTGAATTTGGATCTTAAACCGTGGAGTTAAGAATAAAAGTTTCCCGATCTTGATTTGTACGAGGAGCAGTCCGTTGGCGCCGGAGCGGGCGCCGCCGTCAGCGCTGGCTGCACCATAAATTCCCATTTATCGGGGAACCTGCCGAACTTTGCGGACGCCTCACCTCGCTCCCCACGGAAACCCTATTTTATTTAACTTCTTTACTCCGCCGTGTCCCGAACTTGCACTAAAGATAATTATGGCCAGTTTGTTTTCGTCTGAGAAATTTTATGGTCACTTTATCGCAGACTATTATCTTATTGCGTTGAGCAAACTTTGTTTTATCTGCATGTCGGTCAGCGCTTTCGGTCGAATATTACTCGGTTGTGGACCTTTATTTGTTTTCGAAATGGAATGGCTGCAATCCAACTACATATTATTTCACTGGATAAACGTACCTATGTACATTTATCTTTTTTATGAAATCCAAAACCCAAATTTCATCTTATGAAAATAATGGAACGTTTTCTTTAGCCAATAAATGCAGCTATAAATACCTTAAGTCTCACAGTATTTTTCAAAACCAAATTTCTGTAATAACATGGCAGCAATATTTTTCATCAATATACTTTATAGATAGAACGTAACAAAAGTTCGTGAAGTTACCTATCTATCGTCTTAAAGTAACTTTTTGCACAAAGTTCACCCTATTTGCCCTCCGGTTAAGTAATTTTACCTGCGGGAAACGAGCGTGGCGTCCAGGGGATGAAAAAATAAAAATTTAATATCGCAGTCAATAATGGGGCCTAACTAGGAGGCAGTGGCCGGGGCCGCCACGATAAACGCCCTTGTTTCCAACAAAATAACCGCTGCTCTTTTGTTTTATATGTATGTATAAGCTGGTCGAGGATTACATGCAGCTCAATGCGGTCGCAAAATATATTCGTCATTCGAAGCTGCATGCAATATACAACAGAACTTCAAATTTATCCATCATCTGTTAATACATATGACACTACGTTATATACAAAACTTTCATACATTTAAACGGACAAAAGAAAACCAGAGGAGATTCTCTATTTTGAAGTTTAAGAGTCTTCTTGTCTCTTGACTTGTCGTTGCATATCTACACTAATATTATAAAGAGGAAATATTTGTATTTTTGTATGTTTGTAATGAATAAACTCAAAAACTACTGGACCGATTGCAATAATTTTTACACCATTAGAAAGCTGCATTATTCAGAAGTAACATAGGCTATATTTTATTCCGGTACGGGAAGTAGTTCCCTCGGGACGCGGGTGAAACCGCGTGAAACAGCTAGTGTAAGGTATGTCAGTCAACTACTTATAAGTTTGCACGAAAAAAATATTACTTCAAAAAGAAGTAGGTACTTATATGAGATTTTTTACCGATTAGCACAAACTTTATAGCAATCTGCTGTGCCATGTCAAAGGACTTAGCATAAATCCAAAACATGTCAATGATTAGAAATGTATTTAAGTAACTTAATTCGGGAATTGTCAAATAATAACTCATACTATTTAACAGTTCCCGAATTTATTTATTCTACATAGGCATCACGAGAAAAACAAATAACAATAAATAGTCACCCAAAAATACCTCCCCACGCAAATTGAATGTAAGCCAGCATAAAAAATAAAACTCAACCGAATAGGGTGACTTGTGTGCTGCGGTGCAAATCCTAAACGGATCATTAGGTATTTATGACGTGTGTCGGTGCATTGGCGCCGACGCAAACACCGCCGCTCTCGGGTTCCGGCTATTACTTACCTCATCTGATATATGCGTCTAGAAGTTAAGTTGACGCATTTGCTTTTAGAAATATTTTTATAAAGTAAACAACCCGACTACTAACTCAGTGTAAAAATAGAGGCTTATATTCAGGGCGCATACCTGTATTGCATTGCAGATTAGGACGGCTGACTTTCTAGAACGGGTGCTATTTATTAAATTGCTGTTTTTATTTTATTATACGCGGCCCGCGTCGCGTAAAGTTGTTTGTTCAGTAGTTTGTTTATTTCGCATTCTTTCAATTTTTCGTAGTGCTAAAAATTTATGAGATGTGCACACCTCTTCAGTACACCATAACAAAAGAAATATCTTCATTGATCCAACTTGTGCAAAACAATATTCAAGTTTTAATGCTAAACTTATTATCGCATATTGTAGTAAACAGGATAACAGTTGCTTATCCCAAAAATAGGTAAGACAAAGTTGTAAATTAAACTATTATCAATAAAATATATTCCTATACAAATTTTTTAACTTACTAAATTGAACTTCTGCGATTATCCTTTTATACGAATTTTCAGTACTTTACAAATTTTTGCAACTTTAAATGTTATTTTGACCGGACTATGTTCATCTGATATCAGTCACATACGTGTGCTTCAGCTACTTAGCAAGGAATCTTATCAATGGTGTAATGTGGTGGGCATTTTTTAATATCTTATTAAATTAACAATCACAAATCTGAGCCAAACCTATCAGGTTAATTGCGAATTAACTTATACTTTGAAATACAATTAATACCTACAAATGCCTCCGCTATATAGTCCATTCGGATATTTATACTAACCTGCAAAGTGCAATTGCAGAATCTATCAAAATGCAAAGCAGAGCTTTGGAGCGTAATGCGTTCCACTGCAGCATAAAACGTAACATTGTTAGCGATAAATAAAAAAGCCAATCAATTGCGAGTCGGACTAGCACCCTGACGGTTCTAGACAAATTAGTGTTGTTTTTTTTTATACGAATATGTTGTTCTGTAATCTCACTCGATAGGCATGTATGTAATAGCCTACCATACCAAATGTTTTTTTCTAGAAGGAAAAAAATAGATTTAGCAGTTTTAAGGTAAACCTTATTTATGCAATAAGGCGTACCTAAATAACTGCTTAATCTAAGTGTTCAAAATATCAAATAAATTTTTTTATTTGTTGCTACTTTGTTATCAATTTAAAATAATATGTATGATTATTCGACGCTTCAACAGTGAAGGAAAGCATCGTGAGGAAACCTGCACACCTACGAAGAAATTCTTAGATTGTGTAGTCAACCAACCCGGACTTGGCCAGCGTGGTAGACTAAGGTCTTATCGCCCTAGTTTAGGGTAGACCCGTGCCCCAGCAGTGCGGACGTATATGGGCTTATGATGATGCAATATGCATCTTTCCATGCATCTGACATGTACCATTATATCTATGGATAAATTGACAACACGTACCGCGTGTAAGTAGATTAAACTATTAGTTAGGAGTACAGCCGATTCGCAGACCGTGCTGAGCTAAGTACCGAAGTCGGCGAGGAGTTGCTCGTGGCCTGGGGTACTTTGTAAGTGGCGTAGGGCGGAATTTAGCTCGAAACACATGGGCAGACTCGGCACACCCAACTCGATGCAGTGGCCGGCTTAATAGTCGTCGTAAATAGACAAATAACACATCATACGCGGTGAAAATACAAACTAACCCACGATTTCTGCAGAGACAAGGGCACTATCAAATGCAGCATCAAGTTAATCGAATCCAGTTTCACGATATGTAAGTACAACATACTGTCATTCATATACCGTGAAATATTAGTGGTTGTTTTCTCGCAGAAAAATGATTCAATCTTAGTAGTAAAATTAGATTGCTCTAGTTTTTTTATTTAAATGAATAAATACCGGTTTTATGAAAGTGAGAAACGAAACTCGAAAGCAAGCTCGAGCCGCTTTATTACTTTCATGCGGCAAGCAGTATCTGATTACGTGACATCACTTAAAAGAACTATCTTTCGAGTAAAATGATATTTTTTTTAAAAGTTGAAAAATAATGTTAATTTTTTCACGAAATAACTAGCATGGTTCGATTGTACTCACTACTAAAGGTAAATCGTTCTGCTACGGGAAAATAACCACTGAAATTTCACAGTGTAACATTATTTTAACTCTTGTTACTCTACCTACTGCAGTAATAAATCAATACTAATATTATAAACCTGAAGAGTTTGTTTGTTTGTTTGAACGTTCTTATCTCAGGAACTGGTTAGAATTAAAAAGGCTTTAGGAATATAACATCACGCTGCGACTAATAGGAGCAAAGAACCAATGAAAAATGTGTTAAAAACGGGGGGAAACGCGAACAAACTACAAAGTCACTGGCACAGCTAGTCATCTATACATAATATAATAAAAAAGGTTATATTTGATCTTATCAACTCATACCCAAAAAAATAGTTTTGCAATTTATGTGTTTCTCTGTTTGTCAATGCATTTGTGCACGCAATATCAGAAATTGCTATCCGATCTTGTTATCAAGTGGTTTTCAGAAATATATTGGGGTAATTAAGCTCAACTTAAAACATAGTGTTATATTCATAAATAAAAAAATATGCTAATATAAAGAATTTCGCCGAATTATATTTTAAAAATGTCTCTTTTCCACACGGATGAAGTTGCTGGCACAACTAATAGAGAAAATAACTGATTGTAAATCGTTCTCTAGCACCGCTGAACAAGTTCCTACAAAGACTATGCCTACGCATATCAGGTTATGCTTACTAGTTAGTAGTTGAGAATCTCAGTCCACAGTAGCTTAACCCGTCTCTTTGTACGTTCTCTGTGTGCACGCTCCAAAGAGCACAAACTTGTCCACTATTAAGGCAGTTCATGAACGAACTCGCGAACGTAGTGGACACTCGCCTTTAGGCCACAAAATAGCAAGCTTGTTCTCAACGATAAAGCAGCCTGTGCGTTATTGAAACCAGCAATTACAGAGGCGGGGCTGTGCGGACGTTGTAACTAACTTTTAATGAATTGATTAAACTTTTCGAGGGTTCCTGCATAGTACTTGGAGTTCAAGAAATGATACCTAGCGCGCTTACTATCTGTTATTGCCGATTTCGCGGAGTTCTTTGTGTGGCTTTTCAGCTGTAAAAATAATAAATTTCACCTTTACCAAACAATGCGTATTGAAACCACACCATTCTTACGCATAACCAATTGCAGTTGAATAATACCAATTACATTATAAGCGTGTTTCTTTCGTCCTTTATATACATTATATATTATGTAACAAGCATATTACACCTTTATAAAGTCTATATTCAAAGCTTATTTATAACTGAACGAAACTGTTCGTATTCTGTTTACGTCATAACTTCAAGATAAGTTTCGACTTGAATTCAACAGAACACTAAAATCCTCGCGCACCTCCACATCATAAGAATCCAATTTCCTCCGTAAGACCCGCGGCTGACTAATACACCTACGCCAAGAGGTACGCTTCGGAGACGATAAAAACAAAACACGGTACACTCAAACGCTCTATAATAAACGTCCAAGAGAAATAAAATTCCAATAAAGTCTTCTCGCAGCGAGCTTTTGAGATCGCGTCGGGTTCACTTCGCCCAGTTCCCTTCAAGCCTTAGTATCTAACACGGACGGATTTTCGAAGTAAATTTAGATAAATGAATAAATATTGAGATATGATTTTGCCATGTTGACATTGTGCTCCAAAACCAGGTAATCACGCAATTCTTCGTAACGAAAGAATTCAGATTTAATCTAAAAAAATTAAAATATCTTTGACTCATCTTCAGCTCTTCCATGTACGTCCCCGCCGAGGCGCCTACCCTAAACTAAGGTGAACAGGTCTCAGTCAACCATGCTGTCCGAGTGCATCCATGTTGGTCGACGACATCACACATCCATGGAATGTCTTCACAGGTGTGTAGGACTAGGTGTCCTTGCGATGATTTCCTTCGCCGTAAGCGTATTGGAAATTATCTGTTAGCTTCTAAGAAAAACTGAATAAATGAATTAAAAAAATAATAATAAAAATAAATATCTGGGACATTTCCACACACGGTCATCTGACCCCAAACTAAGCAGAGCTTGTACTATGGGCGTCAGAGACTGATAGACTTACATATATATTTATAAATACATAATCACACCCAGACACGGAACAAACACCGATGTTCATCACACAAATATTTGTCCCGAGTGGGAATCGAACCCACGACTCTCGGAACCGCCAACCAGGGTCACTAACCACTGTTCCACCGAGTCAGTCAAAAAGAAAGAAAAGAGAGTCGAATCAACGTACATATGAATTTCAAATTTGAAAACAGATTGGTACTTGGCAGAATTCGTACTAGCTACCTCTCGTATGAAAAGCAACGGCCTTAACCACTCGACCATTGACGCTCCTTGATCCTAGGATCCTTGACTGCGTGGCACAAATCAAATTGGCGTGCAAGTAAGTACATCAAAATTGTATGAAAATGAAAATGAAAATACTTGTTTGATTGCTCTAAGGTAGCAAAAAAGATACAACCTACACATAACTTATTTATAACTTTGATGGAATAATAAATTATGAATACAATTCATTCGTTAAGTTCCATTGTTGATTTTTTGTAAACATAATATTATGTTATATCATTTTATTTATTTAGCCTATAATATACTACCCTGCCGACAATCTCAAGACTGTCCTGCCTTATCATCGTCGGACTTGCGGAGGAGCGTCTCTCCTTCGCCGTAAAGCTGCAATATCATACTCAAAATATAAATCTCTCGCTGTTTTATGGTATCAAAACCGATAAAGATACATACATACAATCACGCCTTTTTCCCAGAGGGCAGAGATCACTTCCAGCCATCCACTTTTTACCTCTGTGGGAAACGTGACGTGACGGGTTGTGGACCACGTCGCCGCAATTCTGCCTTGTGCATTGTTTTAACAAGGTCATTGCGTTCCCACGAGTAGCAAGGATATATGACGGGGGAAAGAAAAGGGTAGGGGTATACTATCGCCTCGGATGATTTGGATTGAGTCGATAGTAGCTCGAGGAGCCGGGGTTGCTTACCCGTATACCGTTCACCAACCACCGGACAGATAGTTGTGACTGGTATCCCCTGACTGTAAAAACAAAACCAGCTACACCTGTGTATAAGTTGCCAATATCCTTGCTCAATTAACTACAAACACAGTCGGAAGCCAATCCAGGAGCGCTGATTGGCCGACAAATAATCGGATCCCTTTCCTGCCGCCAGGACAATAAATAAAAATACTTTCCAATGCAAATTCGCGACGTGATTCCCGATACGAGGTGATACCACGGAGCGGCAAGGAAACGTTGTTTTATGTATGAGCCCTTTTCAATTCATTTGGGCGATACTCTTGTACCTTTGTCCCTTCCGGGTCAGTTATTTATTGCTGGTGTTTCGTACTAAATCTACCGAATGTGTGTATTTTCATGAAAGTCCTTCGACTGTCCGTCGCGTTCAATATACAGGACAATCCCAACGAAGGAAATAAACTTCTATTTAATTTGAGAACGTCACCACACAATAGCCTTAAGATTGATTTTTTTCTTTACTAGCTCGGTGGAACAGTGTTTAGTGACCCTGGCTGGCGGTTCCAAGAGTCGTGGGTTCGATTTCCACTTGGGACAAATATTTGTATGATGAACATCGGTGTTTGTTCCGTGTCTGGATGTGATTATGTATTTAAGTATGTATATATAAATATATATGTATGTATATCAGTCTCTGTTGCCCATAGTACAAGCTCTGCTTAGTTTGGGATCAGATGACCGTGTGTGGAAATGTCCCAGATATTTATTGATTTTATTTATTTAGAAGCCAGTTAATTCTAATTCAAAAGGTATAAGGAAAATCATCAATTACAAAAACATTCTAATATTGATCGGTGTTCTAAATATTATTATGCTAGCTTTAGAATATCGCTGACCATACGCACGTGGGCATCGTTTTTGCATGGAGCTGGCACTGACTCAGCGTTACTTAAAATATCTTCCCTATCTACATTTATTGCCTATTGGCGCCTAAAAACTAGCGTAAAAATGAAATACGAAAATTAAGTGTCAACTATAACATGGACTGGATATATTAAACTTAATATATCCAGTCCATGTTATGGCTATGTAGTTCAAGGACTCGTCTAACTTAAAGGCTATTTATTTATTTATTATTAGGACAGCCAACAATCAGGGGATACCAGTCACAACTATCTGTCCGGTGGTT
The DNA here is from genome assembly GCA_039566165.1 of Maruca vitrata. Classification (NCBI taxonomy): domain Eukaryota; kingdom Metazoa; phylum Arthropoda; class Insecta; order Lepidoptera; family Crambidae; genus Maruca; species Maruca vitrata. The sequence goes on from CM076928.1 coordinate 8,262,052, forward strand.
GGTAAACGGTATACGCGTAAGCGACCCCGGCTCCTCGAGGTACTATCGACTCAGTCCAAATCATCCGAGGCGATAGTATCCTTCCTCCTCTTTTCCTTCCTCCGTCATACATCCTTGCTACTCGTGGGAACGCAATGACCTTGTTAAAACAATGCACAAGGCAGAATGGCGGCGACGTGGTCCACAACCCGTCACGTCACGTTTCCCACAGAGGTGAAAAGTGGATCGCTGGAAGTGATCTCTGCCTACCCCTCTGGGAAAAAGGCGTGATTGTATGTATGTATGTACAGCCAACAAGAAAAACACTGGTACAGATTCCTAAAAATGAATCAAAACAACATAAACCTAAAGCTAAGAGCTAATCTTAATTAGAAGTTGCCACAGCATGCAATGCATGCTATCATTGTCATTATTGAAAATATAATCGTAAAGTCCTCACAGTACTACAATTTAACCGTTTTCCGCAGCCATTAATACGTCTGCGTTGATCCCGTAGTCGTAATACACATATGGAAAAATAACATACATTTCAATTACTATTGATTTACAAGCCTCTCTATCATCTTTCATTAATATTCGTATTCTGTTAACGATTTTATATCAGACATTCGGATTGAACATTATTTTCATTCGCAGTTTTCTCGTCACCTATTAAAAGAATCACAACAAAATAAAATGTAATGTATTATATCCTATGAGTAAAGGTCTGGGTTACATCAACGTAAATTAACATTTATGTGCCTACTAGCTTTCCGCCCGTGACTTCGTCCGCGTAGAGACGTTTAACGGGTAAAACATTACTTCCTTATAGCGCAGTCGGTTAAAAAGTAGCCTATAACCTTTTCTAGGCTCTAGATTTTATCTGTACCAAATTTCATTTAAATCGGTCTAGTACTCTATGCGTGAAAGCGTAACAGACAGACAGACAGACAGAGTAACTTTCGGATTTATAATATTAGTAAGGATATAACTTTTGGAAAATAGTTTGATGTAGCCAGTTAACATTTTTGATTGGCCTAAAAATCATCCCATCACAACTGAAGGCCGTAACAATAATACATTAAGCTCTAATAAAGTTCTCTTGGGCCCGTTTGTAATTTTATTCTCGGAAATTTACAATCAGCATCATAATATTTCTTCATTAAAACCCTACATTTTCTACTCCAAATAACTACGCGACTCGAAACCCGATGCCAGTACGTTACTTTAAATTCACGGCACGCCCTGCCCTGAACGGCGTTCAGCAAAAATAGGAAGAGTTATAAAATATTTCTGACTGAAATGCTATAACTGAAATACAGTGCATGCGTCATAAAATTCACAACAATCTTGGGAACGCATTGTTGGTGATCACCGCTTTCGGTAGTGTTGCATGATCTGATGACAATACAATATATTGGACAGTATTGGTAAATACTAACCTTAATGAATACTTACAACTTTGTCTTTACATGATTATTTTGTTATCAATTTTTATCATCAACATATATATACATACATATATATCCCAATGTCTGATATTCCCTTGATAAATACGAGTATCGGTGAAAATTTTCTTGAATCAGTTTTATTAGGCTTTATACACCGTGAAATTTTAGTGGTTGTTTTCCCACAGTAAAATGATTCTATCTTAGTAGTACAATAGATTTGTGCAGTTCTTTTTTGTTAAAATCAATAAATGCCGGTTTTACGAAAGGTTTAACCGAAACTCGAAAGCACGTTCGAACCGCTTTATGACTTAGGGTGTCGAGCTTCTTCAGCTTTAAGCATCGATTTCATGTGGCAAGCAGTACCTGATTACGTCACATCTTATAAAATAACGATAGCTTCTCTCGTTTTCGACTTGGAAAATTATTATTATAAAAATTTGAAAAAAAAAAATTTTTTTTCGAGGAATTTTTTGCATGATTCGATAGTATTACTAAAGGCAAATCGTTCTGCCGCGGGAAAACAACCACTAAAATTTCACGGTGTATTGTTTCTAAGTTTCATAAAATCACATTTTAACCCCATCGGCTGATGGCTATATTTAAAACTTTGACAACGATCACTGGGGTTCTTTTTCACTATTAGGTAAGTCGCAATTAAAGTTTTATAGCAACTACCAAAGCATTTTTACCTGAACAAAATAAATAGAATATTGAAAGTCTAAATGTCCTCGTATTTCTAACTTGACAAACGGAGCGAAAACAGAGCGTAATTACACATAGCCCCAAAATTCCCTAGACGCCGGGAGCCTACTCAAAGAAATTAAACCGTCCACAATGGAACTCCCTTAGCTGTGACTAAGATCCCTGTTTTCGGCCACACATTAGATAATAGCCCGGTAATAACTGTTACAGCCTCGGGACGTGATCAATCTTGTCAACTGTCAAAGTGTCCCTGAGTGGTTTGACGCATCGCGGTCGCTCGAGTCCGAAATGTTACTTGCAACTTGCAAATATTTGTCCATTTGTTCCGAAGGGCAGAAATCAATCATATGGATTTGCGGGACGAAGAAATAATTTTCTCAGCTTTCTCAATTTATAGTGGAACTCTTTGACTTGTACTTAGATTAATAAGGTTCCAAATGCAAGTGTGTCTGCGAGTTTATAATGAGCTTGAAATTAAGTTGACGAGCAGTCGATGAAATCCAACATAAAACAGAATGACATACCTACCTACGTTCAATAATTTTGCAATGTTTCGAAATAAATTTATTACTTTCCAAGAAGATTGATCTGAACTGTTCTGCATTCAAACTGGTAAAGTCACTCCTAAGTCAAACTTCTTAAACTCAAAATTTAAAGTTGGTTTAACGCACGTACTTCAAAATTATACAAGAAATGTTCGAATTAAAGAAAGTATTTTACGTTCGCACTCGCGAAGACTGCGGGCCGTTCCTCTGAATTAATAAGCGGACGCTAAATTTAAATTTAATGAAACAAGTTTCTACTGGAGTGCCGAGTTATATACCTATTCACTTCATAACAGTGTCCTCGCCTCCCTTCGTTACCTCCGAACATTGTGTTATGTAAATTATTTACAATTATATTACTAAGAATTGTTCGCAATCATTTCCATTTTCAGATTACAGAAATTGCCGTCTAAATGGAAAATTAATTCAATAAGTCGGTTTTGGCGGAAACGGTAACAAGCAAATATCCGTCCATTGGAATTGGATAATGTAATCGGCGTAGATTGTTGTCAGATTGTGCCTTTGACGCACAAAGGTGCTCTGACGGTGGCACTGTGACGGACCATGAGGATTGGCCAGCATTGTGGGCTTGACAGCCTAATCAAGTGGACGTCCGGCCGGACTAGAATGCTAGGGCCTACAATATTCGTAGCAACAACTCAAGAAATTAATAGAATACCTTCACGGGCACTCCACGGAGTCTAAAGACCAAGCTTTTTTCAACTTTCCGTAATATGACACTTATTGTCGAGTCGCCAACGAAAACCGATCGAATAAATCAAGTTTCCACATTTAAACTTAATTTCGTTTATTTTTCAATTGAGTCAGAGTCACATTTATTGAATTACTATCGCAGTGGTCACTTTGGGCAATCCCATCGCTGTATTGTGTACTTTACTTATTATTTCAGACGAGTTTATTTGTTTAACCATTTTATGAATACGACCCAATTTGCATTTTCATACGGACATTCGGTAAATATTTATTTAAATCGTATGTCGAAATTTGGAACAAAATAATTATCATGTTGCATCAGAGAGTCAGAGCATTGTACGCACATTAAGCCAAATATAGTTCAATTAAGTACAATCAATCACAATCATCTAAAGCCACTACATGTTATTGACGGTCATTCCATTTTGATCATCTTAAGTACATTAACTTACTACCCACCTAATCTATACTAGGCCGTTTGATTAAGATTTACATCTTCCAACAGCAAACTCTTTTATTTGTATATAAGGCTTTTGAGTATCTATTATTTATATAAGGTCGCTAATAAAATCATTTTATATTAATTTTTGCCGCCATATTATATGCTAAATATTACTCATATTCAGCGCCAACCGCTTAAATAAGTTTTGTATATTTTGTATCGGGAGTCGGGACACTTCGACCGTTATAATACTACAATCACTAAATATAATGTATTATAGAATAATATCAGTGACTATATAAAGGTAACACTAACTAAAATTAATTAAAAAGCTTCAATGTTTGCAACAGTGCTTATGAAATCAATTAAAGCAGCGCTCTATTCTGAAATTGGAAAAGCGGTTTTGCAAGGTGAGCATAAATATTTCCAATTTGGGTCACCGAATCGCAGCGGTGCAGAATGCTCACCGTACAAAATGATTCATGGAAATTGCGGCGTAATTGAAAAAAATATGTTATTCCTGCTTGACGTATTGGCGGGATGTATGATTACGCTTCTGCGATGCGGAGGAGACGGTATCGACGCGCAATATTTAATACTACCCTACGCCAGATACCTATTTGGTATGTAAGATTTAAACTTTCGCGTTCCATTACACTAAATTAATCTTTATAGGTCTACACGCGATATTAGGAGTAGAAAATACATAGTTATTTACTGCCCGACGACGCGACGTTTCGACTGGGTTACACCAATCATGGTCGCGAACGTGCTTTGCAACTGCTGATATCGTGTGTAGACCCATAAAGACTAATATCTACCTATTTCTTATCTTTTACTTATGTTACTACGACTTACGAGTGGTAATCCAGCTAATGTCATAATCCATAAAATGCATAGGCAATCTTATGTAATAGTCGCAAAATTATTGCTTTATTTGCCATAATTATATTAATTTAAACTGGACTTTGATTATGGAGCGCATAGTTTATATATTTCTCTCCTGAATACATAGAAGATACCAACATATTGTATTTGTGTACTTACTTACATATTTATTATCATCATCATCTATCTATACCACTAAGAGCAAATAATTGTTAGGTATAGACCATATCCAACATCAAGGTAATTTTTAGTGTGAACACACGACCTGGTACTAGCAACATTGTTGTTTTCATATCTAAAGGACCACACAGCGTCCTCACAAAATTAGCAAGCGGTCTTTTAAATAAATTTAAAATCGCTGAGCGAGCCGTGGAGCAGATCCGTAATAAAATTATGAGGAGAATTCACGATATAACTTGCAGAATCAGCGAGCGAGTGGCATTCGGCCATGTTAGCTCAAGGACGACCGTCTTCTGTTGTGCTCTTCAGCTGGTCACAAAATTCTGATTAGGTTCCAACATTGTTGACCTGAGAGCTCATGAAGTTATTATGCGGTTGTAAAAAACCAGCAATAAGTATTACTTTCTAAATAAAATTAAGTGGAAAATAGAGAGCATGTTGAAAACGACGATATAAGTTTTTTCTTAGTTTACTTATTGTTCACTTTTAACATATCTACATGTAACCACTATATAGTACAAAACAAAGTTTTTTTAATAAATAGAAAGATTCAAGAGAAAGTTTTTGATGTAATCAAAACCAATGAAGTCAGTCAAAAACAACATCTAATACTGAGACTCGAGATATTAACTGTACGCCAACCTTATTTACACCCTTTTCCATATATACAAAATATCAAAAAATAAAAGGGGCAATAGTTCAGTGCAGTACCAACATGTTTGCCGATGGAATGTTGTTTGCTAACTCCTTTTTCCTACACGGATGAGTAGGCCCCAGTCGGCTGGCTCGACGAATCTTCTTCCATATAAATAGAGAAATTTGAACTGAACTAGTCAAAGGTAAAACTACATCGGATTGCCACAAACGAATTTAAGGGGCCTAGAAGGTCCTATATTCCTCTATACTGACATATTTGTACTCATAAACTCAAATGAAATAAAGAAATATCAGACATCATTACACGATTCTGTTGACATGATATGAATGAATATTCGAAAATCTTCTTAAGGAGCGTCAACACCCAGTGTAAGTATATAAAAATATCCACACACAGATTATTGCATGATAATTTTCCAAAAAAAGAGGTACATACATACATAAAATCACGCCTTTTTCCCAGAGGGTAGGCAGAGACCACTTTCAGCGATCCACTTTTCATCTCTGTGGGAAACGTGACGTGACGGGTTGTGGACCACGTCGCCGCCATTCTGCCTTGTGCATTGTTTTAACAAGGTCATTGCGTTCCCACGAGTAGCAAGGATATATGACGGGGGAAGGAAAAGGGAAGGAAGGATACTATCGCCTCGGATGATTTGAGTTTAGTTTAGAGTTTGAGTCGATAGTAGCTCGAGGAGCCGGGGTGGCTTACCCGTATACTGTTCACCAACCACCGGACAGATAGTTGTGACTGGTATCCCCTGACAAAAAAGAGGTTCTTCTTGGAAATGCGGGCTATGATATCAGGGTACACTTCAAAATTAATACTATACACTAACACATAATACACTCGTTACTCTTACATCTATACCAAAGAGCATCTAAAAATCTAGGTTATAACTTCTGTCGCCTCCCCCGGCGATAGCTTAACAATGCATTTTATTCCCATAGATAAAGCCAGAGGGAAGTCTTAAAATACAACAAAAAGACTCGTACCGTTTGTTTCAATTTAAAAGTGGAAGTTGTAACGGTCGCGGCGTAGCCACGTCGTCCTCGCTATTCCCTCCTGTAACAACTTAAAGTGCTTAGTGCCAATAGTGCCTAATGCGATTTAGTATAAAAATACAGCGAATCGGAGAACTCTTTGACAAGCACTCCCGGCCGGGCGTGTTTGCTCAGCGAGAGTTCGCAAATGCTGCTGATTGCCTGTTTGTACGAAATTTTTATTTCCGAGTAAGTTCAGCGTTAAAGCCTCGCTGAATTCACGGATTTCCGATTTAACTATCTCCGCCTCTATGCCGGATTCCTGACAGCGAACTCAGTATGTGGGCGCGTTAAACAAAGTACATGCCCCTAATGGTGCTACGTTTATCTCAGAAACTGAGACTATGAATATCGAGACCTAGAACTTGATAGACGCTTTTAAGGGGATGAGTATCCTACTTTTACCACATCTGTCTCATTTATATTATGTTCGTTGCTGGTAGGCGTTAAAATAAATAATGTCTACGCCAAAAATATATTTTGAACTTTTTATATTATCAACATTCCCATCTATTTGCTTCGTGAAAAATCGTAGGACGACAGTGAAAAACCTAACGCTCGTCCTAACATAGCCTACGAAATATGGCTGAGAGATACAATAATGCTCTCAACAGAACGAGCAACGTCTGTTTTCAACATGATTACAATCCGCCCTAAGCCGCCCCACATTAATATCGAAGAAAGTTCTGACGCACAGCTCAACGACTTAAAAAAACCCGGCGCAAATGTTCATCTGGCCTTCCCTCCACCTACGTGTACCTACCCTTTGTTTTGTATCACTACACTGAATCCAGTTGGAATCGGAAGATATTCCAGAGCGAGCCGGTATCGACAAGCGGCTTAGTTTAAATTGAAACATATTGGTGGGGAAGGGAATCCTTACCTTACGTGTACAATTCCATCTGTTCAAATAAAGTAGTCGTGGAGACGTTTTTGGATGCAAACAAAAGTGGGGAATTTTTCCGTTCCTCGCTTCGCGGATTGGCTGTGATCGCTTAGAATAACAAGGTTCCAGAGTAAATTAGATCACTGTGTAATCAAGGATACTTTGGTTGTACTTTCGTTTCGTTGTTTCAGGGATACAGTTGTTTATGACGCAAGAAATGCGTTTAGTAGATCACCAACTCCAATGGTTCAAACAACATCCAAAATGGTTTGGTGGCAGTGATCTTGTGAAAAACGCGGTCTGATTACTTAGGCTCAGGCATTTTTTATAAGTCTGAGACAAACAATCAAATATTTCTGTCAACAGGGCTTTTTCAAGGTAATACGTAACACCTACATTGTTAGGTACACATCCCACGCTTAATTGTAGTTAGAAATGAAACTAGAATTTAACGTTAAGCCCTAAATTAGTTTATTTTTTTCAACTCACAGGGCTATATCAGCTTTAATTAACCCATACAGCTTAAATGAACCTTGGAATCGTTATTCCACTGGCTCATAGGTAAGTGGCATCGGCTTCTTACTAACAAGCGGGTCGAAGTATCGTTGCTAATCGCGCCAGTTCCGGCCGGCGGATATTGGGCCGCTGAGGCCACCGCACGCCCCTCGATCGGTAGGGGCCGTATGATCAGTATATGTCATCAGTATTAGAGTTTCGGGGACCCATTTACTGACGGATTGGAAGGGAATAGAAAATAATATTGTCATCGTCTCATCAACATCGCTTTTAGCTCTTCAGACACCATATACAGGACGTATGAAATGTGACATGATTTTTTTTTAATATCTGATTTTCATCTACATTTATTTATTTATTTATTTGCAGTCACATGGTTTAGTTTTATTGTTGCTTTTAATTCTTTTTATGCACCAAATAAATTATATTTCATTTCATTTCATATGTGCTTATTGGTATTAGCAAAAGCCATCCGCAATTCTCATTACGGAAAACTCTTTCCGTCATCAGATTTTCAAATGCCAATACATAAAACCACATAGGTACTTCAGGTATTATTAAAACCACATACTAATTTCACGGATGCAACTGGCGTTTACTAAGGTGAAGGTAACGTTTTTATTCCGCTTAGTAAAATCACTACATAGCACAACACAAAGTCGCTTTTAAAATAAAAAATAAAAAAACGTTTATTGCTTCATAAATTGTACATACTGTCTTACAATACTAAAATGAAGGTGAGCAAAATAAACATCTCAGCATGGCTTATCTAGTAAACCAGATAATGCTGTTTTTCAGATGTTCCTATTCTTCTATATTATATATATTATATGAAGTAAACTAGGCTTTCCGCGGTTTATATAAATAGTGTGATTTATATGTACAATGAAAAATGAGCATATTTTTTTTTCAAATTGCAGCTGTATATAACCGCAGCGTTCATGAGAAAAATTGTTTGGAACCAGTGTTCAATATTGTTGACCACAGTGTGTCTCCTACCGCAATGATGGCCACCTCCCGCGCCGGCGCAGACACCGGTTGTTAATCGCGCGACTTCCGCCCGCGCCGGAAATTGACCGGGGGCGATTCGGCCGCACCGGCGGCGCCCGCGCGACCACCGGGTCCATACGTCACCGTCCGTCGCCGTCATTCACATGCATAGTTAAACTAGTTGTAACATCTGGATATAAACTCTTTGACTAGCATACCAGGGCAGTGCCTTACATAACTATAAGCGATGGAAACTTGAATTTTTGCACATTGGTACTTTTTTAACGTAGAAGAGCACTATGAATTTGAAAATTTACCTCCTAGAGGGGAATTTAGAAGATGGTTAAATTAGTTTTCTTTGATTTCATTACATAGTTACATACATTCAGGTCGACCTAATAAAAGCGGGTGTGATAAGTTAATATGAAACTATGAAGTATTTCAAAGTTATACGAATTTAATTCAGTTTTATAGTCAGCCGCCAGTTGTTAATCGCGCACCATCCGGTTTGTAAAAATTGACCGGGGGCGATTCGGTTAGACCGGGGGCGGCCGCACGAGCACAAGGTCCTTACGTCAACATACACCAAGTGCTGTCAACTGTCTTGGCCAATCATTCATATGCATAGTTAAGCTAGTTGTCTCTTCTGGATATAAACTCTGACTGACATACCAACGCAGTGCCTTAACTATAAGCGATAGAAACTTAAAATTTTGCAGTACTCTAAACAAAGATTTTCACGGGATACACTAAGTAGTACTAATGCTATTACAATTTATTCATGTGCTAACTATGTGATTATTAAATCCTCATTATCCAACTTTCACTCTCAAAGTCAAAGTCAAAGTATTTATTGCCAACTAAGTGTGAGGTATTTACAAAGATCTTATTGTATTTACATGGAGCTTAGATACTTAGTTGCCCTTGTCAGGCACTGCAATATGAGGGCTATACAATTAAAAACTTATAACTATACAATCTTAACTTACAATCTAATTTATTATAATATTGTTGTACAGAATAAAATGTACGCTTCTACGCTTACTTTAAAAAATTATTATGTATTGCACAATATATTCTATATCTATTTGACTAATATGAACAAATTACTTATATTATTTGGATAGGTATTCCTTAATAGAGTAAAAACAATTTTGAATTAAATGTTTTTTGAGATTTGTTTTAAAAGTGGTAAATTTTGGCTCAGTTCTAATTTCTGTTGGTAATTTGTTGAATATTTTGACAGATAGTTGCATCAACCTACATGACCGGAGAGAAATCAAGTGTAGGGTATGGCCAACTACTAGACGTGTTTTCCAAAGCACCGATGGCTGGTCGCAATTTTCTGACATAACAGCTCAAATTACAAGACCAAACACTTACCTAATCTTTACTTAGCAAGCAGTTCACAATGAAATCTTCGTTAAGGCATCAAGCACATTTATTGTTCTAATGGTATACAATCTGGCTCCCAAAATAATCAGAAGACGAATGAATCAGCGATAATATATTAAAATAGATGCAGTAACATGTTCATCTCGCGCGATAATGTTCCGTGAGAAATAAAATTAGTATTCATCATGTAGAATAATGCAGATGCTATAGCGTGCTGAATAATTATGATGGTTGAAGTGGTCGTGGGTACTTGAACCACATGGAAAATTCGGGAACTGCCCTTCAGTCTTTAATCTTGGAGCAGTTCATTTGATCACGCTGCTCCCGCGCCGGTTTAGAGCAGTTCGCCCTACGTCCGATCCTAATGGCGATCCGACTCCGTGAAATGACTGTCAAGACTAGCTAGAACTATTTATATACTTATTTAGAACGGTATCGTACTACGTCCGGTTCAAATGTCAAGTCAGATATTAACTTGCCATTTTTTGTATTTGATCGTGCTTTATATATTGGCCCTTTTACCTCCTAGACGCTACGACATAGGATACATTAGTGCTAGTAAATACTTTGACTGTGTGCATACCTGCTAATTTGGTCGTCGGCTCAATCAAAGCTACCAGACAGGTGTTTAAGTTAGACAAATACAGTATCTACTCAATCTTAAGGTTATGTGATAATCCGTTAAAAAGAGTAACTATCGAGTTTCTTGCCGGTATCTTCTCGGTAGAACCAGCTTTCCGAACCGGTGGTGGAATCACTTATCTTTTAATTATTTATTTAATATAATGACGATTTATAAGTGCGTGTGAATGCCTATATAAATAAAGAAATTTTGACTTTGACTTTGACTTTGACTCTTCTTAAGGTCTGTACTGACACTACTTGATCCCATGTTTATTAGATACTTGTGAAAAAAAAGACAGGGAGCCTGTGATCTTATTCTATTAAACACAAGTTAAACTGACAATTTCCTCTAAGCATCCACGTAGACCCCTGGATCTTAGTGATATTCAAATGTCGAAAGCTAATAGAAATAAACGATTGTTTATGAACCAATAACGGGGCCGAGGTAGCCGATTACGATTCTATACGTGACTGTGGACGCAAATTTGCATGTTTAATGAAATCATTGTATGTACCGACCGGCTAATTGGACTAGTAAATCCGTTCACTTGTTTATGCATACTGAACTAATTATTGGCACTGTAATGGACATTGATGACGTCAGGGAGGAACCTTAGCTGTCAAACGGTTCCCAAAAAGTAACTAATATCGTTTATAATTAGTTTAGTCGTTTGATTCATTTAATTGTAACGAATTGATATGTTAAACATTTTAGTAAGTACCTACTTAAGAACTTTACAAAAGTCATAACTAAATTATATATAACTTGATAATGGAGTAAGCTTTTTTCACGCAAATGTTTCATATGATTGATTAGTTCACTTGATCATAGAAGCTTTCAACAACAAATGTTGCTCTACGATTGTTAAGATTAGTTTGTTGAGAACACAAACGTAATACGTGAACTGCGACTAAAGTGATACATTTTACATCCATTTATAGTGTAACTTGCGCCACTGAGTCAACAATTCTGTTAACAATGTAACGTTCACGTGAGATGCAAGAGCAATTAAGGAAAACAATTTAAAACGCGACGTTTGCTACGAAACGTAATTGAAGCAGCCGCAATTGTATTGGATCCCAAACAAATTAGCGGCACATAGACACAGCCAGGCATATGGTAACCGATCGTACCGCTCTCGATTACAGTCCCTTTACGCGGAATATCTTGACAAATACCCTAATAAAAACGCCCGCCGCGCGGCCGGGACGTTTGGAAAACCATTTACAAGCTTTATCGCCGCTATGGAAATAATAACTGAAGCCGTTATCGTCCTAAATTGATCTAATTTAAAATTATTGTTATCGCAAACCTTTTACTTTTATTAGGGAGGATCATAATATTTTATCAGTGAGCACTGGGAAAAAATCTTGTGTGTTAATCTGGAGTGGTGATTATTTTTTATGTAAATACGCATTGTAGCCGCGCCCTGAGCCGGCTTGGTGCGGTTCGCGTCAAGTTAAAACATGTTACTTTTGCCCTTTGTCAGAAAAGTTTCTCTCTCAACGCTAATCAATTTAAATTACATAAACTTCATAACATCAACTTTATATCCAATTAGAGGCTTGCATAAAAGCTTTTCAGCCGAATTTAATTGAACACCGCTTTCTTACGCTAAAATGTTTTTCTAACAAAAAGGTTTCTCATAATAGCGTTGCTGAAAATGATATTTCAGTACAGCATTTCGACTGGTCCATACGTAGTCACAATAATTGCCTTTTGAGACGAGAAAACATTGCTTCGACGATAAAATATTATTTGTGTGTGACAGGCTTTGTGTCGGAATGTGTGCTGTGTGTACCAGCCATATCTCAAAGACACCCGTAGTAATTAAGTAGACAATGAGAGTTCATATTTGGCGGGAGGGCGCGCGGCCATTGTGCCCGTTATCTGCAGGCCAGTCTTTTTAGCTTTGAACAACAAAGTGACTGTGGTTCGGTAGTAACTGTTTATTTCACCCAAAATTTTTCTTCTCGCAGATATGACAGGCGCAAAGGAGCAGATGCTTCCACGGAATGTTTATAGCGCGCCACCTACTTCGAATCATATTATTTGAGCTCTCTTTATCTTAATACAGTAAGGAAAATTCAACGGATAATATTTTATTCAGGGCACATTTATTGCGCTGTTCGCGACCATATATTTTTTAAATAGGTAGGTATAGTATTGTATATTATTTGGCACAAAAATTTGTCCCGAAAGGAAATTGAACCGAGGACTCTTGGCAAGAGTCAGCCAGTCAATTGAGTTCCTTAGTTATATTCGCGTTCACCAAATTTCATTTACAAGACAAATTTCATTTACAATACAAATTTAATATACATCCACATACAAGAATCCAATCCAAATCACAAGATGTTGAAAGTTATCAATTTGTCAAAAAGTTCAAAAGTCGTCCAATAAAATGTCAGATATCGCCATCTTTATCGTGCCCTTGTCCAATTTTAATTGCCCACCTGAATCAGATACTGAAGATGACTGGGAAAAAAAGATACCGTGGGGCAGACAGTCAATTCGGAGGCATAAAAAAGTTTATTCTATGGGGAAGGGATGTCAGGTGGATGTCGTGTATACTGATTATTCAAAAGCATTTGATAAAATTTCCCACTCTATTCTTATATCCAAACTTGAAGAAATCGGTATACACGGTGATCTACTTAGATGGTTGGCGTCTTACCTCAGGAATCGAACTCAAGCTGTCACCACTAAAGGTTTTACCTCCTCTTTCACTCCAATATCATCAGGAGTCCCTCAGGGATCTCACCTTGGCCCGTTACTGTTTAATATTTACATTAATGATGTCATTGAATGCTTTATGAAATCAAAAGTACTGCTTTATGCCGATGACACGAAGATATTTTATGGTATCAAAGATTTAGATGACTGTAAAATCATGCAAAATGACTTGAATCGGTTATGTGACTATTGTACTCTTAATAAATTATACCTTAATGTCGATAAATGCTTTACAATATCATTTACAAGGAAAAATAATCCTTTAAAATTCAACTACAATCTCCAAGGAAAGGTATTGAAAAGGGTGAAGGAGATTAGAGATCTTGGGGTTCAATTAGATAGTGGTTTATATTTTGAATCACATATTAATAAGATTACCGCTAAGGCATACAAGCTACTAGGTTTCATCTTTCGTCAGGGAACAGATTTCAGAAACGTAAATACTCTTATTTTACTTTATAACGCATATGTAAGGTCTCAGTTAGAATACGCCTCCACTGTTTGGAATCCTCAATATCAGAAATACCAAAATTTACTTCAATGCATCCAAAATAAATTCATTAGACGATTAAAATTTAAATTTAAAAACTGTAACGTAAATTCAATAGAATCATTAACATCCCGACGCAATTTTAGAGACCAACTATTTTTATATAAAATTATTAATAATCTTATTGATTCGCCCTACCTATTAAACAAATTAAAAATTTTGTGCCCTAGACTTAATGCTCGACTGAAAAATACATTTTACATTCCTCTGTGTCGAACTAATTATGTTAAGAATAGTTTTGTTGTAAGAGCAGCCAGTGCATATAATAAAACCTTTGTGCATCTTGACATATTCCACGAGAAGTTGACGAAGTATCGCCGTCTTCTAAGGTCAGTGTGATGTCAGATGTGCATTATAGTATTATAGTTTAAATATTAATGTATTATTGTTGTGTCGAGTGAGTGTCTTCTCAGCATTGTATTGTGTAACACTTAACATTGGAAACTTTAATTGCTAGTGCACAACCTAATTTAACTTAGTTTATAATGTACAATAAAAAAGCTGTATGTTTCCTTAAATAAATAAAATAAAATAAATAAATAAAAAATTTCTTTCATAAAGCAGATACAATGGGCGGGATTATCCGGGTGTTGGGATCGATTCGGGGGCAAACAATCGTCTTTTGTTGATGCCGCCATTGGACCCGGTAATTAATTATACCGGCGACCGTCATTTCGCAGATTCACTTCTCCTCCAGCCGCAAGATTGACTGATTACATCCCTCACACTGCGTAGGAGAACAGCCCTTTCTTCTTATTTTGTTATACTTATTTATAGAACGAACTTTGTTAGCGGATCTCGCTTATGTTGCTATAACGATGCTATGAAGTAATAAAAACTATAGTAAACATGTTCATGTGTTTTTCTAATGACGTTTCTAAGATTTATAAGTTTTGTAATCAAAACTTTCGTCTGTCTTTAGCCTAATGCACACTAGACCTACACCTACAATCCTGCATTCAAAACTACAAAACTACAAATGATCAAATGCTAAAAGAACTTTGTGAATAAGCCAAGAAAACAATACTTGCTGGACTGTAAATATTACGTAATTGTAGCCATTACGTAATGCAACGCGAATGCAATCCTTCCATTGAATTCAGTTCCAATTTTATACGCAGAAGCTTACAAGTGGAATCGGAATTGCAAACTCAAATGGACAAAACGAAGTAACAAAAAATGCTGTTATAGATAAGCAAAATTTGAAGCGGAACTCATTTGTTCACAAAAGGTATTAAGCAAGCTAAACAAGAGAACGACAGTAAAAATACACGGCGCTCGATAGGTCGCCGCGCCGCGGACCGCGCCGACCTGTTGTGCACTCGTTTTTCACCGAGCTGCAACGATTTATCAGAGGTATACCTATAACCGAATATTGAAAAAGGCAGAACGGAAAACTGCGTGCTAGAAAAGTCCGTGGCAATACCTCTCCGGCGCAGAAACAAAGTAATTGGCGAGGAGAAAAATTACGGTAGAGAGGGAAGCGGTGTGTTTAAAAAAATGGAAAAAAGGAATAGCTCGTGTTATAGGTGCGGGGAACAAAGGATCGTTCCGCTCATTCGTAGGTACGATGACGCGCGCCCTGATTGTTAGTGCTGATCGCTCGCTTTGTCTTCGCCGGAGCCCGTGCTTTGTTTGCTTTTCGCGTTTTAAATGCCTTCATTCGGCACTTCCTTCCTTAGTTTCGACGATTTGGACGTTTATTTTATTATCTAGCGTCTCAGCTAAGTGGCTGTGTGCGAGATTCACAACTTTTTAAGAGCTTTTTTAGGAATAAAAACTGATTCTACATGGTTTATGTTTCTACAGGAAGCTCATTTACTATTATCAGTAAGTTAAATAAAAATGCTAAGAATCGCTGTTTCGCTTAAAACGTTAAGTGTAGTATTATCGAGCCGACTTTTTAAAAAAGCTGATGTGTTTTAGCTGCACCAATATTGGTCACAATCTGACTGCAGAAAAATATTCAACCAACTACACATGTATGATACTAACTAGGTTTTGTTACACGCATGATTCATATCCTCATTAAAGAGACTGCAATAACTAGAGTACAGCTATTTTTTTTCTCGATATCAACGTTCAACGCTGTCACGCCGAATGATAAAAGGTTCATTTCCAAATTCTGCTGAACGTTTGTAAAATAATTTGGTTTCATTAGTGCGAGGTCGGCGGCACAATCCGCGGAGCCCACAGCTGGCGGGCTTCAATCAACTCTTCTACTAGAAGTGGGAATGGCTGAGTAGTTCGAGATCTCAGGGCTGATTTTTGGGTCAAGGTGCTTGAAATATTCCAGATATTTTTTCAGTGTTTGAGTTAATTAAAAATCCCGTCAACCCGACTTTCCAACCCAACTTCAAGGCATGTAATAAGTGGCATCGCTTTCGGATAATCAGAAATACCGACTTACTACAACTAAAATGATAAATCTATTTAAAACTATATTAAGGCCGTGCTCCAAAATCTCTTTAGTATGTGTTAGGACTTTCTTCTTAAATAAGTAGTAGGTATTACAGGGACTCAGAACCTTACAGGCTTGTTACATATTACTATACTAATATTGGTACTATATAAACCAAATACCATGAACCCTATACTTTACTTGCAAACTTGCTCCATAAAATGGAAATGGTCGTTTTCCAAAAATATTACAGGACCATCTATCTCAAAAGTTTTTCTCAATTTCTATGACTCGAGCCGAACTAAGTCGAAGAGGTCACGTTGGATTTATCGAAGCGCCTTATGACCGTGACTTAAGATCTACTTTCGGGTACTACTAGGTACTGCCTAACGTTGAAGATGGCAGTACTATATTAAAAGGAAGACAGTTCCCGTCGACATTTTACAAAACGCGGAAGCAAGCAGTTACGGGACCTAAAAATCTCGATTGTGCGCCACTCGCGGCTAATATCACACCCATTGAAAAGATTTGTGGCCTTTGCACGTATATTCCGAGGTACGCACGGGTGCACGACACGGCACACCCATTCGTCTCTATTACATGCACCATAAAGACCACATTCGAACGAGGTCCAGTAATAAACGCAGATCGGAATGCAAACGATGAACATTTTTTCTTTTATCCATCCGGTATCATTTATCACCAATATGACAATATGGTAGGTAATATCGAAAGATCATATTGCCTTGGATCGTATTATAACTCACCTAAATACTCGTCACGTTGTTTATTTTTTGCTTGTACCTTTATAGCTTTCTAATGCATTGATCTTATTGGTGCCGATTCAAATGGTTCCACCTTTTAACTTTTACCATATTACGAAAATATTTTTGTAAATAATATTGAAATTATAATTTCCGTCGTCATAACAGTATCTCGACGTATATCCATCAAAGAAGTCGGGCCCACATCAAAAAAGATCTGAATGGAGCGCGGAATGGAGGCAGAAGCCGCGCGTCCGAGATAACAGCTCTTCAAAGGGGGAATGTTAAAAACAAAATTCAAGAGGGAGAGGCTAAGAGCGGGCCCATACGGAGCGGGCGTTGTGCGTTGTGATGTGCTTCACTATGCCACATATATGCAGTATAAACACTACATATGTAGTATAAAGCATGCAGCATGCAAGCATATGTATGTATGCTTAAATCTTTTAACTACACAACGGATTTTAATACAGTTTTTTAATAGATAGACGGTTTTAATAGGAAGGTTATATGTGAACATATATAATACATTTTTATTAGCATTAGAAAACTTAATTCTGAACTGATAGCCAACTTTACCAGAGTCTAAGGCAGGTGTCCCTACCTAACAATTTCTACCTATTTTTCGGGATCCACAACAACCAATTAACCAAATTCTATCAGATATACTTCTCAACTTATAGGCTTCGTATAAAGCTTGATTAAGTTAATATTGTGTCATTAATAACGTACAAACAGTTGAAGGTGCTAACAAAGTCCAGATAAGAGTTTAAATTGTTGATAGATAGAGTCCGAGTTTCTTACTTTATTTATTGATTGCATACATCTTGTGTTATTATTAAAGTTTTCATCTTAAAAATGACCCTGCAACCTTTAAGCTATTGTTTAATATTCAAAGATGGCCGCATCATGTGACGTCACCCTTAGCAAATTATAAAAGTGCGGCAGGGCTTTGTTTACGCGCCACGTCGCTGCCGTTTTGTGACGGTCTCGAACCGTGGCGACGATTCAGCCGCCCCAGATGTACTCGGTTGATTTTTAATTAAGTCACCAATGGGAACCGACTTCTTCATCTTCTGAAGCTTTATCTGAGACAATAACAAACTTAGCGCGCAAACTGCTCTGGCAACGTAGCTGTTTAAAGTTATAGCCTGGCCTGAACGTTTGCCAAAGCATTGCGCAACCTAGTGTCAATACAGTTTTTTTTTGCACGTATTAATGATGATTATGCTTGACAAAATCATTCAGTTAGGCTTCTTCCTGCATCATAAACATGAATAGAGGGATAGTTATTGTATAAATTCAAACGATTATAACTGAACTCGATATTTTATTATTGCCGTATTTATTTTTATAAGAATATCTAATTTTATAATTATTATTGTTAAGGATTCGGTAATAAATACATATTCGTATTCTTAGTAGTTATTTTCAATGCTTTTATTCAAAAATACATTTTGTGGCAGATACAAAAAATATTAAAACAAAATTCATATTATTCAATATGTTATACCTAAATTCCTAAATCTTTTTCGCAAAAATACCCTGCCTCCAATAACATTATTATTATACTCGTTCCTAGAATTTCGTCAGGGCGATTTACACCAATTTATGTTACGAGGTCAATAGTCGCGAACATTTGAAACATCATCAGGTACGATCCGTATTATTTTGACATAAAATATTTCAGCAAGCAGTTTAGGATCTAAAAAAAAAGTAACACGTTTCGCTCGTAATTAAATTTTTAAACCCGAGGTCTGAGCGGACGGACTCATCCCGGGTAACCTGTTTTACGAAGCAATTTAAAATAGCGTTTTTATTAATATTATTCTAAGTTCTTATGTAATTTGACATAATTACGCAGAAGAGCTTTTATGTGTTTAAATTGCAAGTGGTTAGGCGTTTATATGCACAGAGTATTTTTCTTTTGTGGAGACGACTCATAATGAAGAGTTTTGCTACGACAACGAAATGAAACTTGTAGAGTGAGCGTAAGTTGATTACCGAATCTGGAACATGTATGAAAAGAACTGAACAACACGATGCCTACATAATACTATAATATTCAATTCAATATTAGAATCCATTATAGATTTAAGCGAAAAAAGCGTCGATGACCGAGTGGTTAAGGTCGTTGCTTGCCATGCGAGAGGTCGCCAGTTCAAACCCCGCCAGGTACCAATGTGTTTTTCAAATTTGAAATTCATATGTACCATCATTCGACGCTTTAACGGTGAAGGAAAACATCGTGAGGAAACCTGCACACCTAAGAAGAAATTCTTAGGTTGTGAAGTCGACCAACCCGCACTTGGCCAGCGTGGTCGACTAAGGCCTTATCGCCCTAGTTTAGGGTAGGCCCGTGCCCCAGCAGTGGGGACGTATATGGGCTGATGACGATGATGATAATGATAGATTTAAGTGCAGTCAAAATTAAGCATATAAATAAGCACCAATAACTTTGATTCCAGAATAAATTAAAAAGAATCTGACATATTCTTCAAAGAGATAAAAATCAATAACATATAGATTTATTCTAGATCCAGCTAAGTACTAAGAAAGCCTCGCCCTTAGTTCACCACAGAATCCACGGAAGATCTTAATTAGTCCAGATTCCGCTTACCTACATCTGGATTAAGAGATTAATGCACGTTTGCCTAACTTGATCCACCGCCCCAATTGAATTTGTTAATTGAAATTAATATTAATATTATGTATGATATGCTGTATGTATTCGATCAATTGAGTAAACTGTAACACGCATAAATATAATTTCGATTTGAATATTCGTGGATTATGTTTGATTAGCGTGATTGTTTGCAATATGTAGACTTAAGATGACAGATAATCTAACTACGATTAAAAGCTATATTATATTTAACTGTAAATATCACTATTTACCATTTAGTATAATACTAGCAGCCTAGTGAACCCGGCAGATACTGGATCTTTCATGACCTAGATAATGGATACAGCGCCATCTGCTGGGCTGTTTTTTGAATCAAAACCCAAACGCATACAAAAAAAAGTCGTTCAAATCGGTCCAGCAGTTCAAGCAGAGTTCAGTCACTGACACACGTACGTACAGTTGAATACATATAAAGACTAATTTTCATATTTATGTACGAATAGCTATATAAATTTTATATTATTAAAATATATTTTACAAGAATTTACTAAACAAATACCATCCCTAAATTAGTAGATAGGTGAAAGTTTCCAAGTATATCGAATAGTACAGTCACCAAATAATATCATGAATCTAGAAAGAAGGCTCTAAAATCTCCATAGGTACTTTAACTTAGCTTTGAAAATGAACGGTGTATGAAATTTAATTACTTAAATCATCTTAACAAAATCCGGAACGTTGTGTACGAGGTTTACGAGAGGCGAAAGGTTAAGTTTGATAAGTGCGCGTCCAAACTACCGCTACCGCCAGTCTAGACCGGAGGTCGGCGGTAAACTTCGCCGATGCAACTGAGAGCAACAACGTTTGCTCCCGCTCAAACCTCACTGACTAACTTTTATTCATTACTAAGATCCGTTTTACATGTGTAAGCAGACTCGCCAACTCCAACTATTAGGTGTTCGAAGAATGAAGAGCTCTCGCGAAGTTATTAAACTGTAATTATGACAAATGCTAATTGAAACCTAGGCGCGGGGTAGTTCCACGCGAAACTTTATTCTCGTCCGAGGCGTGACGACTGGGTCAAAATCTGATTATTCTATTTAGTCCGTAAGTTAGTTTATACAAAAATATGGAACACATATTTTTTTGTTTTTCAATTGATTGAAAAATGACAAAATTATAGCTTATCAAACTTCTGGAGTGGGGGCTTGTGACGTCACGGCTAGGTAAAAATTGTACGTACTTGTGACGTCATACGAAACTTCTAAGCACTATATCTTCATAATTTCTTGTTTATGAAACAAAATAAAAAATACGAGTACAATATTTTTAAATAATCTAAATAACGGACTAATTATATTTTTTTAGTCGTCTCGCCTTTGCGCCGCACGTTTTATTCCGTGCATTCTTCACCCGACCGCCGCAAGCTCTTTTAATGACGGCACAAGCTTCGCGTTCAACTAACTGTTAAATTTATACTTGAAAATGCACCAAATTCCTGTTCAAAGTTTGGGTATGTTTAATTTTGCGCGCGTTGTGCACCGCGCATACCGCCGGCCTCGTAAACAAAATATTCAGCTCACTCGCACCCTCTTATGCTTATCGTCTGCACTGATTTATTCAATAACGCCGATTTGTGTTTTATATCTGATGTTTATTTAAAAAGTTCCGATATCCTCGTGTCGTTCAATAAAAATATATCCTAAGTTAACGGAAGAAGGCTCAATTTGTATTCAGGCTCCTCCTGGCTTCACCACCTCGTCCGGGCTGCCTCCGTAGGTATGTAATTTATTTTATGCTATTCAAACCCTTGTATTGATACGAGATATTATGCAGGTATATTGAGATGTTTTTGGGATATAAATTCGAAGCTCCTTTTAAGAAATTGCCCCTATTCTATGACGCTTACATTTAAGTTTATGAAGAGGGTAATAATAATTTATAATATGGAAATGAGAGGGTACTTTTTGTTCCGTGTATGTTTAATATATTTGCCATTCATATTAGAGTTTAGGTAGGACAAAAACAGTTCCCTAAATGAAATAAACGGCTTTTGAATTCTGCAAAACAAATTCGGAGTTACAATATTTGTATGCGTGAAAATATAGGCAATATGGAAATCAGTGCGCACCTCATTGTAACATGTGAATTGAGTGATCCTGATTGACAAACACAATTATGTATTCGATAATTAAATGCGCGGCGTTATTTTATCGGAATATTCTGTACTGTCGGGTGGCCTCTAGAAATATACCGGGATAATTGTTTTCAGCTGACAAAATTGAAGCGATAGTAATGAAAGTATGGTAGGGTAGCTAATTGTATTTTTATGAGCTATTGTACACCTTTCTGTTTACAAAATAACTGGTTTTTCATCATGGTGAATTCCATAAAAAAAAACCGACCAAGTGCGAATCGCAGTCGCGCACGAAGGTTTCCGAACCATTATTGCAAAAACAGTCTTTATGAGAGCTCAGCTCAAATATTCGTTTTATTTAGTTTTCAGTATTTGTTCCTAAAGCGGCAACAGAAATAGGTACCAAACTCAATTGTGAAAACTTCAACCATCTGACTATCGGGGTTCTTAAGACATGGCCTGGTGACAGACTTGTTTGTACCCTTTTGGTACGGAAACCTAAAAATATTACAATAGTACCATAGAATCAATTTAAAAATGTTTTAGCACACATGATTACACAAAACCATTAAAGCAGGTATAGGTTTGTCTAGACACATAGAGTCAGACTCGCACTTGACCAACTGATTGAATAATCATTGTTTTATTCCCAAAGACGACTTCCGGTACATTTATTGTGCGAAAACATGTTACCCTTTTTAGTTTTAAGAGTTGTGAGCACTGCAGTGTAATTTTGCCTCAAAAACCGTTAACGCGGGACCAGTTGACTAGAGAATGTTGTGACAAGGGCGGGCAAAGTAAAGGATGCGAGTACATTGCAGCCATGAAATTTTAAGCGGTGAATACAACGTTTAGCGAGCAGATGAGGCGAGTGCGCCTGGCGTCCCGTTAACTAATAGCAGAAGATCCCACTATAGAACGACCTTAATGGAACTGGTTAATGGATGAAAAATATTTTACATGGGTAGATACGTTATTATGTGCAAATGAGTTGATTAAAATATAGACAAAGGATATGGAAATTAAAAATAGGCTGCATTTAACAGGGTTTTTATACTTTTCACTCGTACCTACATAATAAATAATGTTAGCTATCAATAAATCAAAATGATTAATAAACGATCAAAAATTTTTGTTTAAAGGTGTTTACGCGGAGAAAAGCTTTGGTATTTTCTTTTAATACTTCATCAAAAATTCGCGCCTAAAAGTGGCCAGTTAAATATAGGTCAATAAAAGAAGAGCGCATTCAGCTATTACGCTTCCATCGCTTCTTACAGGGCACGGACTTGTTTGTTACCATATTTTATTTAATATAAAAATATTTTTCATTCATCAACCAGTGCCCTGAAGGTCGTTCTATGGTGGAATCTAAACCATAAGCGACTCCGCGGTCATTCAGCTGCTCACGCTGTCAATAGGCCAAGTGGCCCTGATTACGCTGTAACGCTACCACACCATTTAGAGGTAACTAGGAAGTAATTAGACCACGCGAATTCTAGTGGTTAGGTAAAAACCCCATGTCGAGTTCGAAAAAGTGTTAATACATATTTTTATGGTTGTTTTGTTCCAGAACACAAAAATAGTTAGGAATAACACCACATTCTGATAGCCTGTAAGCCTGATAGTTTGTATAAGTGTTGTGTAAGTTGAAGAAAAGCTAGTTAAGATTACAACATAGTATGTTATAGATATTCTTAACAAGCTTTTTACTAAAAATATTCACACAGTTACTCTACACAAAAACTCGACATCGCTACCTTTTTTCATCGCATCTAAACAGCGAGCTAGCAAACACAAAAGCCTAGATAAGTAAAGAAACTTTGCGCAAAACCGCTCCCAAAGTGCCGAGATAAGAACCCCAATTCACTTCACTCTAGCCGCACCGAGACATAACTCATGAAAATTATTTTTATTGGATCAGTTATTTCCAGAGTACAACATGTGGAAAGAGGTTTCTCTTCCGATTCGTTTCGATAAATGTTTAAGAGGTCTGGTTATTTGCGAGCGGGCGGCGGCCGATCGGAAGTAATAAATAAGTATGGCGGGGGAGGCACGAGTTAGCACGCTTCCGATATCCGGGTCGCAGTTTGAGATGCGCTGCGAATGCAATGCAACTCCTTGCAGATTTATTAACAGTTCAACGTATTGGGATCGGGACATGTTAGATGCTTAGTAGTCAACAAGTCGTGTAAGCAGCAAAATGGAAATGGGGCTGTTAAGATAAACGGGGTACGGGGGATCCACTTTGATTTATATCCCTAAACAACTGTAATGTCGTTTTTATCGTGAATCATAGTTGATACATGATTTTATTCTAACTATGTATGATATACAATATGCAAAAGTAACAGTCTGTCTCGCATCCACGCCAGAACAACTGAAACAAGTAATGAGTTATGTGATTTAAGTGGTAAACATTCTAGAGATTGGCTACTTTTTTACGGATTCTTCTATAAGGTGACCTTTTACTAAGACTTCACGCGAACGGAGTTGACGGCGGAAAACTGGATACAAAACAGTATTAAATAGAAGGTAATCACTCAGTAATGTATACCAAACATTTGCGATCACAAACGAAGGATACGCTACCCAGTTGGTATTCTCAGGGTAAACCAAACAGGTTGCATGTTGCATTGATCACCGCAAGCTCCTGTATTAGGGTAAACAATTCTTGATTGTTCAATAGCTCACGGCCCGGGGCGGTCATAACTCTATCTGATTGGGGTTGCATTAGTTACCTACAACTGAGTTAATATAAGTCCTTGTGTACCCACATAGGGCTATAGACATAAGGAGATAATTTAATTCGGCCAATCATAGCTATTCTTAGATAAATAAATAATCATAAAAGGATATTAACAGGACAATAGCCTGTAATAACCCTGAGCTTCCTGTCCAAAAAAGATCGCATGGTCGGCCCTCTTTATTTGTTAAATTTGTGTTTGGCTTTTCTATAAAAAAAATTCAGCACTAGCACTGTCCAACTCACAACTCACAATCGGAAGTTAAACTCTGTCTCTTTCTTGACCTATGCGATTGACACAGCACAGATTTTCCAGTCCTAAATAGAGAGGCCAAAGAATTTGATGGTGTTTTCCTCACAAATAGAATGCAGTTACATATAGTACATTCTTTGTACTTACATTTGGACACAGTTGTATATTTTATTTCCCGCGCAGGTCGCGAATTTTTTTCAAATTAATCTTTCAACTACACGTTCTAATGTAATATACACTAACTACACAATTTTGCAACAAAAATACGCCAGTGCTTTGCAATACAAGGCATTTCCTTCATTCAACCTGGTACAAAGATATAAGTAATGGTTTGATCATAGCCGATTTTTATGAGACGCACAAATGCCGACTTCATTACGATTCAGCAAATGTCTTTAGAAAATGAAATTTAAAATCGAAGTAAAGTGCATGGTAAGAGACGTGACGAAATTGCTAACTCGCGCCGGGAAGTAAACAGTATTTCGAGGCAAACAGATGTTCCTTGTATTGTCCACGTTATGGCCACGCTTATGGCTTTCCGATATTGATACTATTTTCATTTTAAACATGGACCATTCATAACGATGCTGTTTGTGACTTTGTACATGCTAAACGCACATTGTACGATGTGATGTATCATTGTATAAAGGGGGTGATGAATTTTGTTGATTTGATTGTTTATTTTGTTTTTCCGTAAGCAAATAAGAAATAAATTAAAATAACAAACACGAAATTCATTATTTATACTAAATTCACATAAAAAACTAGATGCAATTTGAATACGTCTCATGTATTTTCTATTCTATATGTGTGAATTTCATATATAAATTACAAATCAAATTTAGGTTACCTACATAATATATTCCATAACCTCACCTTTAACATTTCCACCTAGCTTTCACGAATATTCGTAAGAAATAACCAAATAGCATTCCGTAAGTTACACGAGCGATGCGATCGATAGCAAATACTGATCCGCATTTATAGATTGTGGTATCACGCTACGAGCCAATCTAGTTGGGCCTTGGGGTAAACACGGCATCCGGGAAGTGCAGGCGGAGGCGTAGTGAAGTGCCTGTGTCCAGATGGAGCGTATTCACTCGCGCGTCTTGAATAACGTGATAGTGAGATAAACGTATTAGACTCTGAAGCAACGGTTGGCAACAGGCAGACCGCCGTACGGATCCAGACCGCAAAATATTGCAAATAATGTATTGTTACAAATGTCAATTGAATACGATTAATTACAATAATAAGGATATGGTACGGTGACACTTTCTGGGACTCGTTCAGATTTTCCCTTAAAACTACTTGCTGACAGAGGTCGGGGTCGGGGTGTGAGAATTCATGCATATAGAGAGTAATACCGCTCATGCATAGAATGTAAAGCAACAATGAGAACTTTTTTTAAATTGCACCCGTTAGAACTAGTTCGAAGCCATTACACACACTCCTTGTTTTACCCAGAGTATACTCTGTCCGAGTCAAACACGGACACCAATGTCTCAATCATGTACCTTCATACCAACAAGTTTTAATAGTTGCCAATTAACTTGTTAACCCATATTGACTCCCAGCGTCTAGGCCTTCAACCAGATGCAGTGGATCCGGTACCGGTGATTTATACCGGGCAAACATCGGCGTTATCGGCGCCTCGCACCTGGCTAAGCCGCTTTGCGCTGATGCATGCAGCCTCAGCCGGCTTCCTTCAATCGGTTGAGGCGCCGGTGATTTTAGAACCTCACATTGTAATGCGATCCGAAGACGTTTGTAAAGGTAAACCTACGCGGTAAAAGTGGCGGTACGCGCCGCGACAAGCGTATGCAGGCCTTCTGGGGGATGGCAACAAGCTCAATAGGTTTTATGTCGACCTCAAACCATATGGCCGCTTACCTTCAGAAGGTCATCTTGAACGTCGCGTAGAAAAAAGCGACCGAGACAGAATTCTGCGACCGTCACTAAGGCAATTCACACACTAGACCGCGATCTGTCGCGCAGTGCAATGACGCTGATTTTGACATAATATGCAAACATCATAACTTGTAGAGAATACTTGCAAAGCACTAGCCACTATGAACGTGTCTCCACGCGGAGGCGTTACATATAATAAAATATGAATAAAAATAATGTTAAGATTTCACATTTTTGTGAATAATTTGGTTGAATACATTCGAGTGGACATTATCACTATTTCTATTTTTATTATACTGCTTTGCAATAGGGTGGTTTTAATTAATAAGAAAGAACAAATAAAGGTATAAGAATAATGTAAATAGCAGAAATATAACCTAAACCAAAATTATAATGCAACCACCTATAGTGTTATTTTCCCTAACGCGCATTTAATGGCACATAAACATTATATACATAATAATATATAACATTAACAAAAAGCCATGACCCAATAGTCCCAACTTATGAGATAAATTATGATGGATTATGCTACCCCTGCGGCGTTGTCAATTTATTACTGGCCTCCGACCTATCTTATCTCTTAATTGATAAATAATAGCTGGGAGTAGATAAATAAATACTTTATCTTCATGAAAGGGGAAATAATAGAGGGATTTTTTTACAGGGAACATTATCCTTTACTTTCAAGTTTATGTTCAGATTTTTCAGATGACAAAAAACATTATTAAACTCGACGCCGACTATTTTACAAGATCATGTCGCATAATTGCACATAGAAAACGTCTCCAACGCATGTAGAATTTAATACCTTTGGGTAGAAGACAGATCAGTTTCTAGTTAAAATAATAAACACATTGGAGTATAAAATATTTACTTAAATTTACAAAATCAGTTAGCAATAGAAAAAGAAGTTATGTTACGTTAGCTATCACGAGCTCCATTTACAGGGCTTGTGATTGCACTTCAAATGACTAACGTTTTATTTTAAATATGAAGTGTTTGCACTAATTTAATAATAGACAATACTTACTCAGTCAGAAATTTAAAAAACAAATTAAATTCGTAATAAAAACATCCCGATGCATGTTTGATTAGAGGAAGATCGGGCGGTTAACTCGATTCCAATCAATAAACACAAGCAAATTTTATTCAGCTTCTATTAAACCAACCCAGTAATTTGCTGTGTGATATACTAGCTATATTACTTTAGTGGCCGAGACCGCGCCTACAACCATCGCCGACTCATCTATCAACGAAATCGACGGAAATTACTAAAAATGAGCAACAACGCCACGTAAAAAGCATAGATGCATAGATTGCATAGATCTATGTATATGTATAACAACAATATTATACCTTCCGCGCAACATTAAATCGATATTTAATTGATGGATAACAAATTCCCGATATTTATTTTATATTCTGATCATTACATCGCTAGTATTTCTTATGTAGCCAGTCCATTAAGCATACCTACTACTTCATAGACTAGCTAGGTACATAAGCTCTATAAATAATAATAGCGATATACATAAACACTAATAAATAATAAATATTTACCTAATTACACTGAGAACAAGTATTTACGTATGTAGTGTAGGTACTTGTATGTATTCTATGCCACACTATTAAGCTGTTAGATAATGGACAACTAATATTTCAAGCGTCTATATAAAATTGACCGTGTATGCATAAACCTAATCAATCAGTGAGATGGGTCCGTGATCCGGCAATTTGAATCACTAGACCGTGTCGAGGCATAGGTGGATTTTCAACTATACCATACCTTTTGCAACAAAGGCACAACTCGGTTACGAAAACGCTTTGTATTTTAACTCGTCCGTTAACAGGTTCATGCGAGCGGTTATACCCGTTTTTCCGTTTACCTGATTATTTCGCTCGTGCAAAAACGCTTTAGGGTAGTAACAGTAAGAACGGAGCGCACGAAACCTACTAATTACGTTATTGCCTTCTAAATGCGGAGCTAAAAGGGACAGTGGCAGTAAACAGAGACATAATAGTAGCTGCGTAGCGGTCGTCAGCACATTAACGGAACGTGATACAGTGGACCGAGGTGTTCGGGAGAAGGCACCCGCGCGGCGCCGGGCGCGGCTAATGAGCGCGGCTAATTGCCGCCGAAGCGATCACACTGCGGCGCGGACGCGCGCCGACTCGCTAACTAATGCACATTCAAATTCTCTACAATCTCGCTGATATAGAGACATATAGCGAAAACTAAACTAACTAAGTAATTACTAAACAAATTCTTACACGATAAACAGTCTTCTCGTACGTAACTATCAGAAAAATATTTTTAGGTTTAAATAATAATACATCAAACCTTTTTACTACGATAACTAAATATGTACCTAGCTAGGTACCTATCTATTAAATATATCCTTTTATCCCGAATCCTATTCATAAACGAATGTGAAGTGAAGACGCTTATGTGCCTTCGGGATAAATTGAGGTGAGCCCGAAGCCAATTCCGCCGACGTCTTTTTTGTAAAAATGTTCTATTTCCCACATAGTTTGTAGTAGAACAGATGGGGGACAAAGAGATGTTAACAGGGCTGCTCTGGACTACGAAAAGGGACAAGCAGGGGCGATTGTGTAAGAAATTTATACGTGGCACTCGTTCAAGGGTTATTAGATTTCCTGTCACACGCAGGGCTGCCGCAGAACGGGTATTTGCCAAACATTGCCGGCCAATGCCGATTCCTTGCGTAAACATTTTGGGAGGTCATTATACTTTCTTGTTGGGTTTTTTGCCGGGCCGTCCGGAATGTATACGAATGTTTAGTACAAGCAAATAGAATTTCGTGATTGGATGTTATTATTGTTTGACGTAGTACCTACCTAAAGGATAATTCGTAGGTATTTTGAAGGGCGCGTGTGTTCTATCAACACAATTGTTTTTCAGTGAGATTGTTGACTATTGGAATTTATGAGTCAAGGCGTTCACAGTATGATCGCTTCGGCGGTAATTACTCGGTCCACTGTATCCCGTTCCGTTAATGTGCTGACGACCGCTACGCAGCTACTACGTCTCTGTTTACTGCCGCTCTGTCCCATTTGGCTACGTATTTGGAAAGTAATGACTTAATTAGTAGGTACCTCGTATAGATACTGCTCTGTCCTTGTTATCGCTCTCAGGCACGTTGATACATTCGAAAAATGTGTTATGCAATAGAGCAACATAGTCATGTTAACCAATTCCCTGTCAAAACTTGATTTAATCTTTCTTTTTCAAGATCCTTTGTAGTCTTCTATTGATACTGCAGCAGTAATCATAATTAGTAATTCAAAGAGTTGAGTTGAAAATTTAAATGCGTTTTAGATGTTTGCCATACCTTTAAAACCATTAAATATTTGAAAGTCGTGTAAAATATGAACAATGGTGTTTAAACACGATACATACGGTAAAGGTAGGAAAATGCTTGAACACAATATTTCACGGCGATGACTTAGGCGGACTTCAAAGACGGATAACTGAAGAGCTGTCTTTGACAAAGTGTGCATGAACTTTCGACACGGGAAGGTTCATGTGTTACATGTGACACACACACAGACAGAGTAAAGTGTGAGCACGTAGCGTAAGACAAATGAGTATCGAGTCGGACAGAAGACCGCGGGGACCGGGCTTACAACACGCGACACAGCCCGCTAGGGTTACCGACGGAATTGTTTTTGCTAACTGTACTTACTCTGTGGATATGGTTAACCATTCATGATTGTCAAAACGATGTTTACATGTCATATGAATGTGCACGTGCAGGTTCAATAATTTAGGAAGTTTAGGAAGCTTACTTTTTCACTATATGTGTATCAGAAAGTTCGCACAACATAAATTTTACATTCAGATTCCTATTGCTAATAATACTAGTAACCTACCTACCTTGATATGATTTTAATAAATTACTACAATAATCATACGCATTTGATTTGATAGACAGGGATTTGAAAACGGATTTTTACATTTAAGTTATGTTTTAAGCTGTAAAGTTAAGTATGAAAAAGTAAATCCTTTTTTATTTATTTATCACTGAACCGCTCTCGCTTCGCTTCGTGTATATTATACATAAAAACATTCTCTTAAATCCCCATCCCCGAAAAAACATCATAATCCATTGGGCAGTTTAAGATTTAAGCATACTTACCTACATACAGACAGACGCGGAAAGCCTTTTTATACTATATAGCGAAGATCAATTGTTTCCCTAAATTAAAATGCTAATTATATTCTAAACAAAAGTCTCCGTCCTCCAAACGCATTATTCCACGGAACAATGCGGAAGAATGCCTCCGTGAGGAACAACGTACCCTGATCGTAACTCATCCCGGCTCCTCATATTACTGTCATATGTTGCGAGGTTATATGTTGAAGGTTCACACACCATGCGACGCCGTCCGCACGCAAAAACTAAACGCGATGTGTCATCCGCACTGAGACCACCCTGGCCACATGAAGAATCCCATGTGGGTAGAAAAAAGTTTGTCTTACCAAGCATTAGTTACTTAGACCCAACAACCTCAAGCTAATTTCCAGTATCCGGAATTCAGTAAATAATCTTTATCACTTTTTAAACATCACCTTTATTTAACAACGTTAAATTGACTTATATTAGATACGTCTGTTCCTTAATATGTCTACCGTTTTCCCAGAAAGTTATTCAATAATATTTATATCTTAAGCATTAGCTACGACTACTACGAGTACTTTACAATATCGTAGGTAAAACATTACCTTCTCAATGCTACGTCATATCTGTCTGCTACGGCACGGCTCACGTACTCAGCTTGATCTTCTTAGCGTAGCGAATAGTAGCTTCGTTCGAAGCATCGAATTGCGGGATGGCCACAAAACATATTTTATTTATTTAACATTGTATGTGCGTTAATTAATTAGAGGAACATTATAGTTTACATTATTTTCTTATGATGAAGAATTGAAAATTGAAATCCTTTCCCCTTGGTTTTGACAGACCAACAGAATAGGGTAGTTTCCTATTTTTTAATTTTTACATAGATGGATGAACAACACAATTGCAAAGGTGCTGTTAAAAGAATGGTTTGATATTTGGAAAACTCCCGGAGATATTACAGTTTCAATAGCACATCATTTGGGCGAGCTCAAAACGCTTCATACAAATGTCGCAGCGAGCTATGACGTCACCCCTCTGTATACGAGTATGAATATCGTAAGAGCTTTGTTCAGCAGCTATATCAAATGTTGCTTTTACGAATATGTTCTCATAGTGAAAGCTACTACTAATTTTGTAATTTAAAAGATGGCATACTATTTTTATTGAATTTTCGCACTTTAAAAATGGACTTTCCCACCTAACTTCAAATGCCTATTATTGTCTCATTTCGTAAGAAATTTTAATTTCGATTTCACTTATGTTATTGATTTACCCATATGTAACTGATAATTGTGAAATTTTATGTAAAATCAGACTTAGGAAACTAGCCTATTATTTTCGCATTTGTACACAATATATAAAACAAAACTGTTTATCATTACTGTTTAACAAAGCTCAAAACAATAAATTTATTGCTCATAATCGTCCATAAAATAAAATAGATCCTACTACTCGTACACAAAATGAATAAAAACACATACCTAGCCATATTCATCAATTTAATTGAACAGCGCCATCTTACAAGTTAAGATGAACTTTTGTAAGACATCTGACTCTTCCGCCATTAGAAGACATATTACTGAAATGTTTCACTAGACGGCGTTACTAGCGAAAATTTTACCCGACAAAAGGAGATAGAAAATATTTTATAGCGATAATCGTAATGCGAGTAAAAGAGAGACAAAATTTATGACTTAGCATTACGTCACCTGATATTTCATCATGTTTTTGTGACGTGCAAAAGTATTTTTTTTTCTGAACCTGACTGTGCTCTGCTGATCAAAAAATTATAAAATTATGGCTGGTGGTTTATATACGGAAAATAGTGATGTTTCGGCTATATTTTTCGATTTGGACAATACTTTAATACAAACCAGAAAGGCGGATACGAGATCCTGTAATAAGGTGAGTTTTTTTCGTAAATTATTGACATTGCCACGGTCATGGATGAAAGTTCGGAACGAACGAAGTGCGCGCGCTGTCATATCGCAGGTTTCTACGTCGTTGTCGATCTCGATAGTTTGCTCTTTCAACTTCGCGTGTTGAGCGTTCCAGTGTAAGGTTATAAATAGAATTTCATAGTTGGAGAACGTGAGCTCGACGTCCAGATTTAGATATTTTGGAAGAGAGTCCGCGCTAATTATAAACGTGATGTAGATCGAACCGCGCCGGACGATTCTACTGCGGCAGCCTGCGCTCAGTGGACCGCGAACTACTGCGCTTTGTGACCGCATCTAGTGTTAGTGACAATGGGTGATATATCGGAGCCAATAAAGAAATGCATCCTCATCCTCAAGGCCGCCAAGAGCGACACGGAGAAATTCGCGGCGCTCTTCATGGTGACCAAGCTGGTGAAGAGCAAGGACTGCAACTCGCTAGCGAGGAAGGGACTCTTCGAAGCGATCGGCTTTAATTTCCTCAAGAAATTACTCACAAGCAACAATATTGAAGATGACTGCCCGCCGTCTGTATACAAATCTGTCGCACTGTCTGTCCTCACCACCTTCTGTAAGGACCCTGAGCTGTCGACGCACCCTGAAATGCTGGCCAATATTCCAGTTTTCCTTGATATTGTTCAGACTTCCGACAATGAAGACTATGACGACAACTTAATAACCATCAGTGAAGCGTACACATGCTTGCAATGTATTGCAGAACAAGAAGCTGGTCAAAAGGCTCTCATCGAAGTGGGTGCCATTGCCAAAATGTCTGAAATATATTCACACCAGAGTTTCCAAACAGATGAAGCTCTTAATATTCTGGTTAAGCTTGTAAGCAGGTATGGTCCTATTGCTTGGGGAAACGACCCGAAGCCATTCCATGCATTGGTCAATAAAATTGCACTGGACTTCGCTACAGATCAGTCGGAACGAAAGTTTGAGTTAGCTACCATTCTGAGTGCACTGCTGTACAGCTGCAACAAAACCACTATTGTTCCCACCGCTCAGGATGAAACATGGCCACAAAGTATCTTCAAAGCGCTGCATGATATCCTCACCAGCAAAATTGGGAAAAACCAAAGAGACCCTGCGCTAAAACTGGCAGCAAATATTGTTGATCTTCTGGGCATTGAATGGACCATTGAGTGTGGCGATGAAGAGAATCCTAAGAAATTCTTCTTACTACTGCTGCAGTTATGTGCCATTGAAGTCAGAATGCAGTTGGAAGATAGGAGTTTCAAGCAAGCATTTGCTAACTGTGACTTAGTAACTTCATGCTTCATCGTTCTGGAGCTTTCCATTAACTACATGGCCACTGATCAACTTGACTTGGACCAAAAAGAGAAGCAATCTGTGTACACCAGCCTCAAAGGTGCATTTAATGCTGTTGTATCAATTCTGACAAAAGTATCAAATGACAAAAACAGAGACAAACTCCCTGATGCTGAAAAAGTTTATGTGTGTGCTATGGTACGAGTTTTAGTTGCTTGGATCGCTCAAGAGACCACAGCTATGAGAGATCAGATTTATAACTTGCTTCCATACATATTTTCCTTGGCTAATGATTCATTCCATGCTCATCGAGCCAGGAAATTGGCTGAGAAAAACAAAACTGAAGGAGAACCCATGGAAACAGACACTAGTTTGATGGGTCAAATCGATTTGCTGCGATTGATGCTGCCGGCACTCTGTCACTTGGTTGTGGAAGATAAAGCCAGAGATATAGTATTAAACTTAAAGCAGGAAGAAATCTTATATGAGGCAATGAACTTCCACTGGTCAATTGTACATTACAAGAAGCCTCCAGTGCCTAAGTCTGAGAGAGGAAAGGCCAGAACCCAACCTGAACCCGAGATTGACTCAAAAGTATTAGAAGATATGAAAGATTCTAGAGCAGCAATGGTCAGCCTTTGTAATATTTTCATGAATCTGACTGTGCTGGCACCCAAAGTTGTTGAGAACAGCATGCTCTTCAACACTCTTTTGAAATTCATTTTCAATAACTTACCAGAGTTGAAGGACATCCCTGACAATCTTGTATTACACGGCCACTTGGCTGTTTTGGGACTGTTATTACTCAAGCAGCAAGCCAGCAAAGTAAAGAAGAATGACTTTTCGATTTGTAGATACATCCAGTCCACAATTAGATTCCTTTGGGATGCATACAATATTGATGAGTCAAATGACCCTACTGCACTGGTTGTATCAATGACCTACAGGGAACATTGGAATGAAATAGCAGACTTGTGGTTCCTTGGTATGCAAACAATGAGTGGGGTTCTTACCATAGTCCCATGGATTTCTGAATTTGCCATAGAGAGTGGATGGGCAGAGGGTATCGCTGAAATGCTGGCCAAAGTCAAAATTGGATCATTAGCTCCTAATGTGAAGTCAGCATTTGAAGACTTCCTGTGTAGGCTAGTAGACTCAAATGAGAGTGTCATCCCAGTTTTGAAAAAGGGTGGAGCCCTAAAGATGTGTAGAAACCATCGCCTGATGGATTTAGGAAAGAAATTGTTTGGTGATTAAATATAAATATTGTATTAAATTTTTGTTTGTATGCCTACTTAATTGTACTTATAATAAAACACTTGTTTTACATTTTTATAGTAAAAGTAATTTTATTTTCTTTTGCTACACACCAATATTTTCTTTCACTTTGTAATATACTTCAAACTTACACATATTGTAAATAAATACATACATATTTTTCTAGAGTCTACATAGTGTTTGAAGCAATTTTAATGTCTGCTTATGCTGTTCTAAACTTAAATTTATTTCCTAATCTACTGACTACATAATACACACATGTTGTACTACATAGAAAAGAATTACATTGAATAAAGAAGTGTCGCAACTATTTGTTTACTTTTATTTACAAATGATCACACAATAAAACTGAGCTTACATGAATAATCACATACCTACACATAGTCACTGAAGAACTGACACTTTGATGTCTCAAAGAGGCATACCTACCCTCACCTCATACTTCTAGGTCTGGTTAGGGCTACCTAATGCATAAAATATAGGTACATATTATTTTGTAGCAAAGCACACAAAGCTTATATTATGTGTATACGCGTGTATCAGCTTACAGCGAGTGGTGCCAACGAAGCAGGTGAGTGAACCGTCGGGCGATTAGAACGTTGAACCCTGCTATTCCTGGACCAGATATACTTCCTTGGACACGTAACTAAATAAACATCACTTAAAAAGTCGGAACAGATTCTAAATCTCGACTTGAAAATTAAGCGCGCTCTAATGGAACACTTTCAGAACTGCCCTCTTCAGCAGTGCTGTAACTAGCTTTTTATGCACCCGATGCGAGCTTTCAAAACTGCACCCTCGAGAAATAAAACTAGATACTGGTCTGCGCGCCCGTGCCTGGGCACCGCCCTACTTACGGCACTGCTATTCAGTTCTCAAGTTCTTTCTTTATCTAGTAACTATTTACCTACACCAATGTAGTTGTAATATTCATCATAGTATCCTGACTAACCTTTATTCTCACTAGTTCGAGTCATTAGTTCGACTGTCGAACTAGTGAGAATAATTTTTGAAATTTTATTTGGCGCTTTAATTAACAATTTAAAAAATCCATCCAATCGTGCATGGCGTCACACTTTTCATTGCAGTCGGTATGTTTATTCTAATTTACAGTTAGTGGAGATACTGCAACTGCAGTACGGGCTGTCGCAAGACGCGGCGGTGGAGAGCGCCACCAACTTCCTACGAGCATTCCGAGCCCGCCCCGATGACGACACCTTCACTCTGGACGAGTGGCCAGCCCACTTATGGCGGAACTGCCTTCCTAAGAACTACAGACATATCGCCAGTAAGTACAGAAGTTTGCGTATTCTACTCTGTCCCAACAAGCAAACAAGCCCCTGAAGATTGCTTTTTGCTTTCAGTGGGGATAGGGAAATACCCAAGATGTTTAATTTGTATTATTTTGACTGTTTTTAGCTTTTGTTCAGATGTGTTAGGGAAGCTTCTGTACCTCTAGGACCTTTTTGTCTGATACATTCAATGTCACGACAATTGCTTAACGGGGGTATACCGGTACATGTTTGGTTTTTTTGGACCCCTTTTTTTAGAGATATGACTATTTTATACGAAATCTTACAGTATCCGTAGTATGTTGTGCATAATTCCTTGTATTGGATAAGTTATTTTAGTAGACAGTTTATGAAGCTTGCAACTCTTTAGAATAGGTAGTAACGATGGCTGCCGTGGTCTACTACCGTTAACGACCCAGTTTTGGTGGCATTTTGCCAATATTGATTATACAACTCAGTTTTACGTACCTACAAGATATGTGCATTCCTATCTAAAAGAAATGGATATCTTTTAAAAACAGAAACCCCACAAAATGTTTAACACACGGTGCTCAATAGTATAACCGAGTAGACTGACTTCTTATACTATACTATACTTAGTTTAAGTATCGCCTTGTCCTTCTGCATAAACGAAAATGAAATTTTGGCAAGAGTTTCTGGGTAAATGTTGTTGTTCGGAATTGGCTCTCGCTGCCAATGTTTCACTTAACGCTATTCGGCCTTTTCAAGGTGAGACTGCATTGTAGGAAAGCATGCACAAAATTGCATTAATCTAAGCAGTTAAATAGAATATAATAAACAATAGTAAAATGCTTTAGAAACTTATGGTAAAAAAATACATTCTATGAAGAAGTTGCTTTCTTAAAACGAAGTCTACTTTTTAATTAAAACATCTACTGTATTGATTCCGTGTCGCGTCCTGAGGGCCTACCATGAGTTGGCTATCGAAAACTTACTTACGTTAAAAACCTATCGAGTTGTTTTATTCATACGGCCGATTTTAGTTCTTCGCGTAACCACCAGCGGCGCTGTACAAGTTTTTCATAGACATATTTACGTAGGCGATATCGAGTGCGTAAGTTTTAAACTCATGGTAGCCCCACTGTTCTTTCTTCAACTACAAAAAAAACAGTGTGCAGTTAGATGATAAACATTGATTTTGGTTGCGAGAGCTAATGAGGGTATAATAATATTTTTTTAAATTACATACCTACTTATGGTATTTCTGTTTCTTCTCTCATTGAGAGCTTGCCCTTTGTGCATGAGAATAAACATGCCTTGTACCACTTTGTTTATCCTTACAGAAATAGCTCGCGATAAACATAATATATATCTCTCATGAAAAATGTGTGGCAGTCTTGTGCCAAATATTAGATTTTATGTAAATCTGTAAAGCGTTATATAAATAATACGCGTTTACTGAAAAATAAGTGTGATTTAAATCTCGACACTGTAAAATCAAATCAGTTACGAAGATGATAGGTTTCTTCAAATACACAAATGAATCCCTAAAAAAGTAGCATTCTGCTTAGATAGACACCAATAATAAGTATTCTTTAAGCTGTGCTAATACCTACTATTTTCTTGCAGATATAATAAGCACACAACTTCCCGTATAAATTATTTAGATACCGACATAGTTATACTAGGAAGAATGGGAACAAGCGCCTCTCCCAAGTCTACGTCTAATTAAAAAAAAGGTCGCCAGATCAGAATAGTCCAACATCATTCGAGCCAGAATTGATGTGTCGCTAAAATTAGGCAGAAGATTAAATCGTCACGGAAGATAATAGGGTTACGTTTCAGTGATACCTTTCACTAGGGAGAATATTTTCGTTGTTACACAATCAGAGTCACAATAGAATGCAGGTTGTTACAAGTAGACTGACCTGTCGTTTGGTAGTTTCTATACCATACGGAAGATGCTAGAATGAACTTCATGATATGCTAGAAGCATACCTTCGAAGATAAACTGCTACGTCTATCTACATATTTTTAGTTACCGCATTATGTTAGTTTCCCTATGTTTGTTGGTAAAAAAAGAAATCCAATTCACCACGCTTATAGATAAATTACTCCATCCATGATTGAGTATGTATTTTAACTAAAAGTAGGATCCTACTATAAGGAAAAGAAGATAATATTAGTAAGAAAATTTCCTATTTGATAATGCACGTTGCTTGATTGATGGCTTGCTAGTATTATTTACCTTACTCTTATCATACATATGTAAAGGCACGTTGGCCGGGAACGCTAGCACGTGTTGAGTGTGGGTCGTCACATGTGACGGTTAATGAGCAACAAATCTCTTTTCGACTGCTCCTCATAATTACAACTTCGT
This sequence comes from Maruca vitrata, assembly GCA_039566165.1. Lineage (NCBI taxonomy): Eukaryota > Metazoa > Arthropoda > Insecta > Lepidoptera > Crambidae > Maruca > Maruca vitrata. The sequence continues at coordinate 8,301,458 of CM076928.1, forward strand.
CGAATAAACGCTTACGAGTTGGCTCGGCGCCCGGAATAGGCGTGTATCTATCTATGTATGTAGGTATGTACTTGTGTTGCTATTTTGTTTCGTCAGTCAACAACATTAACAGTATTTAGGGCGATAGGGTAGTACGATACGATGATATACCAACACATGAGCTGACTATATAAGTAGGTAATAGTAATATTGAATTAATTAAACTGATCCATTTAGGTGTTAATATTCTTCTCTATTAGTCGAGAATAACAAAATCAAACAAAGGAATAAGTAGTAAGAGATGAGACAATATCATCTTAACAAAACATAGCGTTTGATTTACCTGCTTATGGGTATGGATAATTTGTCAACAAAATATTGTATTACTTACTTAATTTTGTCTCTCCAAATATTACTTTATAATACGTCTTAACCAAACACATCCTACGCACAGCTGAATGGAAGATGACGAAACATATTTTTAAAGATAGTCCATGATACAAGTCTTTGGCTTTTTGCCCTTGATTTCACTATCAAATGGTTTTATTATGAGTTTATCTTTAAGTATTATTACATCATTTTTATTAAGTGATTAAAAAGTAAACATTAGCTCGTGGCTGGCAATTGTAAATTACTCAAATGGGTACTGACTGACTGTTTTGAATAAATTATTTTGAAAATATACCTTCTTATTTGCTATTTTAGCATTTAAATCAAATTTCAATAAAGGTCCAGAAGAAAGCTTCATAAAATATACCTTACTTTATTTTGTTTCAGAAAATATATCAGCCGAATGGTTAAATTTAAGATTCAAAAACTTGGCTTTAACTAACGATGTGATACATCTATTGGAGACATTGCGGTACGTTAAAATTTCTTTGACAATTAATTTAGTGTTGTGTTGAAATATTTGGTCAAGGCATTTTTACGCTCTGATTCATTAAATATTTCTTCATGATAATATATTTCTAAATTTACATACATTGAAGAAATGTTTCTCTATTTTTATTATATTCTGTGATAAAAAATATTTTTAATTTGTAATGAAAATAGAGATCTTTTGTATAAATACTATATTGCACAGTGAAAAGGTATTCCAAGATTTAATTGGTCCAAGGATTTTCCTATTCCATACTTTTAAAAACCCGTCTTTAGTCATAAATACCACTCCACCTACAAAATCTCTGAGGACGCACTAAATTAGACTTGTAATATCTTCATTATTTTTGTGCTGAATTTTTGCATGGTGTTATGTGGTACACTTAAGTTGTGTTGTTCATTTCGGTACCGTCATAAATATGTAATACCAAGAATTTGTTCACAAATCACCGATCATTAGTGCATTTAGAGATTACTTATCGAAGCATTAATTTCACATTCTTTTCATTTTTGTTGTTACTCGAAATTTCATCCATTAAATATTGCATGCCACATAATACTATGAATAAATATCAGTTGGATACTGATTAATAGAATCTGTCATGAAAGCCGGCATCAAAGTATTGTAAAGGCATTGAAGTTTTAACTTCATATTTTGTTAAATATTTGATCATAATGTTGCAAGTGGGATGTGCCACATATGAAATGCCTTCACAATCATGTTGAGCCGGCTTCGAGCGCATGTTGCTAATAAATGACTTGTTTTTCAACAGTTCAGTTGTTGCTCAACGAGTGACTAAACTCGCGGCGCCGCGTGCGCTACACTTAGGTTTGAATTGTATTTGTAAAATGTATGAGGGAGTCCATCACGGAGAAGGTAATGCCGTTACCTCAAACCAATATTCTATAAAACAATCGAGATATTTCATGGGCGCCCAAAACCCTGTTCCATTTCATTAGATTGTTAAATCGTTGTCTGTAGTAAACACATGAAAAAATATGTCTATTGTTTTATAAATGTATTTTACTTTAATCAACATGCTATGTTGAAATTTTGGCTTTATCTATAGATCTATTTAAAGTGTGTTTGAGACATACAGTTCATTATAATAAGTACAAAGCCTTTCAACACAGCGCTAGCTTTAAGATTCATTTCGTTTACAATTTGTTAACACAAGACAAATTGTGTATGAAACTTCATCCTATTCAAGTCATAAAGTGGTCTTGCATGAACTTTTAAGAATAACACCTAACCAAATCAAGGGAAAGTTAATAATAAAATGTCTGTGCATGACATTAAATCACGAGACAATGGTGTCATGCCGGATCATAGTTAGATTAAGATAGAAGAGTTTAAATTTGGAACAAAAGAATTTAATCTCTGCAAGGTCATTTGCCTTGAGTTATGTCATGTGCTGAGTTCCAGCATAGTGTGGGTCCGGAAAATAACGAAAGGCTGGTCGATGAATGTGGTACAGGGAGGATTACCTTCTCGGTCTGATCACGAACGGGCCCTCGCGCGCCCAGTGGCAGAAGATCGAACGGCTGGGCCTCCGCAAATACTTCGACTGCGTGCTGGTCTCCGGCGACCTGCCGTGGGAGAAGCCGGACCAGGAGATCTTTCTGGAGGCCTGCAAGATGCTCAACGTCGAGCCCAGGACGTGCATCATGGTTGGGGACAAGCTAGAAACTGATATCAAGGTAATTAACATTGTTGTATCTAATGTAATTTTGTTTTTTTTGTTTATTTTGTTTTTTTGAGTGCTAATGCTAACCGTGTCGGTTGAGGAATGCACGTCTGGACGCGATTTCCAGAAAAGCGTGGGTTCTAGTCCCGGGCTGCGAATAGGCAGTTGATTTTTTAAAATGTTTTTCTGACTCCATAACTATATACTAACTAGATATGTACCCGTCCTTACTTCGCACAGACCCTTATTCAAAATTTTCTAACTTTGAACGGTCCTAGAAGTTACGAGGATATTTCCTCGAGTGGTTCTCCAGTTTTAGCAAGACAAACGAACATCAATTAATTTTTACATAAGAAGATATAACTTTCAATAGAGAAAATTAGAGATAAAATATTGTTATCACACTATGTGTTGTGTCATAATTACATCCATGAGTTCGAATGTCCTACATAAGTCTTAAGTAGCAGAAAAAGAATGCCTGTGTAAATGTAAATATTTAACAATAATCATTTTGTTCTTTTCAGGGTGGTAAAGAAGCCGAACTAGGTGGAACAGTTTGGATCCCTTTGCAGAAAGACGAAGAATCATCTGATTTGCCAGATTTCACTATTGAGAAAGTAACAGAGCTCCCAGAGGTTTTGCCAAATTCTCCCAAATTAAAGAGATCTGAAGTAAAGAATTGTTGATAGTTAGGGAGGTAGGGGGAAAAAAGTAGTTAGGGACTTTAGAGGCTGAATACTGGAACGAAAATGATATACTTACTTCTACTTAGACCTTGGTTCTAAATTCAAAACCCACAATGTACCTGATTCTAAATTTAGATCAGTTTATATCGTCTAAGGAGAAGTAAATTTTTATCTAATGATTCTGTATTCGGCCGTCAATGGGTTGTAGTTTACTAATCTCAAATACATATTCGCTTCAGCTATGGGTTTAGATTAGGACAGTGGCGTAACAACCCACATTTCAGGTGGCATCAAGATTTTAATACGAAATCATTAGTATTACAGGGTGGGGGTAGTTTGCACCGTCTCATGGTAAGCCATGTCTAACTAGCTAGAAGTTGTGCCTTTATCATTGGACAATACTTGTCCAAGAACCCTCCCCTTGATACGCCTTTGCCCATCGTGACTATAATTACATATTCATCAAAAAAGGAAAGCAATATAGCCTTTGCTAGGTAAACACTTTGACAAGATTTTATAATTGCAATTGTTTCCTGTAATTATATTTCTTTATAATGAGTTGGGGAGATGGACTCATCATATGGATGTGCCACGGTTTCTACCGGTTGTAGTTACGCCACTTATGTAGAGGAAGTCCACTTAGCAGCATATTAATTGGTAGAAAATATTTTTATACATTACTATACATGCCTGATGATCCGTCTTGTTGTCTACTGTGTGATCTGTTAAGCAGTATTCAAAAAGTACAATATTTCATAGTTTATTTCATTTTGACAGCATACAAGACTTGTATGCTAATAAGTTACCGTTGACATTTCATGTAAATGTATGATTTTTACTATCTTTTATAGGTAAATTATGAGTTATATATTTTTCCAAATTACTACATACACTATTATGTTCGCGTGACTTACGCATGATGTATTTTAAAGGAGTCTCATACTAAATTGATAAAATTATTTGACTAAAAGTATGTTCTTTTTTTAGTTTATTTTAGTCATTTTTATATACAGTTAGTCAAAATAACTAACATAGAACAGACTCATTTCATTTTGTGATGAGTGCTAATATGTATATCAGTATAGTATTATTTTAAGATTTAACGACAAGGGTTTAAAAATAAGTATAAAGTATTTTTATACAAGAATTATCTATTTTACTAATTATTTAGACCCTGCGCACCTATTTCTACATGCTAAGAAGAATATTACAAAGTATCTTGAGAGGCTTAGGATTATATAATTATAATATTATATTTATACTTCAAGTTTGTCCAATAGGTGTTGTGACAAATGTCCTATTTTGGTTGTACCTACTCTGTAAAGTATTTCCTCAAGAGACTGTTTCATGTGATATTGATGTAAGTAGTTGTTCAAGTTTATGTTTACCTTTCGTTACTTTACTTCTGTGAAAACAAAATAGTCAATTATTTATATATTGAGTCACAGTAAATGTAAATAATACATAATAATGTAGAAGCTTTTATCTTTTTACAATATCTCTCCTTTGTTAACCAATTTAATTAATTTATAGTAGACTAGTTTCAAGAGCAGACTGGTGCATAGACAAATTGTTTTTATACAAAATCTCTGATTAGTGTAAGGGATAGATAATAGAAACTGCTACTAATATGAATATTTCTTTCATAGATTATTAGAAAATATGTGCAACTAGGTGCCATTTTCGCTGCCACAGTATATTAGAAAAGTACTTTCACAATTATTCCTGTAAATTGTGCAAAAATTTTTAAAATAAATGGTATGGTGAAAATAATTTGGATTTTCATTACCAAGTCATCACAACAAAAAAATATTAAATAAAATTCAATAGTTGGGCATAACTAACTATATTTAAAATTTCTATATCTACATAAATAGTAACATTGGCATACTATGCAGTTCTTAACATTTTTGCTTCTCGTTTCTCTTGTAGCTGTTTCTTTTGATCTTCAACCACTGTTTTCCTTTCTTCTAAGAATTGGCCATATTCCTGAAAAGATTATAATAATTTAGTCCATAAACAGGTATAAAAATGAACCAACTTTTGTTCAGTACATGTCAATGTATGTTTAGATCTATACTCGGATTTGTAATTCAAGATAAAAAAAACTACGACAGATACGTCACTGTCAAAAGTGGTAAAGTCACTTATGTCACTCTCAAGTGATGATTTCAGGTTTCGACAACCTTTTCGTAATATAATTCTTTATTATTTTTAATGCCAAAATCACTTATTGATAATTAAGGCGTATAAAATAATAATTTCTAAAAGTAAAAGGGTTCATACTATATCTAATAATTAAATGCAATATTTAGATATAAATTATACGTTCTCAAAATTGTATTGAGCCCGACTATTACTTACGTATTATAACTTCTAGTAAAAAACTTATAAATAACTCATGTTTAACTAATTTTAAGAAGACATAATTTTGAGCAATAGTGGAAGAGTCGGGAAGATAAAAAAAAATATTTTCTTTGTTACGGATTTAAACAACAAAAACTTAACAACACAAAACATAAACTTAAAACAAAACAAAATCACCACGGAGCAAAAACATTCGAACACTCGGAGCAGTTACGCACTATTTCCCGATTAGTTATGATGTGTAATATATTAATTGCATCCGAGTATGTTTTTAACTTAGCTTGTAGTTTATTGCACCAAATGTTATGAATCCCTGAAGTGTTACAAGTACAATACCATGTTTGTTACCAAAAATTACCGATATTTAAGTTTTTATTAAGTCGTCTTGCATTTATAGAAATATAAATAACTGGAATTGCTGATGAAAATCATAGGATTAATATTAGCAATAAATTTGTTATATATGGTTGTTTTTTGCAAGAAACTTAATTTACTATTGTAAAAATATTTTATTGCAGTGGCAACCTTGTAGTAGATTTTTTGATCTTGAATTACAAATCCGAGTATACATGTCAACTATACTCGGATTTGTAATTCAAGATCAAAAAAACTACTACAAGGTTGCCACTGCAATAAAATATTTTTACAATAGTAAATTCAGTTTTTTGCAAAAAACAACCATATACAACAAATTTATTGGTAATATTAATCCTATGATTTTCATCAGTAATTCCAATTATTTATATTTCCATAAATGCTAGACGACTTAATAAAAACTTAAACATCGGTAATTTTTGGTAACAAACATGGTATTGTACTTGAAACACTTCAGGGATTCATAACATTTGGTGCAATAAACTACAAGCTAAGTTAAGAACATACTCGGACGCAATTAATATATTACACATCATAACTAATCGGGAAATAATGTGTAACTGTTCCGAGTGTTCAAATGTTTTCGCTCCGTGGTGATTTTGTTTTGTTTTAAGTTTATGTTTTGTGTTAAGTTTTTGTTGTTTAAATCCGTAACAAAGAAAATATTTTATTTATCTTCCTGACTCCTCCACTATTGCTCAAAATTATATCTTCTTAAAATTAGTTAGACATGAGTTATTTATAAGTTTTTTACTAGAAGTTATAATACGTAAGTAATAGTCAGGCTCAATACAATTTTGAGAACGTATAATTTATATCTAAATAATGCATTTCATTATTAGATATAGTATGAACCCTTTTACTTTAAGAAATTATTATTTTATACGCCTTAATTATCAATAAGTGATGTTGGCATTAAATGAAATAAAGAATTATATTACGAAAAGGCTGTCGAAACCTGAAATCATCACTTGAGAGTGACATAAGTGACTTTACCACTTTTGACAGTGACATATCTGTCGTAGTTTTTTTGATCTTGAATTACCAATCCGAGTATACATGGAATAGGATATTAATAGAATAATAATAATATCTAGAACACCATTCATTTCAATTCTGTAGCAATCTCATCTAGAGACAACCTATAGTTTTATATATCCAGCCCAAGTAGTTAGAGCATAATATTTTGTGTGCTGTGGGATTAAAAAGCTAATGATGGTGATGACTGCTACACTTACCACAGGGTCTAGCTCCCGAACTATTTCAATGCCACATGTCCTTGCAGTTGCAATCAACATTGTGCAGATTTCTTCCAATGATCTCCATTCAAGGGGTGGATCTTGAGATTTAATCTTGGCTATTTCATACAGGTGTTTCAAAGTAATTTTGCCACATGTTTCCTTCACTAAAAAAAATTTTCTTTGTTTTAGTAATTAGGTAATATATATAAACCAGGCAAGTGTGAGTCAAACTCACACACAAAAGGGTTCTGTACCAATATAATAATATGTAGTCTAAAATCATGTTTGTTGTATGTATTGGAATAAATACAGAACCACAAAATTGTAACTTATTATTATATTAAAATAACACCTATTTTGTTGATTAATTTTACATACCTGGTTCCATAGCTCCACGGTTAACTCCAGCAGCTTGCATCAAAAAATAAGAAGCAGGAGGTTGATGAATGACAAGCTGGTAGGACCGATCAGAGTTCATTTTTACTCTTGTAGGTAAAGGTATGCCAGGTTTGATATTTGCAGTGCGCTCATTGAAATCCTTACAAAATGCTGCAATGTTGATGTTTCTCTGTAAATTAATGTAATCGCTCATATTACTGGACTAAAAAAAAGATTAACACGGCTATACAGGGAGTATGTGCTTTCTGGTATCAAAATATTTATCTTGTTGGAGTAGTAAGCGTACAGACAGACTAGTATTGTTGAACTATTAAATGATGACACAAAAAATATACAAGTACTGACCTGACCAAGCATTGGCCCTAGAGGAGGTCCAGCAGCAGCCATTCCTGCTGGTATATGAGTTCGAAGCTTGGATGTATGTTCAACCTTATCGGCGACTTTTTTCATAGATTTCAGTCTAGCCACGGACTTAGACATTTTTATTTATTTATTATGTTTTAAATGCTGTATTTACACTCAGTTCTGGTGTAATTTTCCGACGTAATTAAAAGTAAACTAGATTTTTGCAAAACATAACCTCACCTACACGATCTGTCAGACTGACATTGACATTTTATTTTTAACATTAGCTACGGTAGTCTGTGATGAAATGACAATCGTTCACGTATCAGAATATCGCTCGAATAGTCATTCCTTTATTTGTGTTTTAATTTTTTTTTTCTTCTGAATTCCCTGGTCTGATTGGGTTGTCTGTCTTGTGTTCTGTCATTTTTGTCATCAATTTTTGTGGTTGAAAATAATTTTGATTTTTACACGTAATTATTTGTCTTTATTAGAAATCGCGCAATTATTAATATTTATCTAATATTTTACTAATATAAGCGGGTTGTGCGACGTTGATTCAAAGTGAATTCATGCGAAGATATGCAACTTTTATGCATGCAAATTTTAAATAATAGGTAATCAAGTGAGTTAAGTGCAAAATGTGGTCGTTTTTCTCAAGAGATCCCACAAAGGACTTCCCGTATGAAGTGGGAGACCCAGTGAAAGGTTTAGAAGATAGATCAGTATGGTCTTTGCACAAGGGTAAAAAGAGAGGCACTCAGGATGAGGTGTCAATATTCTTGTTTGATGTACAGAAGAATTCTGAAACTCTGTTCGATATAGCCAAGGCTTCTCTTAAGAAACTGAAGACTATGAGACACCCTAGCCTTTTACATTATTTAGATAGCTGTGAAACTGAGAAATTTTTATATGTAGCTACTGAATATGTACAACCTTTAGGTACTCATATAGAAGATATGAAATTAGAAGGTCAACAAAGAGAGTTATTCCTAGCTTGGGGAATATTTCAAATCACTGTAAGTATTTTTATTATGTTCCAACATCTGACATAAAATATGTTCTAGGAATATCAAAATTTACCATGAACTTAATAAATGCAAAAAGTTTAACAGTAATTAAACATTACCTAGTTATTTATTTCATACTAAACAAACAACTGTTTACTTATCTCTAATCAAAGTTACTCTAGACTTATAGACCCAGAACAAGGGCACGTTTTCCTATTAAATATTTTAGTACCTTATTTAGTTACATACATACATAAAATCATGCCTATTTCCCAGAGGTGTAGGCAGAGATCACTTCCTGCCATCTGCATTGGTGCTGGCACACCAATTTGTTTTTATTCATTACATAAAACAAAAACACTTTTATTTGTTCCAGAGGGCATTATCATTTTTAAACAATGATGGGAATATGAGGCACAACAATGTTTGTTTGTATTCTGTGTTTGTGACACTAGCAGGAGAATGGAAACTAGGTGGCTTTGAATTCCTGGGAACACAGGGCCAGGAAGGATCTAATCCAATACCTATCAAAATTTTACCTGCTCTTGAAATTTATGATCCTCCAGAAAAGAAAGATCCAGCAAAATTAAAAGCTATTACAAAATGGTGAGTTTTTGGTAGTATGTTCACTTGTCATTTTAATACAGATTGTAAAAGGATAGAATACACTTCCATACAGTTTTTATTTGTGGCACAATAAAATTATAATAGGTTCCTAACTAATAAATATTTTAGACTTTATCTAATTGCCCAAAATTTGTAACTATGACTATTTCCTTTAATACTCTTTAAATGTTATGCCTCTTTATTTACCAGAAAATTGCATATTAGATTGAAGTGCCATCTCAACTCAAATGTAATTTTATGAATTTTTATTAATGTAACCTTCAGGTCACCATTCTTATTTTGAAAATACTATAAAGATTTATTTTTATTTTCTAAAGCTCATCAGACATGTGGGGATTGGGTTGCCTTATATGGGAAGCATTTAATGGTCCACTGAAGAACCAACCAGCCTTGAAGACAGTTGATGACATACCCAAGCAGCTTTGCACACTCTACTGTGAACTAGTCAGTGCTAACCCAGCATCAAGACCTAACCCGGCTGATATCATAACCAGGTACAGAACTTGTAGCGATAATATCTTTATTTAGATTGTTAGACTGGACAACCAGAGTGGATTTACTTAAAGCTTGAACAATGACAAATTTAACTGTTTTATATATATTTTTTTTACATTTCAGATGTCGTAAAATGGGTGGATACTTCAAAAATGATCTGATTGACTCAATGCTGTTCTTAGAAGAAATTCAAATTAAAGATAAAGCAGAAAAGGGCAAGTTCTTCTCCACACTCAGTGCACAATTGGACAACTTCCCGGAGGCTGTTTGTGTGCACAAAATTTTGCCTTCCCTCCTGACAGCATTCCATTATGGCGATGCTGGTTCAGCTGTTTTATCTCCTATGTTCAAGGTATGTTTTATTAATAAGATAGTTGGCTGTTATTGTGATAGTGCTCTAAATAGATGTCTTTCTTATAACAATGACTCCTGTATAGTGTTAAATTGTAGAACATTACAGTCAGTTAAAATAATGCACACATTTTTTTTTCAGTTAGGAAAACTTTTAGAGGATGCTGACTACCAGAAACAAATAGTGCCATGTGTAGTGAAGTTATTTGCGTCGAACGACAGAACCACGAGGTCGCGATTGCTGCAGCAGCTCGATCAGTTTGTCACACACCTACAAAACTCTACAGTAAGTCCTATATCAAAATTCCATTTAAAACTTTCAATTGATAACAGAATTACATAATTGCCTCTTGTCTTATTGTGAGAGCTTACCTGAGAGAGCTGGTAATGTTGGTGACACATAGGATACATAGATGTTACATCATTTCTTTCTTAAAAAGATAACTGTTGCCACAGAAAAAAGGAAAAAGGTACTTTTTATAAGCAGTGTGTTATTTGAGCTAATACCAGTTAAAAAGGTACAGCAATGTCATAATATTCTTTAATCTGTAACTAAGACAGGAGCCAGATAACAAATTATTTGAATAATGGGACTTAATGTGAAGACTAATTCAGTAGCAATGGCTACATGGCTAGTAGCTACTAACTGCCTTTAAAAAAATTATTATTTGTTTATCCCGTAAGTCTATTTGCAGGTGAATGACCAGATATTCCCGCAAGTGGCCCACGGGTTCATGGACACGAACCCGACGATACGCGAGCAGACAGTCAAGTCGATAGTGCACCTCGCGCCCAAGCTCAACTACAACAACTTGAATGTTGAAGTGTTGAAACACTTCGCCCGGCTACAGAGCAAGGATGAGCAGGGCGGGATTAGGTAAGTGTACTGACGAGTATCGGGGACTAAGTCAAATTAGACTTTTTGACTGCTACATTAAATTGTCTGACATCATCTGGAGGTCAAAAGTTGGAGTAGGCTGTAAACACAAGGAAACAAATCTTTATACTGTTGTGCGTTATAAAATGGTGTAATTACTCAAGTCGTGACCAAATTAGATATAAATTATAACCACTTACACTACTATTACTTGGTGCTATCAGTCCAGAATATCAGTTTGTTTTATTTTTAATAGTCTATTAATTTCTCATCGTGAATGTTGAATAACTTATTTTTTATGAATACATTGTGATGTGTATTAATTGGCTGGCGATAATGGCGCATTGAATAGTGCCCCTGTCTCTTGCCCTAATAGTAGGAATCAAACCCACAAGGTTTGATTCCCACTTGGAACAAATATTTATGTAATGAACATTTGTGTTTGTTCCGTGTCTGAAGTGCTATTTATATGTTTAAGTATATTATACCATTATTGTTTCTGATATCTGTAACACAAGTGCTGCTTACTTCGGAATTGGAACAATGTTTGTGATGTTGTTTTATTTTTCCCTAACTAACTACGATGATGGCTTGGAGTAGCTTATCATCATCAAGGGACGTGCGGGGGAGCTGATGGCTCTCGCTCTCTCGATAGAGACTAGTAGACGGGTGGGATACTGGTAAAATTGGAGAAAAAAAATGATCAGTAAGTAGCTATGTAATTTGCTACTCCTAATATCGCGTGTAGACCCATAAAGACTAATTTTAGAGTAAAAAAATGATATTGTGTGATATTTATTAATGTGTTCTGCCTTTACCAGGACGAACACGACAGTGTGCCTGGGCAAGGTAGCGGCGCACCTGCACCCGCAGATCAGACAGAAGGTGCTAGTGTCGGCGTTCGTGCGCGCGACGCGCGACGCGTTCCCGCCGGCGCGCCAGGCCGGCGTGCTGGCGCTGGCGGCCACACAGCAGTACTTCCTGCTGCTGGAGGTCGCCAACCGCGTGCTGCCGGCGCTCTGCCCGCTCACCAACGACCCCGAGAAGCAGGTTAGCTGGCACACGTACCTAGTATGTTGGAGCGCGCGTTTCCTCGGGCTTCCTCGGGCGTCGTCGCGCACACCTACCTAGTGTGAGTTGCAGTACAGATAATATTGTCAGACCAGACGTGAGTGCACGTTCTGCCCGCTCACCAACGACCCGGAGAAGCGGGTAAGCTGGCACGGCTACCTAGTGTGAGTTGCAGATCCAGAAAGACAGACCAGAGAAGCAGGTCAGCTGGTACACCTACCTAGTGTAAATAACAGACCAGACGGTAATGCAAGCTCTACCCGCTCACCAACGACCCGGAGAAGCAGGTTAGCGGGCACACCTACCTAGAGAAAGAGTTATAGGGCCAGATATGGACAGACCAGACGGGAGTGCACGCTCTGCCCGCTCACCAACGACCCGGAGAAGCAGATTAGATAGTACATCTATCTATAGTATTTTTCACCTAAGACGATCCCTGTGACACTTCATTGTGTTCTGAATCACGCATTTTACGTTTGACAAACGAAAATAATTTTATTGCACACTTTTTTCATTTTATTGCGGCGTCATTAGGAAAAATATTAAAATAAATATTTTTATTCTTTTTCGTTTAGTTTAATTTAATGTAAAAGAACATTTAAAAAAAATACCGATGCAGTTCGTATACGTAGAATGGAATGTAGTAAGTTCCATTCTACGTATACGAACTGCATAGGTACTTTTTTAAAATTTTCTATTACATTAATTTAAACTAATCAATACTGTTTCCCTTTTAAAAGTTTAAAATGATTTATTTTAATATTTTTCCTAATGACGCCGCATTAAAATGAAAAAAGTGTGCAATATAATTATTTTCGTTTGTCAAACGTAAAATGCGTGATTCAGAACACAATGAAGTGTCACAGGGATCATCTTAGCTGAAAAAGAGTATAGTATGTTGGAGCGCGCGTTTCCTCGGGCTTCCTCGGGCGTCGCACACACCTACCTAGTGTGAGTTGCATGACAGATATGCACAGGCCAGCCGGGAGAGCACCTAGCTATTCACTTGTACTTGTACTCGTAATTGCGTACGTAAACGTGTGCGAGGGGAATGAACGAAGTGAACAAGAAATAATTGGATTGATTGCGTCCTCAATAGGTACACATTACTCCACAATATTTGTTAACTATGTTTAAATGATTTGACCTGTTTAATAATCATAAAGTTGAATAGGCCTAATAATCTATTTGAGTTAAAGTTCACTGTCATTTAGTATTCTAGGTCAAATATTTCAGGTTCAAGTAAGACTGTATTACAATATTCAATCTTATTTTTCACATTCAAGATGGTGATTTAAAAAAAATACCGTAGCCTAATTTTGTCTTATACCGTATTTTTTTCTTGTATTGTAGGTCCGAGACGCAGCGTTTAGAACTATAAAAGGCTTCCTGGGAAAACTAGAGAAGGTGTCCGACGATCCGAGCTTGAGGGAGGGAATGGGTACGTTAATTTCTCCCTATTTAATGGTTTAAGAGTGAACAAATTCTGAAATAATTGAAACAGCTGATAGCTGCTGTAGCTATCAGCTGTTTCAATGATTTCAGAATCAACAGACAGAAGTTCAAAAGCGTAGCTGCTGAGCTACGGTTTTGAACTAAATCGAGTATTTCAAACTCCCTTATGTTTTCATTAAAAAATTGTGGCATTTGACTTTTGACTGGCTGGATGGCGCATTGGATAGTGACCCTGTTATACGCCAAGAGTAGTGGGTTCGATTCCCATCATCATCAACAACCCATATTACGTCTTGCTTGCTGTGGCACGGGCCTACCCCAAACTATGGCGGTAAGGTCAAGTGCCAAGTGCAACCACTACACGATCCAAGAATTTTACCCCTTTACAAGGTAGTGGCAACCATTTTGCCACCATAATTTAAACCTTATTCTCTCAAGAAGAAATCCAAAAGCAATGAAATTTTCAAAATAGTTTATTAAAGGCTTAATTTCCTGCAGAGGCGGACGTGCACACGGCGACGCCGTCGCTTAGCAACGCGGCGGCCACGTGGGCCGGCTGGGCCGTGACCGCCGTCACCGCCAAGTTCTACCGCTCGCACTCCGACACCGCCAAGGCGGCGCACTCCACCAAGAGCGCGCTGTCCAAACCCGGATCGCTTGGTAAGTTGGGTTCACTTACCAAGGGTTTGGCTTCAACCCTTTAGCGGGCAGAGGTAAACGGTTATATTTATTTATTTATTTATTTATTATGGCATACACAACAGGTTACAATCATAAAATAATTTGAATAACAACATTAAAAAAAATTACAAATCTAGATTGTGACCCAAAAACGTGTACAGCATGGCTAATCAATAGCGCGTAAACATATTATACATATTACATTTTTATAGCTGAAGTTTTACCCATAATTTCTACTTAAGGTACTATTATCTTCAATGTTTCATTCATGGACCTTATGTATAGACATAAGGTCCACAGGGCCGTCTTAAGTCTATTCTGCGCCGGGGTGCGGGACTCTGCCTGCGCTCTCTTTGCAGCGTAGCACGCGACCTTTTTTTTTTAGTCAGGACATGGAGGGGATGGTCTCTCGCATAAAATGCGTAATAAAAGTAAAAATTAAATTTGTTCATGACCTTTTTTTCAAATTCGGCGCCCCACAGGCGCCCCCGGGTGCCCTGCGCCCGGGGGCGCTACTTATTGTGCATAGTTTGTATATTTATTCAAAATACAGTTCAGTATAACTTACTTGTAATATAGAATTAAGGTAGGCACAAAATTAATCCTTTACTTTCTGTACTAGTCAGTTTAGTTTTAAAATTCTGTAAATAATAAGCTGAGAATGAGCTTCAGTCTTCTGAATCCGCTATCCGTCCCTTATAAGTAGGAAGCACTAAAGCGATAACTTATTAAAAGTTCTGCCCC
This sequence comes from Maruca vitrata, assembly GCA_039566165.1. Taxonomy (NCBI): domain Eukaryota; kingdom Metazoa; phylum Arthropoda; class Insecta; order Lepidoptera; family Crambidae; genus Maruca; species Maruca vitrata. The sequence continues at coordinate 8,316,728 of CM076928.1, forward strand.
TTATATTAGGGAGCACTAGCTAGAGCGATGTCTTATTCATCATCGAATTATATTGATTCGAATCTACCACAAGCTTATAGATAAAAAAAACTTAAACTGTAGGCGATTTACCTGTATGCGTAAAAGAAGCCAACTACTTATAATTCAATTGGAATAATATTTGTTACACCTTATCTGGTTCGATAATTAGAACAAAGGAAGCCACTATAATTTGATAAGAATAATATTTGTTAAACCTTATTCGATCATAGAACAACCGTCATCGAGCAGCATATCGACGACGACGTCATCGGTGACGTCCATGACGTCGCTGGAGCACAGCGAGTCCGCGTCCGACTACGACCCCGAGCACTGGGACATGGCGGCGTGGGGGGACATCGACTCGAGCGCAGGTACAGCGGTTACTATATACAACCGTCATCGAGCAGCATATCGACGACGACGTCATCGGTGACGTCCATGACGTCGCTGGAGCACAGCGAGTCCGCGTCCGACTACGACCCCGGAGCACTGGGACATGGCGGCGTGGGGGGACATCGACTCGAGCGCAGGTACAGCGGTTACTATATACAACCGTCATCGAGCAGCATATCGACGACGACGTCATCGGTGACGTCCATGACGTCGCTGGAGCACAGCGAGTCCGCGTCCGACTACGACCCCGAGCACTGGGACATGGCGGCGTGGGGGACATCGACTCGAGCGCAGGTACAGCGGTTACTATATACAACCGTCATCGAGCAGCATATCGACGACGACGTCATCGGTGACGTCCATGACGTCGCTGGAGCACAGCGAGTCCGCGTCCGACTACGACCCCGAGCACTGGGACATGGCGGCGTGGGGGGACATCGACTCGAGCGCAGGTACAGCGGTTACTATATACAACCGTCATCGAGCAGCATATCGACGACGACGTCATCGGTGACGTCCATGACGTCGCTGGAGCACAGCGAGTCCGCGTCCGACTACGACCCCGAGCACTGGGACATGGCGGCGTGGGGGGACATCGACTCGAGCGCAGGTACAGCGGTTACTATATACAACCGTCATCGAGCAGCATATCGACGACGACGTCATCGGTGACGTCCATGACGTCGCTGGAGCACAGCGAGTCCGCGTCCGACTACGACCCCGAGCACTGGGACATGGCGGCGTGGGGGGACATCGACTCGAGCGCAGGTACAGCGGTTACAATGTACAACTTTTAACTGTCATGGTTAAACACATTAGAAAACTGAGTAGGTCCGGGATATTTACCATGTTTCCTCCAATTTTTCAGTAAACGATATTGCGCCATGATCACGGGGCATCTATTCGGTCAGTTGTCTTGACAGAAATATCCCGGACATATTACAATGCAAACTTCACTAACTCATTGCTTTACGTTACCATGTTACCAAATTAACCCTAAGCCCGTACGTAATGCGCGTTGAAAGTGTTTTTAACCCCGACGCAAAAAGTTGGGTGTGTAACAACCTATGCTATGTAATTTTACTGCTATGGAAAACCAATGGGGAATATGCACACATTTTTTTATTATCCTAAATAAATCTTTAATATTGAAGAAATATGAATATAATTTCATTTTTCAATTTACTTTAACGACAACCGAGATATACTTAGTTAAAGTTCCCGGGTGGACAGAGAGATCCGATATGTCAGATGACGTCATAATTACACTACGGCCATACGCAATCCATACAAAACTCTGTTTTGTAAGAAAGAGATAGAAAATAAACTTTGATTCCTTATAAATCCATTGTTTTTGAACCGGTTTTCATTTTCATTTCACATGTTATTATATTTTAAGTTTATTTTCATAAGGTGTTGAAAAAATCAAGATTGCCGGTTTATGCATATTCCTTATTATTTCAAATATCAAATGTTCAAGTATCTTAGCGTGGAATCAGAACGATGTGTTTGACGTTGATGTTTATTTTTTTATTATATATTAATGTTTTTTTTATGTTTATTTATTACCAGCGACCTGCGCAAGCGTAAGCGTGAAGTCGGCGCCGAGCAGCGGCAGCGCGCAGGCGATGGCGCTGGCGGCGCTGTGCGAGGACGACTGGGACAACGACGAGTGGGGCACGCTGCAGGAGCAGCCGGTGAGTACGACACTACGGGGATATTGATTATAAGAGCACGTAACTTAGACACAGTAGCGTAGCGTGCGTTATCGGGGCCCCGTATAAAAAAAATATTTGGCCCTTATATGGGGGTTAAGATTGCGTTATAGAATTTTGTCATTTGTATAATAAAAAAAATTAGAAAGTTTTTATTTTTTTTCCTAACACACTTTGGGGGCCTCAGTGTCCCGGGGGGGGCGTATAATTGATAGCCGCGATAAATATCTTAGTAATTGCAGCTGGGGTATGTGGGGAGAGTGTGAGTCAAACGCTGGATCGTTGCGCACTCTTTATTAAGGCGCTTTGTAGCGCGGGGCCCGATAAAATGGCGTGCGTGGACGCCGCACACGCATGCGTACTTATCACTAACTTAATATTAAGAGAGTATACTTACATTACAGTAGCGTTACCATGAGTTGGCTATCGAAAACTTACGTACGTTAAAAATCTATCGAGTTGTTTTTTTCATACGGCCGATTTTAGTTCTTAGCGTAACCACCGAGGCGATATCGAGTCTGTAACTTTTAAACTCATGGTAGTGCTACTGGCTCTAATTTGAATACAGCTGTCGTAAACTAAATAAACTAATAATAAAGAACCTACATAAACGTCCCCTGCCCCCTGAGACCCGGTTCCTGCGAATACATTGTACTTTATGTACGCGCTGGTTTAATATTAATAACGTGAATTGTGACATGTTTTTTTAACTATCTCATCCTGCCTCAGAGCGCGGAAGCGGAGCTAGCGAGTCCGTCGGAGACGTGGAACAACGCCGCGTGGGCCGAGCCGCCCGCGCCCGCGCGCGCGCGCCCCGCGCCCCAGCCCAGCGGGGACTCGCTCGGCGGCTGGGAGGACGGGGAGTTCGAGCCCATCGAGGAGAACATCGACGGTCAGTACCTACGCGTACACAGGGCGGGATGGGGCATCGGATAGTGCGGCGGCAAGAGACGTTGAACAGTGCCGCGTGGGCCCAACCCGCGCTGACTCGCTCGGCGGCTGGGAGGACGGGGAGTTCGAGCCCATCGAGGAGAACATCGACGGTCAGTACCTGCGTGTACACAGGGCGGGATGGTGCTCCCGGAGTCCGTCGGAAACGTGGAACAGCGCCGCGGGGGCCGAGTTAGTTAGTTACACGTTTGACTGGCGAGATGGTAGCCGGGAGTCGTGGATTCGATATCCACTTGGGACAATTAATATTCGTGTGATGAACACTGGTGTTTGTTAATTATTTATTTAAATTTATGTGTCTATCGCTGTTGTTTCTGATATGTGTAGGCACACAAGTGCTTGAGTAATTTACTTCAAAATACATTATATGTGATGTTCTGTCATATTTGTTGCTTGCTGTGCCAGAGATTTCCCATTATTTGTTTGCTCCTGTTCGTAGTGTGTATAATATAGCCTAAAAGCCTTCCTCGATGGGTGGTCTATCGAATACAAAAATAGTTTCCCAATTCGAACAAGTAGTTTATGAGATTTGCGCGTTCAAAGAAACATACTCTTCAACTTCTCTCTTCTTTAGTAATAAAAATCACTCTAGCCTTCCAAGTTCATTTCATGATTTATTTATTTCAGAGAACAACGCGTCCAAAATGGAGGAGATGCGGCGCAAGCGCGAGGAACGTAAGCTGCAGCGGCAGCGCGAGCTCGAGGCGCGGCGCACGGCGCGCGCGCACGGACCCATGAAGCTGGGCGCGCGCCCGCCGCCCGCGCCGCAGCCAAACCCGCTCTAGGGGACATACGTGAGCTACGGGCATCTACCTACCTACGACGATCAGGGGGCTTAGATAAAGTAACGACATCCAAACGATTACGAAGATCGAAAAGAATAAAATGTATAGGATTGACTTTCGACGCGATTAATCACGTGGGCAATCTAATGTCGATCCCAAACATTTTATTCCATTCGAATTTCGCTATCGTTTTGATGCCGCTGCTGTTTACAGAAACGCTCGCGCTTCCGAAGCGTGAGCCGGATCGTTCCGGCTCACGCTTCGGCGCATCTATGCTGTTCGTACAGCATAGATGCGCGCAGGCCGCGGACAACGCAAAGTGTTCCGTAATCGCTCTCCAACGGCTGTATACTGTTTGTTTTTACGCGTGAAATGCTTTTCGCAAATAACTGTATACCTACGCCCGAAATAACTAACGTCAATAAAGCGCCCCCATCGGCGCCCCGAACGATTGGTTGCTATAATTATCTACACTCACTGTAAGTAAGTGTACTGAAACGCCCTCCCTGCAGCCTATGCAGCTCTAGGCGAACTTACCAGTTGAAGGTCCGTGCGCTATAATTCACTGGCGGCACCTTGCGATGATCTATCTCTAACGGCTGTAGAAGCGAACTCGTCCCGATTTTCATAGCTGGCCTTAAATCTGAAGGCAGATTCTTCTTAGACCTATCTTATCGCTCGGATTCATTAAACGATTCCTTAGTGCCTAAGACCAGGTTCACACACAAGGTTGGTACGAAATTTATGTTCCAATACCGATTTTGGATATAGGTATGAAACATACAAACTTACTATGAGGTTTGAAATGTGTATTAAACATTCAATTTAACTTTATAGAAATGGACTTACATCGGCGTGTAGGTAATGCAAAGATAAATTCAGTTAATCTAAGTGTGGAAGATCACTTTACTCGTTTGTTGTTAAAGTCCAACCTCTTTAAATAAAGTATAATTTCTACGAAAATGAACGCCAAAGAGATTCTTTAGTAAATAAATTATTTAAAAAGCAGGTTTATTGCAGAAACTGTACTTGTTTAAAGAAGTTGGACATGACTAACATCATTATATCGTCTAGAGATACCAGGTAGGCGTGTTGCTTGCCTCACTAAAAGTGTTCCGTAATGCTTATGAAAACTGTATATTGCCTAGGGTGAAAATACGAGCGTTATATATGACAAATCGTTATATTAAACCGTCTATTCCTTTTATTATTTAACTATCGCAATCAAACCAATTTTTGTTTGTATTTACATAGAATATTATGCATTTATACATTAGATATCATGTAATTTTTAGTATTTAAATTGTACTTTTTTAATGTAACAATATCTCCATATTGTTTGAAATAACTCCACTTGTATCGATTCCCTCATCATCAGACGCAGTTTGGAACCCAGATCATCAAGTTAGCTTATAATATGAATGTCTTGTTCGAAAATGATCGATATTAGGGAACAAGTTTGTAAATTAAGATGCACCAAAATAGAACGCTCAAGTGAGACTAGGCGCCAGTAAGGCTAATAAAAGAATATTTTCTAATTGTACTTAGGATGAAGTCTGTAAGGAGATTTTAACGCCGAGCCGTTTAGGACAGAGACTAATAAGATTATCTAAGAAATTTGATTCCCTACCTGGAAATATTTGTTGGCTTTCGTATACAAAAGAAAAATATTCTATTAAAGTAAAATTATGGGGCGTATTTGGCTTCGCCGTCTCGGCCCTAAGCGGCTCTTGACTTAAAAGTCAGTGTATCGATCGATGATTCCCGATATTACACTGTTTTTATCGATTACCTTTGTATCTTGTTTATAGACATGCGAATGGTGAATGCTCATTTTACATAAAGATGGCAAATCCTTAATTTGACCATTCCACATGTCTTTAGACAATCCAAGTAAATATAAATAAATCAACGCAATGTTTTCCTCTAGCTTGTAACTATGCATGTAATCAAAATGTAATGTACAGATAAAACGTTTTGCTTTTCCCTAAAACGAAATGGGTGTGTGTGCAATCGGCAAATGAGGGTGTCAATTTGTTGTAAGTGCTTGTATGATGGTGGTTGTATGTGGTAACTGACATTCCAGGGCCGATACTTGACATTGTGAAACACCTTTACCGACCGCATGGAACAGTTTAACAACACAAAAAGCATATTTTGTGCGAGTCTTATTATCATTGTCTTATTGACTGATAACATCTTCCAAATTATATTTACATAACGCGGAATAAGGCAGTTTTAGAGGTCTTACCAGGTATTTTATTGTATCAAGTATCGAGGACTGATTTAGCCAATAGGATGAATAGGTGGTGTATTTTATATGTATTATTATTGCATATTATGAGAAAACTAACTACCAGACTGAAACGGTCTATGATTTTTTAATCAATATTAAATTTTTCTCATAGATACTTTGATTTATAACTTGTCAATAAATTCTTATTACATCACAATTGTCGTAATTTTGTAGGATCCTGTAATCCAATTCTTGTAATAAAAGTTTCTTATAATATCTATGGAGTCCTTATGTGCCCAAATTATCTATAACAATTTTGCTCATTGAATTTTTATTATCCAACTACGCTTTAGTGACACTCTTCGTGGTAAACTAATTCAGAAATCTATAGAAACACCAGATTTAAATGCAATAGTTAATGTATTATTTGTTTTCAATGATATTTATTACCAGTATAAGAATGTATGTATGGGGCATTATTTTGCATGAGTATTATTTTCTATCATACCCAGTAAAGTGCAGTTGATGTAATTTTCTTGTGTTATGTACGATTATGCCGCATAAGGAGCTGTCATACTGAATTATGTATGTCTAAAACGACCTGGAAACACTATATCCTTGTCCCATATTTACATGTGGTTGTATAGTCGACTAAGTATCTTGGGTCCTTTTGCGGCTTGGTATATGTATTGTATTAAAATGAGTGGATAACGAAATTCTTATTCTGTCAGCTATTAAAATTTACACTTCTGTAAATAAAAGTTTTAAAAATAATTATCGTTTTATTGATTCTAAGAATGCAGTCAAATGAAATGAAACAAGGCAATAAAGCGAATGTGTTTTTAATGACGCAGAATGTTACTATACATCTTTATTAACAAAAATAATTAAGTACAAAAGCGGGAAACTTAACATTAACTTAAAAATCTTCAAATAACAAAGCAACTAAAAACGTTAGTAGTGTTATTGCAAACAAATTACAAAAATATATACTAATTAAACACAATTATGTGCTAGAACACCCATAATCAATTAATCACCCCATCAAAGATAGTCATCAACAACAGCTGATCAATATTTTTGATGGATAAAGGAATTGACCCTGCAACTGTAACGCAACACCAAGCAGAAATCGCAACAAATAATATGAATAAAATCAAATTCCTAAAGTGTATTGATTTACAATATTTATCACAATCAAATCTTATAGCTAGTGGAAATGAATGAAATGCATTGAATATTTTCGTTTTATTTATAAAGTTCTTGAAGAACACTGATAAATAAATCAACATTAGGAAATATGTATTACACTGTGTATAGATAAAGTACAAAGAGATAAGTACATGGTGCTAGCAGCTACTATAGTAGAAATGATATCTTGAAAGAGTCTGTGGCTTCTGGTGGTGCGAAGTCTGCTCGGCCGCTGTGGCTACTTACAGTTTGGAGCGCAGGTCGGACGTCCCAGCGGCTAATTGTCAGGATGGATCATCGAATCTGGAACATTAACATCATTCATCAGTTTATGCAAGGTGTTAAGAAGACCTTCAGCAGCAAAATTCGGTTTGAAAGCGGCGACAACGTTAACAATGTAAAACGAACGCTGCGAGACAGAATATAGGTAGTGCGCCAATGTATAAGTAGACTATATAGGCGCCTATTCAATACTGCTTAGGTTACCTAACACAATCATAATAAAATTTCATCTCTTGTAATGTGGGCACATACATCGAGGAGGCGTAAACACTCGTTTCCAATAGTGCTATGGATTTGTAAAGCTCAAAAATTACTTGTGATATCACAAGTAAGATAGTACAGGATCCGTGGAGTATTTTTTCACTTGATTACTATCAAGCTAACTTTCCGTGAGTAGCTTCATTTTGATAAGACGCCCAACAATTTCCTGTGCGAAAATTTTTGATTGTGGTAGCTAACAGAGGTAGCAATGATAAAATATGTCGATTTGATGATTCTTCAATATTTATTACTAACTGAATTACCGTAGGACCGGGACAACGTACCACGGAATTTGTAGGACAATATGACCGTTACATTATAATATTAACTAAATAAATAAAAAAAAATCAGCTGGTTAGTAATAATTTTTGGTGATCTCGTTATCAATACATGTTGGAGGGGGAGGACTCTTTGATGAAACCATAGATTTTGTAGGACAAATATTTTTTTCAAATAATTTAGATAATTATCATAAGGTATAATAAAAACAATTCAGTTAGTAATAAATATTGAAGAATCATCAAATCGACATATTTTATCATTGCTACCTCTGTTAGCTACCACAATCAAACATTTTCCGATAGGAAATTGTTGGGCGTCTTATCAAAATTAAGCTACTCACGGAAAGTTAGCTTGATAGTAATCAAGTGAAAAAATACTCCACGGATCCTGTACTAAGAGAGATCACAATACAGACTCTTGATTATTTGAAATCCTCAATAATTAAAACCTTTTAATAAGGCCATATTTCATCGTCCGAGCCCATATACGTTCCCACCAAGGAGCACGAGCCTACCCTAAACTAGAACGATAAGGCCTTACCCAATACGATATACCTATGTATTAACGTGTACAAACCTCATGTTCATGGCGTTAGAGTTGCCCGGCTCGAGCTTGTAGCCGAGAGTCTCGTAGAACTTGATCAGCTTGTCCTTGCAGTCCAGGGACATCTTGTAGCAGCCGAGCTCTTGCGCCAGTAGAGAGACCGTCACCACTATCCTGAGGGTTTTATCTTATCATTAATATTACTTTAACTTTAAAACATTCGCTTTAATTCTATTCTAGAGGCTCCTACTTTTTTGAGACGGTTATAAAGATGCCGGCTTATAACTTCGATTGAATTTAGAACTTGTTTTTAGATTCCAAATTATCGGTCTGTGCGTCCAGTGTATTATAAGTTATCTAATGTATAATGTTTTATGGTAACTGCAATACAAGCCAAGCTTAGTGCAGTACCGAATGAAAATTTTAAACTTGTAACTTATTTACGGAAATAAAGATTTATTATTATTATTATTTATTATTAATTAAATACCTCGATAGTCTATTGGTAGCAAGGCTACCTGCTGGTAAACCAAATTTTTGTTGGACATCGTTATTATTCAAGTTAATTAAAAATTATATATATAAGTATAGGCTAGGTAAAGCTCAGCTACTGGAAAGTAGCATGCAGATTTGGTTGTTACTTAACCATGCGCGAACCTAAAGAATTTTCTTAATAATTGGCAAGGACCCTCGCCAATGCTATACATAAATTACTATTGAAATAAACAGTAACTTACAGCTTTCCTAGTTGTTTTCCTCTATAGGTGTCGTTGACGACGACGTCTTCCAAACGCCCACGCTGAAATTTGGAAAGTACAACTGATTTACATAATGTAATAGATGTTTATGATACGGTAAAATACAAACATGGCTGAAGAAAGCGTGTAGACTTGAGTCGTGTTAGGAGATGAGTTGTGTTGCATATGTTACGACGGTACACTTGAGGGTTGAATTTTTTTTCATTTTATGAAATTTATTCATGAGATTGTGTCAGTAATGAATTATATTTCTATTCCTTTTGGTTTCATCGACATTTTCATGGACGCTGTGTCCGGTAAATCGATGGGGGGGTTATTACATATCAGCGTGCGGATCGCTGAACATTATTAAGTTATTAACTGAAAGCGACTGAAACTGAGCCGAAAAAAATTAAAAGGAATATATTTTGTAAACTAACTATGCCAGCGCGGTAAAACGCGGATGAAGTAGGTATCCGCGTTTTTCCCAGTTTTTTACACATTTTCCACTGTTTCTTTGCTCCTATTGCTCGCAGCGTGATGTTTTATAGCCTTAAGCCTTCCTCGTTTAATAGACTATCCAACACAAAAAAGATTTTTCCGTTTTTCTAAATATTAGAACAGCTAGTGCAAGCTTTAGCACTTAAAAATTTTAAAGATGATTTCAATTCGAACCAATAGTTCTTGAGATTAGCGCGTTCAGACAAACAAACAAACTCTTCAGTCTTATAATATTAGTACAGATATACTTAGTATACACACCAAGGAACAGCCATGTATGAATTTAAGTTCAATGGTGAGTGTGGCGGCTCCAATGATCTTGGATACCCGCGTGTCTTCAATCACGGTGACGTAGTATCCACCAGCCTTTTTCATCTGTGTGAACCTGTCTGAAAATAAAAACAAACCTTGATCAGGACTGCATTGATCACTACAATTTGCGACATGGACAGGAATGGATGTAAAGGACAATATTATGGAACCATAAGCCCGAGCAGCCGTAGCTTTGAATTTAAGGGGACTACTACAGGAATTTTTCAAAATTGTACTAAATTGTATTTATAAGGCCTCCGCAGAATACCAGTGGCCGTGACGGCATTGTGTGCCGCCACGTCCTTATACTGAGCGGAGACCTTTTTGGTATTGAATTTAGTATTTTAAAATTGTTTTGTTTAAATCTCTATTTTAATTTAAGTTCACTCAGTTGTTTATTTCAATTTAATTTCATACCAAATAAATAATTTCTTTCTTTTCTTTCTTTCTTTAAATTGAACACTTATAGTACTCATTGTATTTTTAACAGTATGAATGATTTCAATGTTACTCTATTGGTTTAATGTTTATTTTTATAATATTTTAGTTTTGCCTTTCTTTTACTTTTTAGTTAGTAGATAGGTATACTTTTTTTTTTTCATATTTATGGGCTAACACTGAAAATCAGCGTTGAGGTTCCGTAGGTGCCACGGCGTAATGCTCAGTGCCTTTTTGGCACATTTTAGTCCAGTTTTAAGTTATATTCTATTTTCATATTTGTAATTTTGTGTGAGAATGTGCTATTTAGCTAAAATTATCTTACAAAAATACTACTTTCATGAATTTGTACTTCTTACTAGGTATGAACATTAATTTTTTTTTGTGCAAGCAATGTGTGTACATTTGTTCGGTTTTCATATATTTAACTAAATACACGTTAGGCTTAAATGCATAAGATAAAGTTATAGTATTTTACATTATTATTTTAATTTAGGTAGGATAAACCTGATTAAAATGCATAACTAAAGAAATCATTTTAATAGCTAATTACAACTTAGTTTGTCCTCTAAATCATAACAACGTACAACTATTAAATACGTAGTAGATTAGATAGTATATTAATGGCTAATTAGGTATAAGTATTTTGCAAGCGTGTTCATAGATCGTGGAGAATAAACCGGTTTTGTTATAACTTTCGCGTCGTGTCTCGAAGTACTATCGGGGACAGTGCTCAATTCGCACTTTACTTTATCAACACAGGCCGGCCGTAACTTCACTGTTAACGGTCTGGCGGATAGGTACCCGAATCAAATCACACCCTGGTCACGATAACTTTTGATACAGATCGAATCAAGTTTTAAAAAATTATACTAAAATTAGTATGGATCTACATGCGATATTAGGAGTAGCAAATCACATAACTACTTACTGCCCGAAGTTTCGACTGGGTTACACCAATCGTGGTCGCGAGCGAACTCGATTCGACGCGAACGCGAAAGTCTCTCAAAAAGTTATCGTTAAGTCTATGAAAGCACGTAAAAAATATGACGCGCTAGTTAATAGATAGTAGGTATGATCATACTCTGATAAATTATTTAGGCATAGGTAGGTATACTGTCGTAAGATTTTTATTTTGTACGTTTTAGATATCTATAATGACTTACTTAATTTAACACATTATACCTATTGCTAGCGGTTAGCTGAATTCTATAACTTGCGAAGTCTTTACAATATCAGGAACTTAACAAGACCTTTAAAAGGTCATTACCTCATTATCACACTGACTGGTCGGACGGTCCGACCACGCGAAGGCCGATCTAAATGCCACAAAGAATTCAACATTCTAGCTGCTTGTTGCTAGAACCTGTTTATACCTTCGCATTCTAATCATTATGTTATATATAAATTGATGATCCTTATCATTTCAAAATTCAGATATATTTATTGATTAGATACCAATTTCCGTAATAGATTTGGCTTAAAAAACAATAGGTAGGAAACTGTGAATCACAACATAGCTCTTAAAGATATAAGAGATTATATGTTTACACTGAGACACATCCAATATTTTATGTGTATTCAAAAACAAGTTATTTTTTAAACTATGTTAATGTCATAACTTACATTTCTTAGATAAATATTTTATGTATTCAGTTATTCTATTCTTCCGCTATCATAGTCCTGCATTGCAAAAATACATTCAATAAATTTTTTTGCAAATTAAATTGTTACTAATTATTCTAATACAGCAAATTAAAACAAAGAAATATATGAACCACTTGTAACTACTTCTTTCATTATAAAGAAAAATTATTTAAAGCTTATGAGGCCCTGCATCAAAACTAGTTGGTGAAGAGACTTAAAAATGAAGAATAAAGAACCTACTTAGTCATAATTTGAACACACTTTATGGGCTCCTGTAGCCTGGCGGCCCGTTTAATTGATTCAGCTGATATGATAGCACTAGCTATCCCCCTAGTAACTAAGATAGTTATTTATTTCATCCCATATACCTATAATAGATGTACCTATTTCATTTTAGAATAAATCTCATTAAACAGGACTGTTTAAACCACACCAAGGCCATGCAGCTGAAACTGGCATACCCTAGACACATAGATGTCAGAACTACTTTCCAGAAAATCGGGATAATGTACTTCATCATCATCATCCATCAGCATATCTCGGTCCACTGCAGGACATAAGCCTACCCATGCATGCATGCCACTTATCTCTTTCTTCAGCTTATAATAATGTACTTGTTTGGAACAAAACCAATTGAAAAAAGGATTTCTACCAATGTTCCATCATTTAAGTGATGATACTTTATCAATTATAACTCATAATTTTCCAACATGACTGATTAATAAAATGTGATGAAAATAAATAATAAGATTTTAAATACATACCATCGAAGACCTTTTTGGATACATTTCCAACACTGGTGAGCTGTCCGAGCAGCTGCAGGAAGCCTTTGTCATAGTCACCACGTTGCAGCGGCCGCACCACCATCCAGTCCTCGCCAGGCTGCGCAGCACTGATCTTTGGCTTGAACAAAGCTGGACTTTTGTTGAAGTCAAGCCTCTTTACTATTTCAGGAGGATACAGGTACTCTGAAAGCTCCTAAAATGAAACAACTCTACATGAATATTCAGATAATAGTTTTTATAAAGTATTTTTAAAACATTTATTTTTAAATTTAAGAAAAAGTTAAGATTAACGATAATCAAAAAGTACATAACTTACCCCACCAGAGCTGTATTTGTCCATTCCCATTTTGGCAAATTATTAATTTTATTAAACTTTTCAACACTGATCTGTAGGTAAAGTTGACTACCTACATTATTTACAATATCAGCTGATCTAGAACTCCAATTTCTACCGTGCTGGAATAAAATTTTAATATTATTAATAAAGAAATACTGCCTCCGTCACAACACAAAACACGACTTTCTGAATTTCCCAGCACGAAGCACAAGAGAAAAGCGAAAGTAACCTTCACTTACTTCGCTTGCCCGACATTCAATCAAAAATATAACAACGACGACGACGACGACCGACCTGCCAACTCGACTGACCGGCAATGTTGCCATTGCCAAGGTGAAAAGCTCCCTACGTCAAAATGACAAGACGCGAATCGTTAAAATATTTATCATATTTCTTATCAGTAGCCGTCACACGGTAAAATAAGTATTGTCAATATTCCTATTTTGATAATATCGCGAGTGGATTGATCGAACATTATTAAATCTAAAGTTATTAAATGTTGAATCTCTAATATACGCCTTTTACAAATGACTTCGTTAATGAAAAATGGACTATTTAATTGTTTGACAAAATATCGATATTATTCAACTTTAGTAAAGAATGTCGATAGAAGTGTGAAGTTTTGTACGCCAGCTATTCAAAATGTTCCCATTCGTCTGTTATTTTGGGAGCGGGATAGGAAAGGTGGTTATAACACGAAGCAAAAAATACCTTTCAAGGAACACATAACAAATGGTTACAAAAACCTAAAAAATGAAGTAGGCTTGTTATCTCAAGAAATTAAGGATTTGATTGAAACAGATCCACTTCTCGTCGCACGGCCAGGTAATTAATTTACAAATATTTCTTCCTGGTCTTTCAGGAAATCAAACGAATATTATCGAAACATTTGTGTAATAATTTGTTATTTCATGGTTAGGTTATGTTCATGAAAAGTCTAATTTATGTTTTTTTGTCTTCTGATTTCTTGTTTCACCTGCAGAACGATATTTTTACAATATATCTGTACCAAATAAATAAGTAGACAAAATGATTATCAGAATTTCAAGGGCTGTGTTTATGTTGAAAAAATATTGGCCAGTAGAATAATTACTTGCACGAAATTTTACATCATTGTGTATATGTCACCGGAAAATAACAAGACTCATAAGTTGATCACTTTTCTAGGTTGATCAACTCTCGGAAAATAATAAACAGCAATAGAAATGTACTATTTAATGTATTGAATTTTAGCTAATTGGTCGACATACAGTACCTAGTCATAATGTATTAATTAACTATATTGCTTGGAGCGCGGGATAAAAACATCTGTGAATTTCAACAGCCATTTATTCTTTTCTAAGAATTAATCAACTACCTAGAAAATTTATCAACTTATGAGTCTTGTTATTTTCCGGTGATATATACATTGAATAAATAATAATTACATGAATACTTTTTTGCTTGTGAAATTGATATTACAGTTAAAATTGAGAACTCACATAAAAGTTTACTAAGCTGTATTTATAAGTAAGATTTTAAACTTTCGTGTTCCATTACACTGAAATAAGTCTTTATGGGTCTTCACGCGATATTAGGAGTAGCAAAATTACATAGCTACTTACTGCCCGACGTTTCGACTGGGTTACACCAATCGTGTTCGTGTCACCAACAATTTTGCTACTCCTAATATCGCGTGAAGACCCATAAAGACTTATTTCAGTGTATTTATAAGAGTTTTTTTATTCACATTGTGTTCACTTTATTCATGTTGCAAATTTATTCTATCCTAAGAAATTTATAAAAATGATGTAGAATGCAGGTATAAAAAAAGATATTACTGTTTTCTACTCAGCTATGTGCCATTATGAAATCATATGTGGTGCAATAAATAAATAAATATAAAAGATTTAACTAAAGTATCAATAGCATAATTTTTTAAACTATAGGATCAAAATTTTAAAGTTATCAAAAGTTAAGTTTCATCTTTTTAGCGAATTAGTTTTTAATGAACATTTTCATTTTTTTAAATCACTTCAATTAGGTAGGTATTATAAATAATCTTTGTCTCATTGACAATTTTTGAAACGCAGAATACCTATTTTATAAAAAAATTAAAGGGCGAGATAATGTCAGATACTTTGCTCTTATGGCCAGTAAATTTTATTCACGACTTAAAAATTATCTTAATAACCTCACCATCCTCTTTTCATTTTCTCCAACCACCTGACTTGCTCATGTTAGTACCGTTTCAGAATATAAAAAAAACGTTTTGTTGGTTGCTGCCGAGATTCAATGTTTGCTTTCCTTTAAAACATTGACTATAAAATTAGAGATCCTATCAACCAGGTCCAAAATAAAAAAAAAACTTCAAATCATTCTACAATCTGTGGCAAAAATTGAATGAACGAAACGCACCTGTTGTTGAACTGTCAAATTCTTACGACAATCTGTGCTTTTCGTTCGGTGTTCGACTCAATACATTCAAAATAGAAAGCCGTTACCTGAATTCGCTGGAAGATTTAACTACTTCCTTTTTGTTTTTATTTGTGTCCTGAGATAAAAATAGTTCAGACAACCGATTTTAGAGGAGTGGGCCCGTTCGTAGCACCAAAAACGAATGTTTTCTAACATTGTGAGCGTTGACTCGTCGCCTGTTCCTAACGAGAAGAGTAACTTCAAAAATATTTATCAAAAGTTTCAATATTTTCTTGGTCGAGGAACAGATAACGGCAGTGAAATTAATAAAGACATGTTATCTGCTCGAGGAAGTATGGCAGCATCGGATGACAGTTATATCACTCCGGTCTCGTCAATGGGTGACCTGATGGCGATGTCGCCGAAGAAGTCTCCAGATCTACTAGAACAGCCTGATGTGACAAACGATCTTCTTACCGGAGCAGAGTTCGACAGCATTTGTGACGTCACTATGCAAGAAGTTCCACACTTTGATGATATGTTTATTGATGCTACTAGTCTTGACTACCTTGTGAAATGCGCTGAATCCAACCGAAACCACAACCTCATAGACAGAGGCAAAGAGAGCTTATTTGTGAAATTTGATCCATTATATGCCAAGAAAAGAGAAAATATGGGATCAACACACAGTGAGTCTGTAGCAGATTCTACGGAAGGGGATATTGGGTATGAGACAGGGAGTGCAGTATCTGGTTTCACAGACAGTCATGCGGCTACACCTAAACATTCATTGTCGGCTGGATCTATTCAGCTTTCTAGTGTTAAAGAAAAACCGATGCAAGTAGTGCCGCCAGTAGTGAACAGTGAGCCTCCAAAATCAAGTGCATCATATACTCGTCCCACTCCAGCTCTGATCCGGAGTGTGTCTGCTATTCTGACTCCAACTCAGGTAGCCACAGACAGACTTATAAGTATATCAGGAAACACTCCTCCAACCGCAGCTCCAAGGAGTCCTCGCTATCATAATTACAGCGTCCAAGAGATGGACCGTCTACAGACTCTGCGTGTGATATTACAAAAACAAGATCAAGAGGTACTTTTACTCAGGCAAGAAAACAGAGAACTAAGGTCCACATTGCAAGATATTGAACATAGGAATTCAAGGAGCACTGAAGATTTGGAAGCAAAAGTAAAGAAGTTGACAGATGAAAGAGACAGCTTGCTTGATAGAGAACATAAAATGATGCAGCAAATCAGTGAAAAGAATTTAAGCAACAAGCAAATGAGTATTGTTATGGAAGAATATGAGAAAACCATTTCTTCTTTGATTGGGGAACAACAAAGAGACAAGATAAGTTCTCATGAAAACCAAGAGAAACTAGTTGCTGAGAGAGATCAGGCACTGAATCATCTCGCTAGCATGGAGAGCTCCTTTAACGACTTGCTTGCGAAATATGAGAAATGCAAGAGTATTATTTTAGAAGTTAAAGAGAGGGAAAAGATTTTTGAACAGAAAATTTCTGAATATGAAGTTGGAATGAATAAGTATGAAGTCTTGTATAATAATCTCAAGCAAGTCACTTCTGATAACTTGGCTAAAGCTAATGAAACATTGGAAAGCATTAAAAAGAACCATAATGTTGAGATAACAAAGTTGAATGCTACAATTAAAAAGCATGAAATAACAATTGCATCATTACAAGAATCTCTGGTACAGAAGACTAGAGACAATGAAGAATTAACCCGAATATGTGATCAGCTCATCAATGAAGTACGTTGATGACACACATTTCTGGAGTATATCAAACTGGGATTGATTGGTGCTCTGTTTGTAAATCTTTGGAAGTATTCCTACCATTCTGGTCTCAAAAATTCCTGCTGTGATGAATCTCATTTTATCTTTTATCTTTTCAACAATGTCTCTAACTGTTAATACTTATAGATATTATGGAAAATATCTCTAGGAAACATAATTGGTTTGTTATTAATACCTTGATTATTTATTGTTGTTGCATGGAAGTATTTCACAAGAAATTATTATTGTAAACTGATATTAGGTGTTATATAACTTTTAGAAAGGTCTTTACTATATCTCCTTGTTGATTGATGTTGATGACTAAATAACATGTGAAGTACTTAAATATTATTGCTAGGTAATTTCGAAGTATTTATGTAAGTCTTGACATTATTATTATACACCTATGTTGACTAGACAAATTAGTTGTAAGTTGGTTGTGGTTTTGCAGAGATGGCTATGCTAGAAAATGTAAAAGCAGGTACTTTATAGAAATAATTAATCATGTTGATCAATTAGAGATAATCAACATAATCAACTAATATTAATTTAGTGCCCTTATAATTATGGTATCAGCCATCTTAAGTTGCTTAAACAAGAACTATGGTTTTACTTGATGTACTCTAGACTTCTGTTTTTTGTCAATTAAAATGTCTATCAATTTCAATTCTGGTTCTTTTCATTTAAATCATCCCTTAAACAGTCATAATTGATAACTTTTATCATTTCAAATCAAACATGAATCAATTTATTACCAATTAACACAAATTAATGTACTATTAGGCCTTAGGTTTATATTAAATCTGTTTACTATTGAGTCAATAAATTGATTAAGGTCTGTCGCACGGCAAAAACTCTTCTCGCAATAATGAGTGAAATTGATGACAACTGCAAGCCTGAACCTTCCATACCTTCATGCTTACAAGGCGACCTTTATTCCAGGGGAGACCGATGTCGTCTGGTGCTTCAACGACCAGTCGGTGCTAGACAAGTTCGTGACGACATGCGACAGCGACCACAATGAGGGGTACAGCACGTGCAAGCTGGAGATGAGCGAGGCGGGTCGGGCCCGGTTCCACGGTAACCTGGACGTGAGGGTGCCCAAGGATGGACGAATTAAGAAGGCAGGCTATTGCGCTATGCGCTCGCAGAGAGTCAGGGTAAGGTCGTACAAAAAAAGTTACATATAAAAACCGATTAAAGCTTAGGGCTCTGGCACACGAGCAGTAAATTGAGGAGAGGAGAGACGACTACAGTCGCCGTCTTTTGTCGGCAACTAACTGGCGCTGGCACTGGCTGACAGCTAGTTCGTCGTGGCACTAGAAGACTTGGTCAAGATTCCCATGACGCTGCCCTACGGCGATGAGGTAGCTACGCCGCGGTGTCTTAGTCGGTAAACCGCCTGGGCATTGCACCTCGCAAAGGAGCCGTAGCTGGCATTTACTATCTCTTCGCCAGTCGCTGGGAAGTCTGACGCACCTCTGGGAGAAAACCCCCTTTCCTAGTGGACGGTGCGAAAAGCGTTTCACTGCGATAAAAAAAGTCTGCCTCTGTAACAATTCCATTTAAAATTCAAATGGAAATAATATGTATTAAAATGTACAAAATCATCTTTATTGTTTCAGAAATCTTTTAAACGAGAAGGGACATTCAATTGGCATTTATACAACACATTAGTATTGAAAGTGAGAGGCGACGGAAGATCATATTTGCTTAACATGTCTTGCGAAGGGTATTACGACATTATGTGGAACGATATTTATCATTACGTGCTGTATACAAGAGGAGGTCCTTACTGGCAGATTTCAAAAGTATGTATAAAGGAGTTAGGATCAAAAGGCGGTATACTTAAACTTAGTTGTATCACTCGATCTTAGTAGTAGTAAATAACGGTTTAACGGCCTTGATTTTAAAATCATACGGCCAAATCTTCATTGAATGGGTTTTACCAATTTTGACTTTCACACACACATGCACACACACTCACACGGTCACACCCAGATTCACACTCTCTCACTCGATCTTGTATGGAGATGGCGAATTAATAGATACATTAATATTTCAGATTCCCTTTTCAAAATTCGTCTTTGGATCGAAAGGAAGAATACAAGATAAACAAAATAGGATAAAGCTGGACAAAATCACTCACTTTGGTATATCATGTGGTGACAAGATTCCTGGAAGATTCAATTTAGAAATAGAGTATATTGGTAAGTCTATGCTGAATTAGGCGGTTAACTCATTGACCGCACGGCATACTTTGGTATGAAAATATCTTATTTTGTATAGAAAACATGCGTGCTACTACTTTCAATGTGTAGTAGCATGCATGTATGTGTATACGCTTCATACAATAAAATTTGCTGTCTCGCATACCGCGGCGGAGCGCGGTGCAGTTTTAATCGCCGTAATCTTCGAATTGTTATGGCCTTCTCTCAGTACTACTGAGTTAAATATTACGAAGAAGCGTATTGGATGGTAGAGAATAGTATTGCAATAAATAAATGGTGATAGACTCGAGTCTAGTCAGTTTATACCTTGATTCCTGAGTTACTAAAATGACCACTTAATAAATACTATAATTACCAGTTGTACCAACTAAATAAAAGGTTTTGTGTTTAGGACCTTAATTATGTAAGCATTCTTAGGTATAATATAGGTATTCAAGTATGGGTGTAGGTGGTTGTAGGTGCACAGCTGTAATATTTTATTTATCATTTCAGTGTTCGATAAATACTGTTAGCCATCTCCAAAATTAATTCATTTAAGAAGCTTAGTATACTATGTACATATTTTGATAAAAATATTAATTGTATTTTGTTACAGGTTTGGAGTTTGATCCAACACATGAAGAAGAGTTTGCTTACGAAATGTACAAAACTGATAGATATATAGTAGGAGTGTAAATAGAGAATGTTTTAATAAATAAAATTAGTATTGAAGACGATTGTTTTATTATATTCCTAAAACACTACACTGAATTTGCTTTGGTTGATTTGCAGTCAATTCTCTTAAGTGGCTCGAGGGAGCATTTGCTGGTGCGCGCTCTTACACTACCTAATGTGTGGGTTCGATAACCACCCAAGTGACAAATATTTGTATGATGAGCTTCAGTTAATTCGTGTGTGTGGGTGGATCCCTATAGAATACATGCATATATGTAGATATGAGTATATTCAACTCTTGAATTCGATTTGCGTAACTGAAGTGCAAGAAGTTCCTTTGGAATCGGATCATCATAGGTGGCTTAGCAGTTGACAACATTTTGAGGATAATATCTTGCAGAAGCTATTACTTATATTAAG
Source organism: Maruca vitrata (assembly GCA_039566165.1). Lineage (NCBI taxonomy): Eukaryota > Metazoa > Arthropoda > Insecta > Lepidoptera > Crambidae > Maruca > Maruca vitrata. The sequence goes on from CM076928.1 coordinate 8,337,642, forward strand.
TAGGTAAAAATTTAACTTCCATTCGAAACAAAAGTACAAGTTAAAAAGAGAGTCTAATTTAATTGTATCGTTAAAAAGAATTGAATTGGCCCTAAATTCCTGAACGTAAGAACGGAAATTTAAAAAAGTTACTGTCAAAGCAACATGTCAAACCGAAAAGGGCCAAGTGACTGATGTCATCATCGCTAATTTATATTTTATGTGGATGTTTATTTAATTCTAAAAGCAGATTTGTTATTATTATGTGATTTTTACTTTTCATAAAGAATTAAAACTTTTAAATACTTTGTACAGTCTTCAGTTTAGTGTGAATGGTTCGAGGACACTGAGGTAGGTTACATTGCCTAATTTGTACGCAACATTCCTTTTTGTTCGGATTCGTTGCACTGTGCGTGGGTTGTTAACATTTCATTTATTACATTTGTTAACTGCGTACAGTGCGTGTCATTCCACAGATTTTGTATCTGTTTAGATATATCAACATTCCGTATGACTCAGTTCCCTTTGCTAAGTTTTGTATGTACTCGCATTGATACATATGACGTTATTGTTTGTATGTATTTACATATTGTCCCTTTATCGTTTCAGGCCGGACCATGTGTTCACTATTTGGTCTAGTACTATAGATTTTCGTAGTAGTGACAACTGTGGACAGTACCATGTCAGGTACAGAGCAGAATATAGTGAACTCTATGCAACAATTGTCTGTGCAGCCAAGTATCAGTGGCCCAACCGAGAAGCCCACTCAAGTAGTCACTCCTGCTGTGAAACCTTCAGCAGCCAAGGTAACTCCAGTAAAGGTGAACACTGTTTCTCCTGCGATCGCGACTATCGATCGCCTCCTCAGTCTCGGCGCCAACGTTCCTCCGCCGCCGCCCGTCATCACCCGATCATCAGACATGGACCCACACACGGTAGAACAATTAAGAGCTGTCAAGGAGCTACTGACTACACAGGAAGAAGAGGCGCAAAATTTAAGAGACCTTAATCGCGAGTTAAGAGACCGCTTAGAAGAATGTGAAAACAAAATAAAAAAACTCACTGAACAAAATGAAGAATATGCAGAAAAAGAGAAGTCTCTCTCACAGCGTGTTGCTGAAAAGGTGAGAAACAATAAACAGATGAGTGTGGTTATGGAGGAATATGAACGCACTATCTCTTCACTTATTGGTGAGCGTGAGACAGAAGCTAAGAGGTGGACGGAGGAGAGAGGCACTCTGATAAGAGAGCGTGATGAAGCAGCGGCACACTTGGCCTCAATGGAGCATGCATTCAATGATGTCCACACTAAATATGAAAGGTGCAAGGTAATAATACAAGGTTACAAAGGTAATGAGGAAACATTGAAACGGACTGTTGAAGAGAATAATGATGCTATACAGAAATTAGAGGCTAGGTATGAAACATTGAGACAGCATGCAATGCAACAACTTAACAAGGCAAATGCTGAGCTTGACTCTGTTAAGAAGGTCCACCAAGCAGAGATTTTGAAGCTGAATGCCATGCTCAAGAAAAGTGAGGTACATGCATCCTCCTTACAAGAGTCACTGGCTCAGAAAATTAAAGATAACGAGGAGCTCACAGCCATTTGTGATGAATTAATCAACAAGGTTGGTTAAAAATTTGTAATAACATTTTCATTTTCATAACATGCATTTTATAATATTTGTATGCAGTTGGTAATAATTATTTAAAATTAGTGTATAATTAATTACACTTACTGTAATTAATATGTATCCGGAGCATTTTATTACTTACATATAAAACTGAGCTGTTACCATTACAATTTCTGGAAATTCTCCTCTTGACACCTTACCTTAATGTAGTTCTTTAAATATTTGTGCAATCAATGTGTCACTTTTTTTATTTTTGTACAACTTTATAATTTAGAATTTAAGTTTTTAATAGATTGTGACATTTTTGCTGTTGTTAATTTGTGACCTGTGAGATTTGAATTTTGTATGGTTTAATGTGAATTGGTGCATATTCTAAATTTATGATTACTTCAATTAATAATATTAAATTTCTTCTGAAAATTAAGTAGCTCCAGGCACAGCACACTTGCTAGTTTGTTCATTTGATGTTTAGGGACATGATTCATAATATCCAAAGATACAAAATAGAGATTTGTGCTTTCTTTATACATAATACAGAAAGCTCAAAGCTCTCAAATGCAGTATTTATTGAGATTTGGAGTGTCTAAGGAATTAGGGTCATTATTTTTATATGGATACTCCTATTTCCTCATGAATCCTAGCTGCCATATATTATTATGTTGAAATCAGCTTCTTTGTATAAATAAATTATAAGTATGTAAAAGTTATAATATGTGCTTAAATTAATTGTAGTATTAATCATTCAAAATGTTATTATGTTACTGTCATGTTTAGTGCTAGTTATACGGAAACCTCTGCAACATCTATAGTTAAAATTTAGATACATTTTCATTAACACAATTAATTTTTGTTTCATCTAGTCTATAAAATTAAATAATTTTATGCTTTGAGAACAATATCTAATCTATGGCAATAATGCTTTACTAGGTATACTTTCAGAATAAAAAAGTATCAATATGCTGATATAATAATATAACTATTGTTGAAAACAGTTCTACTGCTATTAGTAGAGAGTAAAAAAAATATCTTATTGCATTATCAGCACACCCAACCAGCTCCTTTTGATGCTTGCCACTTTCCTCTTATCAAGTTTGAACTGTGCTTCTTATGACTGCTATGTAGAATTATCAAGATGATACAGTATACCAAAAACTTAAATGGTACCTAATATATTTATGGAATATAATTTTTAATTGGTCCTTAGTTTATTAATTTATTAACACAATTAACTTAGATAAACCTGAGATTTACATGTGCCTTTCGAAATCTAACTATCACCATCCATCCAGTCCATAAATGAGATTAATTAGAATACATCTAAAATAAAATTAATTACATATACACAATTAATTTGAATAATTTTCCACAATAATAAACAGTCTCATGTTTCCTGTGAATTAGAAGGATAAATTAAATTAAAACTAACAGTGGATAAATAAATCTTACTAAAACATAACAAAAGTATTCAACATTCCACAATGTTATTTTTGTAGGTCTTTTTTTTTGTGAAAGAATGTGTTGTCCTCAATTTGAATAAATCATGATCATAATTACTATGACTTTAAATGTATTGTTTCAATTGAAAGTATTCATTATGCTTTTTTATCTGTGTAAGATTGGAATCGGCTTAACAGAAATAATTATGATATATACATAGTATATTTTTTGTTAGTGTAAGTATAATTTGTAATTTTATTACATTTTTTTATAAATTCGTGTAACTATGAATCACCTTCAATTTATTCATGTGAATAGAAAAATAAATTGATTCATTTGTATTATTTATCTTCATTTCCGAAATGTACCAAGTTATTTTTATTTACATTACATTTAAATGCTTTTAGTTTACAAAAATAGGTTGACAAGATTGATTTTGAGGAAAAGGGAAATAAACATGAACTTAAAATCAAGGAATTTATTTACATTTATACATTTTTTTTTAAATTTTCAAATCCAAATTTTACAAAAGATTCTCATAATCTTGGAAGACTAACAAGTGCGCCTGCAAAACAATATTTGATAGAAGAAAGAAATATTTACATCTTTCACAATTTTTTCTTCAGAAACTTGTATGTGTCCTTACTAACTAAATAGCTAACTGCAGAAACAACTGTTGACACGGCAGTGACGCCACACAGAGCCTGCATTGCAGGGTGATCCACATAACCAAACACAGGGGAAGCTAGTGTTGTGCCAACCTGAAAAAAAATATTGTTGTTAATTTAAATAATAAGCTTTTTACTACAGAAAAACATTATGGGATAGGTATTTAAAGAAAAGGAAAAGCGTTTGGTCTTTAATCGGTAAAGAAATTAGGGTAAATACATTTAAAATTAATTTCATCATCTTAGCGCAAAGTCCCTAAGAGTTTATATATGTTGTAGCTAGTTCGTAATACACAATAGACTCATGTCATATGAGTAAATAAATGGCAGAGTAAAAATTATATTTTAATTACCAGCAAAAGTTGAATTGCTGTATTAACTTTGCTTATAGTTGTAGGAGCCAGTTGTGCAGTAGCATGTGTTACATCAAAATACCTGCTCAAGGTTCTCTGAAATAAATGAAAAAAATGTTTAAAGAAATCTTCAAAATACAAGAAAATATGTAGGCACATTATTTTAATAATTTAATTGCAATAATTAATTATAGACTATTATTTCATCAGTCTTTTAGTATTAGTACTAGGACATAAATAATATTGTCCTGTCAGTCAGTACAATGCCCTCCAAAGTGACCACAAAGAATTTACAAAGAGTATTATTATAAACACTTACTGGTGGTGGCAAACTCATATATCTTATGACAAACCCAGCTGCTACTAGGGCAGCATCCCTGCCTACAATTAGTAGAGTCAAGCTGAGTGGTATAAGGTTCTGCCAAGTGAGGGTGATGAATAATGTGGCTATCAAAACTTTGTCAGCCAGTGGGTCTAGGAAGGAACCCATTTTAGAAGATTGGCCCTTCCAATTTCGTGCTATCCATCCATCCAACTGCAATAAAACAAAATTTTGATGTTAACTTTTAAGAGAAACATAAAAAAAGTTTCAGTAGCTTTTTTTTATTCCCATTACATGCTGTCATTATTTAAGTTTTAAAGAGAAAGCACATTTTGCCAAATTCTTATCAACGAACAAATTCCTAAAAGTCTAAACAAAACTTATCATGAATGTGTAATAATGTTTTTTTTTATAAATTATTTGACATTATACCTACCATTACCTACCATTGGTGCTGAATAGGATAGGATCTATGTTATACCACTTACCAAATCTGTTACACCTGCAAAAACCATCAAACCCAATGCCAGTGAATAGTTGTCTTGAAGAATTACATATCCTAGATAAGGAGACATTATTATTCTTGCTACACATAATACATTTGGTATTGTGTATACTTTGTCTTTCTGGAAAACAATGATAAGTTTGTTATTTAATATATAATCTCTACATATAGAACCTTAAAATAGAAATGTTTAGTAAATAAACTTAACTTGAACAGTCTAAAAATACATACCTCAACAACTTCATCAAACCTTTCTTTAACTTTGGCTTTTGTTTCTAGAATATCCTTTATAATGTGCTCTTTTTTAACTCTTAACTTTTCTCCTGTGACATCTCTTTGATGTCTAATGTCTCTTACTATTTCTTCGCCTTTCTGTCTGATCCTCTGTTCTGTATCTTTTAACTGTTCTTTTTTGTGCTCTATTACTTCCTTTATTGCTTCAGTTCTCTTGTCCAAGTTGATGAAATGTTTTTTACTGTCAGATGAATACCATGTTAGTGATAGAGGAACAGCTGGGAAATTCGATTGAACCCTTTTATTTGCAATAAGAGTGTATTGTCGCAAAATAACATAATTATCACCACTCCGAATTGTTTGGTTACACAGTAACTTCGAGAAGTTATTAAATAAACTACTTCGTGCTATGAATCTCATAACTAGCAGATGTATAAGCCGATTTGTTTGAATAAAATTGTAATATTCGTACAATGGACCAATAAAAAAAAACAAAATAAGAGTTTTGTGCTCATAACATTTTTATAACCTCAAAAATTTGCAAAGTGACGTTGACATTACACTTTTTAAATTTTCTGGCCTGGAACCTTTGTGCTTATATGGAAATAAAAAGGTTACTGCGAGATCCGAATGATTTACATTTAATACCTAGCTCATCATTGCAGTGGCGTAACTACAGGGTGGCAAGTCGGCAAAATGCCACGGGCCCCCACCCGGTAGGGTCCCCAGCCGAAAGGGGCCCCCGGTCATAGCAGAATCTCAACTGCCAACACACATACACATTAAGATAAAAAAAGGACGTGGTGTGCACGGGGCCCCATCTGAAGAATTTTGCCACGGACTTCAACGGGTATAGTTACGCCACTGCATCATTGATGTTAAATATTTATGGTTTACTGTGAAATAAAAAGATAATAAGTAATACCTGTGTGATAAAATCTTTTGCTTCTTTTCGAGTCGATGGCAAAATCAAATGTATCTGTCCCTGTATTCGGCCACACGAACTAACTGTCTAGGGCTTCCACAATTTTTAGGAAGCCTCGTCGACTTTTCAGTCTCTGACAAACCTCATTGTGTAGCCATGCATAGGGTGTTTCTGATATCTGTCTATCTTATTTTGCTCTACAATTCAAAAGCAATTCCAGCAAGTGGATATAGCATAGGCAGCGGAGTCGGTTTGAAGCAACCAGAAATGATCCGGCACGATTCGTTTAGAGCTATATCGAAAAGCTTAGCGTAAGGTCTCTCTACTCCAGACAGGACACGCATATTCACCAGCTGAGAAGCAAAGCGCCATTGCAGTTGTCCGCAGAACATTATACTCCATTCCATTTATGAAGTCCTTTTTGACATTTCGAAGAACGTAACTCTGCACGTTTCAAATAAATCCAATTTAATATCACTTTTTGTGTTTAGTAGGAAATCGTTATTTAAAAAATATACAATTATGCAAAAAAACCCTACAATTAATTTACAAGCAAAATTAACTTATTGTTTTTGATCTAACTATTGTTTCTATATCTGAACTTCAAAATAAAATAATATTTTTTTGCGCGTATGCAGTTACGTACTATGGTTTATGTTTTACTTTTAAACGTAGTGACGTGCCTCAAGTATTCGGTTAGTTAAACCGATCATTCGCGAATGAAAATGAATCTAGCGGCAATGGGACTGCTTATAACTTTAATGCATTTTACAATAAAACGTAATAAAAAGTGCAGTCCTTTGCAGGTAATATGTAAACTGATTAAATAACAAAAGAAATTATTAATCAAGCAGTGATGATTAATAACTATAAAATCAAATATAAAAACTTAAATGAATTGTTTGTTTTTATTTTAATCTGATGCTCATAGTAACTGTTGAGTTACTCCATTACGCGATACAATTCGTATAATTAATTTAGTGTTGCAACTATAGGTACTCGGTGCAAACACTCCCGGCAGTAAACGGTGTCAAACATTCGGTGCCATTATTTAACGAGTCTTTGACACGAGCCTATAACTGTTATGATCCTTTAAACTCTCTGTAAATTTTAAATTACTTAACTATCGTTATTCATTATTATTATACTAAACATCCAATCGTGTATTTCTTTTTTTTGACAAAAAACAAGTTTGGAAGTTTTGCATGTCTGAACACTCCCGGCAGTAAACGGTGTCAAACATTCGGTGCCATTAATTAACGAGTCTTTGACACGAGCCTATAACTGTTATGATCCTTTAAACTCTCTGTAAATTTTAAATTACTTAACTATCGTTATTCATTATTATTATACTAAACATCCAATCGTGTATTTCTTTTTTTGACAAAAAACAAGTTTGGAAGTTTTGCATGTCTAAAATTGTTCTTTCGATAATTTTTATTAACCTTAGTTTTTGAAAGTTAATTCGATTTAAATTTGTTACAAATCGAGAATCGTTGCCGGTGAATATCGATTTCTAAGGGTACTTCCCTAGTACTGAACTATTGACATCTGTCAAAAAGGACTTCATAATTGGAATAGAGTATAGGTGCAGCACAACATTAAGTGTGATAAATGATAAAATACCATTAAAGATGAACAATTATTCTCGACTATACGATTCGGACAATAAAATAAGTCAATGTCACTGTCATTGGGGCTAATGTCATAATACAATGACAATGACAGCGACTTTTGTTGATTGTATTTTTTTGTAAGTTGAATTTGTTCTTCAAACAAGATCTTGTGTTCTCAATATCAGTAAAAACATACACAGTTCATTTATTGCTTATGGAATTGTATTATTATTTATAATATTATGTGAATTCGTGTCGGGAGTTGACGATTAAAAGGAAATATGATTAAGTGAGCCTCTTCTGTATTTGGTGGTAAGAATACTTCCTACCTGCTTTGTTGCTCTGGCGATTGTGTAATTTTAAATTTAGAAATCCTAATATGTTTCTGTAGTGGTCAATTTTATTTGCCCAATTTTTCAATATCATTAGGAACTGTTTTATATTATCAGTAACATTAATTAATATATTTTCCAGATCATAAGTTATTTTGGTCAGTTCCATTATATCCTTTGCTCATAGCAACCACCCAATGCATGGACAGTCATGTCATTGACTTCTGACCTGCTAGGGTCAGTAATACAACAAGTAGATAAGGCACTGACATAATTGTCTGTTTACTTTTACTAGGTAATTTACATTTAATTAATAATCACTACATCTGAGTATCAGTAGAGGAAACTTCCATCAAATTCATAGTATCAACATTGTATGAAATTATATAAAAAAATCTTTGAAATTTTTATTAAATACAATTCTTTCTATTTAAGTTGTCACAATGTTATGAGACTGTAATATTTGTGATCTTATATTATTATCTTCAGTTTAGAACTGTTTAAAAGTTTTGATATATCTTTATTTAGATAAAAAACAAAGCACAATGAAGGAGGAGGAGCTTAAGTATTTGTTGCATCTCCTTGATGATATATCTGAGGAGATATTTGAGGTATGTACACACCAATTAAAGGCAAAATATTAAAGGATAACAAATTTCATAGAATTACTTAACTATTATTGTCAATTTACTTTCAATAAATGTCATCTTATTTATTTCAGGAAATCTTAAAGTACTTCTATGACACAGAGGACTCTAAACCACAAGCAGACATTTCAAATGATACTATTGAATATTTAAAAATAAGCCTAGGAAACAATCCAGTCACTACATCCACAGTTATACAATTTATCCAAGACCACTCTCAAAATGAAACCATTACAAATAAATTACAAAATATTTATTTGGATGTCATGAGAAATGAATTTGCAGAGAACAATTGTTCTGATAAACTTATTTCTTTGATCTCTTTAGTCAAGTGGGAAGAGAAGTTTTTGAATTTGTTTATTCAGCATATACTAACACCATTATCTGAAGACTCATTTAGACAGTATAGAAAACAAATACTCCTAAGTCTCATACCACATGACCAACCTTATTTGTTAAGCATTTCATCAGAGGCCATGCAAAAGAATGAGCCCCAAAGAGAATTCAAACTTACGCCAGAATACATGTTAGAGCTATGTTATCAAGACAAAACACATTGGCTGCTGAAGGCGGCCGAAGTTTACAAAAACCAACTCCATGATATGGAAAATGTTACATTTAAGATAAACAATTTCACCAAACAAATACTCATTATGGTACTCATTGACCTGACAAATAGTGCAGAAACATATGATCTCTCTTCCTTGGTCCACCAGCTTACTAATATATTCTCCATACTGGATACATATTCTACTGCAGATCATCAGCTGCAGTTTTACCTGATGGAAATAAAAAGAGAATTGACAGTTATCAAGTTCTGTCTGGAGAACAACTGCAAGATCATGACAACTTCTATTTTCAGCCAAGTTTTGCAACAAAGTGCATTGAGTGTCATATCTCAGGTGTGTAGGCTCTCTAAAGTGGACAGATACAAAGTATCAAGACTTTTGAATACCAACAACGACTTTATGACTGATTTGGCAGTTTTAAAAAAGAAAACTGATGTTAAAACAATTGTTGAAAGTGTTAATTGGGATGTTCTTACTTACAACAGCTATTGTGCAATAACTACAATCATTGATACCATACTAAAATGTTCTGAAGGTATTGAAGACCACCAGGAAACCAATTCTTCTTTGGAAGAGATTAAGCGTTTGCTCTTATCAATACAGCCTTTACAGTATTGTATTGAAGTTATTGAGAATATTTTCTCCTGTCTCTTTTTGAGATATGAGTATTTCTCTCACTATGAGCATACTCAAGAAGTGCCATGTGGCACCCATTCTGAGTGCTCTTACTTTTATTCTAAGAAGCAGAGTAAGAGTCCAAATACTACAAAAAGTAACAATGCTGGGTTCATGTGTAATGCATTGACTACACAAATTGTACTGAACACTCTAAAGTTATGTTTAGAGAAGCTAGAAACTAATCTGAAGCATGATGAACTTGACCAAAGTGTCAGTGCAAGATTTAAGAACTTAGTGAGGATTGTGAATCACTCATTATGGAAGCTGCAGTTGGTGTCCACTCTATCCCCAGACACTAACCCATTGCAGTTGAAATTGTGCCTTGACTATGTGGAAGTGGATGAGAGTAGTGAGGAAGACAACCGCGAATTTGAACTGAAAACCCTTAGAAGAAAACCCAAAATGAGAAGGAGGCACCACAACAAACATGACCCTGATCAGGTTATGTTATCCTCTACAATTTCAGCCAATGATGATGGTAAGTAGTTATTCTTGATCTTCATTCATATGTACTTTTTTGTGTTAGGTTGAGACTTACACCATCAAAAGCTTATGGCATATTAAAGTTTACCCCACAACTTTACACACAGTCCTTACATAGCTTTTAAGACTTATTTTTAATTAAAATTGTATGAATGAAACCATATAAATAGATCATAATATTTTATATTGCAGCAGTCCTGTCTACCAAAAGTAGCAGCATAGACTTCATCTCCATTATGTTAGCGAAACCCAACTGTCTAGTGGCATTGGCTCTTTATAACAACGATTTTTCCAAAGCAAATCAGATTTTGGAGGTAAGTAAAACTATTATTAAATCCAAATTTTTATGTAATTTCATAGATACTATTCTACTACTACTACGCGTTACGACCCAACCTTTGATTGGGTCACATGTAAATAAATATACCATGAAGGTAATTCACTAAAGAATAGTGCCTATGTTGTTGAACTTTTTAACCATAATATTTTTTTTAAGTAGGTTAAGGTTCTTAGGGAAAACATTATTCCGAACCCTTTTCTGTATAATACTAATACCGCCATAGGCTGGCTTGGAACAGCCAAGGGTGCTGAACCATATCAAAGTTGCCTATCTTGTATCTTGAACATTATCATTTTGTATCAAGGCGACTATCTTTACAAGACTCGCTTATTGGGGTGATATTAGGTGTATCCATTTTAAATAGTTCTAATTAAATGTTCAAACTCTTCATAACTGTTCCTTTCACTTTTTGTCGGCTCGTACAATACTTCGTGACCTTTTGTAGTCTTGAGCAAGCCTGGAGGATTCGTGATGAAGTAGGTTTTAGCTTCTTCTATAGTTTTGTTTGGTTTGAAAAACTTGCAGAATAAACAACAACAGCATAAACCTGAAATTTCATTCAAATATAATGTTGACTATAGAAACCATTCTCTCAAAATCATAACCATCTAATTTTTACCTCTTGTACACCAGAGAGGAATTGCAAAAGCTAGATAAACAAAGAACCATATCCTTATAATCTTCCACAACCGCTGCAAACATGTGGCAATGGGTTGAATTCCAGTTTCGTAATCTCTAAACAGACATTTAAATCCAATTTCTCCTTCAGCGCAACTATTGTTTTGCAAACCGAACAGTCTTCGAATGAGGTTTTGAAGGCCGCTTTCTGCTGCCTCTGCAAAATATTATTAAATAGGATAATGATGTGTGCACACTAACTTACTTCAAATGTCGTCGTGCATATACAGTTACACACAAGAAAGTGCTAGTTTATTTCGCTTCGAGCTATAAAACTTTAAAGAATAAGATTTGACATGTTTCCCATTAAATCTGGTTACTGGAATAGTTTTCTTTGTAAGATTTTAGACTTTCGCGTTCCATTACACTAAAATTAGTCTTTATGGGTCCCATAAAGACTAAATTATAGTTTTCTTTGTTGTATACCTTTATTAATATAACCATAGGTTAAATTCGAATTTGTGTCATGTATACTTTCCTCATAATATTCACTCAACAGATAGTCATAGTTGTAATCAGTTCCAATATTGGAAATGTCTCTGATTTGAGTTGAACGGCTCGTTTGCTGAAACAATAGACTTGTTATGAATCATGTATTGGAATCGCATGTTCCACGCGCGTGACTAATAATTGTTATACCTACATTATATTTTTAAAACAAACAAAGCTGTAGATAATTTAAATTCGCTATTTTAAACTGTAGGTATATTTGCTGATTATTTCCTAAAACCACTGATAACTCGATCGATTTTAATATACTCTCGTTTAGTAATTGTATTTAAATAACACTAATAGCTTTTATGTTATGATGATTCATTACATACCTTATCGGTAAATTGAGTAAAAACACCTAGCTCATGGTATGCTTCTATAGTAACGGTGGTAAACTGCGTTTTATAGTTAGATTTTAATATATTTTTCTGCCCATTATATTCTAATCTGAAATAAAATAAATATTAGGGGCTGTTTACCTATCTTTATCTTTCCAATTAGAAGATAATTTCAGTTAATGAGGTCATACCTATCAGTTACCCTGTTCTGTAAATTATAATTGGTTAAATCATGCTTTCTGATTGATTCATAGTCATCATCATAAAGGAGTTTATTTATTTTAGAAACCACATTCCTACTTAGCAAATTATTACGAGAACGTAGGGAGACTGCGCTGTCTATATGTATGGGCTTAAATAACCATATTATTAGGTATAGCAACATGAATTATTAAACATGTTTCGATCAAAGTTATGCAGTATCATTGCAATATTATTGTTGATTAAATGTCTGATTGACGGATGCTTATTATGTAAACAAAGGCCATAGACTGCTTGCGATAGCAACTCAAAGAGTTATAATGTGTTTATTATTAAATCTGTTTCCCCAGATGTTCGACTTGGCCGACTCTGAGATCGCAACAGAAGTGACATTCACTGAGCATCTCAGACACCTCGTGGCGAAGATTAAGAACATTATCTATTACAGAGACGACACACCATATCCGACGAAGGAGCTGTCCGCCCTGTCGGTGGTCTCCACAGAGGTCATGGGACTCGTAGAGGGCTTCCTGGCCTCAAACAGGGCACCCAACTCGTTCGATATAATCGAACTAGCAACACGCCATCCACATCTGCAGTTATACAGTCACCAAAATGCTCCATTCATTAATGCCGTTGACATTCTCATTAGCAGCGGTCTCAACAGAGAGATTACGTACGGGCTTATTAATGTAGTGGAGAGAAAGCTGGCTGAAGTCAGACATTCCACTGACGTCGCTGGAGTGAAAAAGACTAATTACATCAGGTTCGTTGAAGACATTGCCAGCGTCACATTCGAAATTTTTGGGAATACAGAGAAATCATTCGATTTCATCGATAACGTTTGCGAGCTTATAACAGACTGCAGAATACCTATCAAACATAAGGAGTTTTTTAAGTTGAATCAGCTATCAAAGGAGATGAGACAGTCCTGTGAAGATTTGGCTGACGTGGTGGATCCAGACAAAGCTACGGAGTTAGATCCTAACATATTACAGAAGTATCACCAAATATACATGAACGTTGTTGCGGCATCTGACAAAGACGTATGTAATATTTCGGAGGTTCTAAGGAATGGAAATAGGAAGAATCGAATACCTTATTTGCGAATGTGTTATATGTACTGCAAAACTGTTTCGCAACTGGAGCAGGAAGAAAGCAACTCTACTGAAGCAGTCAACGACTTGCCCTACTTTTCCGTTTTGGGCAGACAACTTCACGATATATTCGGAAATATGATTAACAACAAAGAAATTCCAGTGACGAACTTGGAACCGATTTGTAAAAAACTAAACGTCAACCTAATACCGAAACTCATTCTGAACTTTTGTCCCTCTATAACCTTAGCAGGACCTCACAAAGAAGCTAGCGAGGAGAATTTCAACAACTTGCTTCAAGCAGTGTATGAGTTTAAGAATCCGGAGGAGAATTTGTTTTTGGATCCGACGGCAAATTTTGCGCCATTGCCCCGGTCGCCTGATCCCCAATGCCTCACCTACGTTGTGCTTCACAATTGGGTGCTAGCTCATATAATAAAGAAGCTACATACGTCTCCCAATGAAAACAATTTGCAGCAAAGCATGGATGCAAGAACTAAAGCTCTGAATAACTATATGGAATTGGAAAGGTTCAATTCAACGAAAGTGTTATTCGATGGCAATAAATACATGGCATCTCTTCACACGACTGTCGATTTAGACAAGCTGTTCTTATACATGCCGCAGCTGATCGGCTCCGGGAAGATCTTGAAATGCTTGAACATCATTGATTCGCTGTCGGAAAGACAGCTAATGTGCAGCGCTAACCTAACGAACCTGAGGGATTTAATCCTGTTCAAGCTTGCGACGAACCCCAAGGTCAGCCAGAACTGGAAATACTGCCAGTACCTGAAGTGCCCTGAACTGAAAGTGGATTTGATTCTGAACAACCTGAACAGTTGGCCGGCTGCAGGTGCGATGGAAATACTTGATTATTTACGGTTCCTTATTAACCAGGAAGTGCTAGAAGAAGGCTTGTACGAGAAGTGTACGGATTGGATGGTCAAAATCCCGCTATATGATCAGGTACTAGTATGAATATTTATCGATTCATCGTTCATTGAATTCAATGTAATTCTTCTTCTTACCTCTTAACATAATCTTTTCCTTTTTCAGATATCTACCATAATGGGTGCTCATCATTGGTATGAGATTTATGAAAAATCTGTCGAAAGTTCCGAAAATATTATTGATGTTCTCTTAGATAGTCAACAGGTATTTTTTATTATGTAATTATTTCATATAGGTACTTATTTTTATTTTTAATGAAATCCGCAATAATTGTTTCTCACGTTATTTCAGTTTAAACTTTGTCTGGAATGGGCGGACGTACACGACGTATCGGAGAACATGAAAAACTTGATCATCATGAATCTCCTGCGGCAACTATTCGAGTACACGAACCAAGCAACTCCAATGTTCATCAGCGAGCTGCTCGGAAGGCTGCCCATGAACCAAGCCATGAACCTGATCCAAGAGGAGATGTCCAAAGTCAGGAACGTCGAAATACTCCAAGTTTGCATCGACTTCATCTCAGAGAATTCATTCGATTGGAAGTCATTCGAGAACATAAAGATCGGACTCCAAATAATGGTCGAAATCGACGTGAACTTACGAAACATATTTTGGGATCTAATCGAGAAGCCGTTGCTGATGATCGAGCAGTTCCTGATGAACGGAAAGTTGGATATTCTCGCGAATATTATAAATAAGATATCGCCTAATTTGAAGAAGGATCCGAGCGGCGACAATTTGTACTACAACATAAAGACGATTGAGAGTTTGGTGATATCGCGGAACGCGGTGGACGCGTTGTTGAGGTTTTACGCTGAGAAGGCGTTGGACATGAAGAACCCGGGGAACGTTTGTACCGCTCCGCCGAAGTCGGACGAGTCGTTGTTGCAGTCGATAGATTCTATTAACATCGAGGCGGCGTCGCGTCCGTTCGTGATGCCGGCGCAGGTGCCGGGCAAGGATCAGTGGGCGGAGGACCGGTCGGCGGACCGCTGCATGCTGTGCCGCGCGTCCATGTTCTCGATGATCATCCGCCGCCACCACTGCCGCCGCTGCGGCCGGCTCGTCTGTCACGTTTGCTCGCGACACAGGATGCAGGTTAATTATATTTTTTATTCCGAATTATTTTACTTGCATGGAGACCACGTAATGGTAAGCGCAGCTTATTACGGCCACGGATAATACGATACGACTTGGTGAAGACCGCTGTCTCTCGTTGAATGCAGGTAGCAGTAGACCGGTGTGACCGGGTGATGGAAATTACATTTTACTTGCTATATAAAATAATCTATGACATTACTTATATATTAGTAATGTAACGATTGATATAAAAGTACATGTTGGCATAAAACTTTAGAAAATAACTAGAAGTAACAGACTGCTAGTTATTTTCTAAACATTTAAAACAGCATGTGCAATCGATTGATTTTAAAAAAATACTTTTGTTTCCTCGATTATCTAACGTTTCTTCATAAAAGTTGTTATTAGAATTTTGCCACGTTCGGCCAATAGGCGCTTAATGATCCAATTGTGGAAAACAGTCCATTTAACCAATACAAATCAACATTAGTACATTGATAGCTTTTTTGCTCAGGTGCCAACATACCCGCCGGGCGTGAAGTTCCGCGTGTGCGACGACTGTTACACACAAACTATGAGCAAGAAGCCGACCGCCGAGGACAGCCTGATGATGAGCAGCGCGTCGGAGTCGCTGGGCAGCGGCGCCACGTGCATGGACTGGTGCCTGTCCGCCGACGCCGGCCGCAACGGGGCGGTGCGCGCCGAGTTCAGCTTTGAGTTCACGCCAAACGTCACACTCTGTCTCACCATCATGAAGATGCACTCGATCAACTTGGACTATCCGAGGTGTTACTTGAATCGATATTCGTTTATCTAATCAAATTAGTTTCCAAATCTTGATTTGTGAACTATTGTTGTAAGTTAAGAGTATATAATATGTTGCCCAAAATATTAACTTACAACTTAAGTATGTTGGTTAATGATTATGTACTCTTAACTTAAAACTAAGTACTTCTACGTCACGCTATGAAGTAACAAACATAATTATGGCGACATCTGCAGCTAGCAAGTTCCATGGTAGATCTAGGTGATAGGTAAGTCGTAGGTCCAGATAGGGGACGATGTTCGCCTAAAAACACACCCACCCGTGTGTGGCTGGCTACTGCTACACTCACGAGGAACCCCGAGGACGGCCTGAACTTGGACTATCCGAGGTGAGAGTGACAAGGGCCCCTTTAAGATAAAATCTCCGCGACGAGGTAATTTCACTGAGTAGATGGCACATTTGACAGTGCCTGTGCAAGACTTTTTTATCCTCTATTACCTTGACCGAGAAAAGTTCGCTTCCCACTCGCGATAAATATTTGTGTGATGAACATACATACGTGTTTGTTCCGTGTCAGGTTTTAGTATTTATACATTTAAGTTGGCTATTTGTGTTTACAACATTTGTGTAACACAAGTGTTTACGCAACTTGCTTCGGAATCGGTACAATGAAGTTGTGTCATTTTGAGTGTGTTTTGTTCTTTTCTTAATTTCCTTGTAGTCTGGTAATCCTTACTAATATTATAAATGCGAAAGTAACTCTGTCTGTTACGCAAGCACGCATACTGAACCGATTTAAATGAAATTTGGTACGGATATAGTCTAGAGCCTGAGAAAGGATATAGGCAACAGACTTTAACAGAATGCGTAATTGTAATTTTAAGTAATGTTTTACCCGTTAAACGTCTCTACGCGGACGAAGTCGCGGGCGGTTCGCTAGTTACCTACATATTTGTCAGTGTTCCCACCCTGTAGTTTTTTTTCCTAACTGACTTACGATGATGGCTTGGAGTAGCCTTGTCATCACCGGACTTGCGGGGGAGCGGATGGCTCTCAACCATGGTCCCACCCTGCAGTGACTGTGTGTCGCAGGTTCCTGCTGGACCGCAGCGACGAGGTGGCGCGCGAGGTGTCGGGCGGCGGGGACGCGCGGCTGCTGGTGCGCGCGCGCCGCTCGCTGCTGCTCGCCGCCGCCGAGCTGTACTCGCGCACGCCGCACGACAAGAGGTCGGTACCTTTTTTTTTGTTTTATGTCGCGGTGAAATGCTTTACAAACTTTTACGACGAGCGTGCATTTTTATTTTACTGAATAAACTTTGTTAATACCTATTCCGTGTCTCTGTGGGTTATTTATTTGTGTATACCACAGTTGTTTTTGTTATCAGCAGCACTACCTAGTGCTTGAGCACTTAGCTCTGTATCGGATGATTTTTTGTGTTTTTGTTTTCTGTGCTTAAATTTTACAGTAATTAATTGTTTGATAAATTAATGAATGTGCAGTAAATAAATAATATTTAATATTTTGACTATGGTTAAGTTTCTTACATAATGTTTAAACTTACTGGCATTTTGGGCAACTGTAAGCCACTGTGGAAAAATAAATAAATAAAATAAAATATGTGTCTTTACAGTTCGGGCAACATCGGCCGGCTTGCGGAGACGGGCGCTGCGCACGCGACGCGCTGCCTCGCGCACGCGGACGCAATGGCCACGCTGGTCCGCCACCAGGCTCACCACCTCGTGCCGCTGCAGGGCGCGCACCCCAGTCAGTACACACACAGACAGACCGACACTACATACATAATAAGGCGTCCGACCGATTTCAACTATGGCGGCCGATCTCAATTAAGATCAACCAAGTGCGCAGGACATATTATAGTGCACAAGCGTGCGCGCAAATTGACGGCAATCCGACGTGGCCGATGAGAGATCGGGCGCAGGACCACCGGCTGCTTTCTGAGGCACGGGCGTTCAACCGACAACTTCCTAACTCCGGGCTAAGTAATTTCTTTACAGAAAAACTTACACAAAATTTTACCCGACCTCGGACTCGAACCGGGGACCTCTCGGTCCTAACGCAGCACTTGCTACCAATATACCAACAAGGCAGTTAGAAGAATACTTATTATGCTTACTATTCAATACGTAATAACTATGAACATAAATTATATTTGTAGTGTTTGCAAAATTAGAAAAAACTATATGTGATCGAGTGCAAAACATAATGTAATCAGTTGAATAGTCGTAATGGCCTACAAAATGTGTTCTTACTTTATTTCAATCATGATTGTATTGAGCTGTGTACAATTCCTTAATAGATAAACATGTTCACAGGTCAAATAGTGAGATCGCTACTGGAAGCAGAGAAATGGGAGCTAGCGTTAGAAATAGCTACGAAGTCGGGCCTGCCGCGTAACAGCGTGCTGGCGGCGTGGGGCAAGGCGTGCCTGCGCGCCGGGTGCTTCCGCCAGGCGCGGGACAAGTTCGCTCACTGCTTCCGGAGCGCCGTCAACGTGTGCGCCGAGGTCACCGAGGACTGCGACCTGGCTAGGGACGCGGCGGACGCGCAGTTCCTCAACAGAAGGTATAGGAGATAAGCTAGGTTAGCAAGTCATCAGCTAATTAGGCCCCACCGAGGGACACGAGCCTACCCTAAACCAGGGCGATTAGGCCTTAGTCAGAACCAAATCGACACTAATTCGCGGTTTAAGGGTGAGAGCCATCCATGACGAGGCTACTCCAAGTCATCATCGTAAGTGAGTTAGGAAAAAAAAAACACTAACGCGGTCTATGAGCCACGCTCTTCGAACTGAGATGGAAAAGTTCTCATGGTGGTGCCTAAGCGTGTGTCTAGCTCAATCATCAGAGCGCGCCGTTATACTCGTAACTCTAGAGATTTGAGTACCCATTCACGTAGCTTGATTCAATTTTAAATTTATTTTAGATCTCAATGTACGTAAATAGTGTTGACCAGCTCTATGGCGCCCCTGTCTCTTGCGCCGATAACCGCTGTTGTTTCTGACATCCGCAGCACAAATGCTTATACAACTTCCTACGAAATCAGAACAATGTGTGTGATGCCGTGTGATACGTTATGTGTACCACGTTTTCAGGGTCCACAGCCTGCGTTGTTCGGAGCGGTCGAGCTCGGTGTCGTCGGCGCAGTCGGACGGGCGGCCGCGCGCCAACCCGCCGCTGCTCAGCGAGGTGGTCGCGCTGCTCGAGGACATGAGCTACCCCGTCAACCAGCAGCTGCTGGCCAAGGCAGAGACCATCAAGGTGGGTGATGGTGACCCAACCCTACTACTGTATCTCACTAATAGCTCGGTGTCGTCGGCGCAGTCGGACGGGCGGCCGCGCGCCAACCCGCCGCTGCTCAGCGAGGTGGTCGCGCTGCTCGAGGACATGAGCTACCCCGTCAACCAGCAGCTGCTGGCCAAGGCCGAGACCATCAAGGTGGGTGACGGTGACCCAACCCTACTACTGTATCTCACTAATAGCTCGGTGTCGTCGGCGCAGTCGGACGGGCGGCCGCGCGCCAACCCGCCGCTGCTCAGCGAGGTGGTCGCGCTGCTCGAGGACATGAGCTACCCCGTCAACCAGCAGCTGCTGGCCAAGGCCGAGACCATCAAGGTGGGTGACGGTGACCCAACCCTACTACTGTATCTCACTAATAGCTCGGTGTCGTCGGCGCAGTCGGACGGGCGGCCGCGCGCCAACCCGCCGCTGCTCAGCGAGGTGGTCGCGCTGCTCGAGGACATGAGCTACCCCGTCAACCAGCAGCTGCTGGCCAAGGCAGAGACCATCAAGGTGGGTGACGGTGACCCAACCCTACTACTGTATCTCACTGATTATGTTAGTACTACAACCATTGTAGGGTAACATTTGATGTTGATGGGATGGGACACAATGACAATGATAGTGATGAAAAGATATAATTTTTAATATCTTGACGATGCTATGTTTATAACTAGAAATAGAAGGTACCTTTAGTAGGGATTTAGTACGAGTTGCAATGGTGTCTGTCCACCCAACCCAGTCGAATAGTCGGGCAATAAGTAGCTGCTGTCTTTGTCGTGTAAATGTCTTTTAAATATTACTAAAACCTCATCCTACATTAAGGAAATCAGCCAAGAACTTGTTCAAATGTTTCAGACAACGAACGACAAACTAGCATCGCTAAACATGAACAAAAAGAAGATTCAGCTGACGGAGCCGGCGCTGAACATCATGCACACGCTGGCCAGCGTCAAGAAGATCAAGCTGGGCGACTACAGCGACTTCCAGACCGCCGCGCCGCCGCGCCGCGGGCTCGCGCAGGGCCTGCTGCGACGGAACCACGAACAGCCTAAGGTAGGGTCGTCAACATTCCCTGAGGAGGGCATGGGAGCACCCGAAAGTAAAAAAAAAACAAAAAAAGAACCTCCCTCAAAAACTGCCAGCGTCAAGAATATCAAGCTGGGCGACTTCCAGACGGCCGCGCCGCCGCGCCGCGGGCTCGCGCAGGGCCTGCTGCGACGGAACCACGAACAGCCTAAGGTAGGTTCGACAATATTCCCTGAAGAGGGCATGGGAGCACACGAAAGTAAAAAAAAATAACAAAAAAAGAAAAACCTCCTTCAAAAACTGCCAGCGTCAAGAAGATCAAGCTGGGCGACTACAGCGACTTCCAGACCGCTGCGCCGCCGCGCCGCGGGCTCGCGCAGGGCCTGCTGCGACGGAACCACGAACAGCCTAAGGTAGGGTCGACAATATTCCCTGAGGAGGGCATGGGAGCACCCGAAAGTAAAAAAAATAACAAAAAAAGTAAAACCTCCTTCAAAACTGCCAGTGTTAAGAAGATCAAGCTAGGCGACTAGAGCGACTTCCAGACCGCCGCCACGAACAGCCTAAGGCAGGGGCGTTCGCTCGCGACCATGATTGTCGTAAGACAGTCGAAACGTCGGGCTATAACGTTAGCTATGTAATTGCTACTCCTAATATCGCGTGTAGACCCATAAAGACTAATATTTAGTGTAATGGAACGCGACAGTCTAAAATCTTACAGCCTAATTCGCGAATATTCTTCGGGAGGGGGGCATGGGAGAACCCGAAAGTAAAAAAAAAAAGTAATGGCAAAAAATATTTTCGACAGGCACAATATACCTTATTAAGCCTATCGTGCTCACCCTGAAGACCTGCTTAAATGCCGGTTCACGTCCCGCTTGAATAGCCCGGGATCATAGGAGGAAGGGAATACATGAGCTGGATGGGCATCCCATTCCAAGTTTTAGTCATATAAAAACTAGCACTTATTCTTTTGCGCGTTGCCGGGGACTTGCACCCACGATCTTGGTCACAATATTCTAACTACATATACTGCTCTAGTTAGACAATAGTCAATATGTCAATGTCTTTATTTGTGTAACGACACAGTATACCTACACTTTGCGTAACTACGTGGTATTCAATACGATTACTTACAAAATTCACAGGTGGACCATAACCACAGAAGACTAGACCCGTTCTTCTACAAAGAATGCGTTTACTACCTCAGCAACTACGGGTCGCACACAGCGAACATCGCGTTCTACCTCAAACACAGCGACATGACCGAAGTGATCACGTATTGCTACGAGAACTTGGTGGAGAAGGAGACCTTCACCGAGTGTGTGTACATGGAGTGCCTGAAGAAAGACCGGGTCAACGAACTGCTGAAGGCCATGACGGACATGGACAGCACGCTTGAGATGTGGGCGGTGAGTTTGTTCATGTGATTTGGTCTCAATAACACCCAGTAATTGTACACTTATACTCTTGCCTCAGTTCAGACCTACCTGATAGCACAATTACCTATTTCCCATTCTCCAAGCTTTCACACTTTCTGAAGTAAGGTACACTTCCGAGCTACTATGCACTAGTTTCTTTACAAATAAATTAAATATCAAGGAGAGTGGAAGAGGGGGGGGGGGGGAGAGGTGTAGGTTTTTTCGAATATGATGCCGGCTCATACTCCAAACATCCTGTATTATTTTTTCTATTTTATAAATCTGTTATCAACCCCAAATGATCGAATAAACTTCGTCAGGAATACATAATGCACATCTGCCGGACGCTGGAGATGAGCAAGCGTCTGGACGCGCTGTACGCGCTGCAGGTGGGCAGCGGGCAGCACGCGCGCGCCTCGGCCACGTGCGCGCTGCTGTACTCGCGGCCCGTCGCCCGCGCGCCCGCCTTCGCCGCGCTGCACGCGCGCCAGCATCACCTCAGCGCGGCGCTGCACCACCTGGCGCAGTGCGTGCCCGTCGCACACAGTGAGTCACTCACAGCTGCACGGAGCGACCGAGCGCTGCTGTACTCGCGGCCCGTCGCCCGCGCGCCCGCCTTCGCCGCGCTGCACGCGCGCCAGCATCACCTCAGCGCGGCGCTGCACCACCTGGCGCAGTGCGTGCCCGTCGCACACAGTGAGTCACTCACAGCTGCACGGAGCGACCGAGCGCTGCTGTACTCGCGGCCCGTCGCCCGCGCGCCCGCCTTCGCCGCGCTGCACGCGCGCCAGCATCACCTCAGCGCGGCGCTGCACCACCTGGCGCAGTGCGTGCCCGTCGCACACAGTGAGTCACTCACAGCTGCACGGAGCGACCGAGCGCTGCTGTACTCGCGGCCCGTCGCCCGCGCGCCCGCCTTCGCCGCGCTGCACGCGCGCCAGCATCACCTCAGCGCGGCGCTGCACCACCTGGCGCAGTGCGTGCCCGTCGCACACAGTGAGTCACTCACAGCTGCACATGTGCTGCTGCTGCTGGTCTATCGGCAGCAAGCGCTTCATAAGGACCGAGAGGTCGCGGATCGAGTGGTTTGGCCGGGGTCGAGCAACATTTGTCAGTTTTTCTGTGAAGAAATTACTCAGCTCGGAGTCAGTAACTTGGCGTATCCACGCCTATGCCTCGGAAAGCACGTTAAGTCGGTGTTCCTGCGCCCAATCTCTCGTCGATTATGTCGGATTACTATCTCCTAGTTAGCTAGGAGAATAAGGCAATAGAGAGTTCATTTGTGTTTGTTAAAAAATATAATTTTCGGCCGAGACCAAAATCGGTCGGACTCCTTATTTTTATATCATGTTAAAATATAATATCTCTCCCATTCCCAGGGGCGAACGACCCGAAGACGTTCCAGTTCAACCTGGA
Organism: Maruca vitrata; assembly: GCA_039566165.1. NCBI lineage: Eukaryota > Metazoa > Arthropoda > Insecta > Lepidoptera > Crambidae > Maruca > Maruca vitrata. The sequence continues at coordinate 8,361,136 of CM076928.1, forward strand.
CAAGGCGACGATAGACAACCTGATCACGACGGTGACCCGGCAGATGGAGCTGGGCGCGTACCTGGCGGCGTGCGAGGCGGGCGGGCGGCTGTCGGAGCGCGTGCTGGCGGGCGTGGTGCCGGGCGCGCGCGACGACGCCCGCCCCGTCACGCTGTTCGGCTCCAACACCGACAAGATACGGCTGGTGGCCGCCGTGCTGGCCACCGGACAGTCTATTGAGGCCGGCTTCGATTTGGCGTTCAAGTGAGTCATGATGGGTGTGTTTTTGCCGCCCGAAGCTTCAGCAATTGTCTAGCGGCGTGCGAGGCGAACGGTCGCCCGCCCCGTCACGCTGTTCGGCTCCAACACCGACAAGATACGGCTGGTGGCCGCCGTGCTGGCCACCGGGCAGTCTATTGAGGCCGGCTTCGATTTGGCGTTCAAGTGAGTGGTACATTTTGGGTGTGTTTTTGCCGCCCGAAGCTTCAGCAATTGTCTAGAGGCGCGCGCGACGACGCCCGCCCCGTCACGCTGTTCGGCTCCAACACCGACAAGATACGGCTGGTGGCCGCCGTGCTGGCCACCGGGCAGTCTATTGAGGCCGGCTTCGATTTGGCGTTCAAGTGAGTTCATGATGGGTGTGTTTTTGCCGCCTGAAGCTTCAGCAATGTCTAGCGGCGTGCGAGGCGAACGGTCGCCCGCCCCGTCACGCTGTTCGGCTCCAACACCGACAAGATACGGCTGGTGGCTGCTGTGCTGGCCACCGGGCAATCTATTGAGGCCGGCTTCGATTTGGCGTTCAAGTGAGTGGTACATTTTGGGTGTGCTTTTGCCGCCCAAAAGTTCAACAAATGTGTAGCGAGCGGACGGCTGACGGATACCTGGCTATAAGGCTGGTGAAGAAAGCCTTCGATTTGGCGTTAAAGTAATTGTTTTATGGTAGACATAGCGACCAGCAAGTGTTTTGACGCCCGAAGGTCGAACAATAATCTACTTAAATCAAATCCAAATATCTTAGGCAATGGGTAGGTATTGTATGTGCCCGTAAATATCGTAAATTCAGTAATGATATGAATCTACCAAATGTTACACGGAGATGATCCTGTCGAGTCCACTAATTCTACAATATACATTAGGTTAATGTAATTAGAGTACCACTCCTCGAAAGCCAATGAAACTCATATTTACTTAAATGATAATTGGACAAAATCGTGAGTATTCATTGTAAATAAATATCTAATAATTAATTATTTTTCAGAATCATAACGGAACACAAATTGGATTCTATGAATATCTACACCCACGTCGCGAAGTATTTGGTCCACGCCGACCGGTTTATGGAAGTCAAAGCATTAGCGAAATGCATTCGACAGTCCAAGGAAACTGCTTCAAAGTAAGTAAACATATTTAACTAACGTACATTTCACTTATTCATCTGCAATATCGAAAACCAAACATTAAGCTTATAGATAAAATAAATTTGAATTAATATAAATAAAATTGCATTTCATAAAAATATATAGCGATGAGTGTAGTCACTCATGATGGACATTCTGTAAGCTTGTACCTAATGTTTTGTGTCGAATAATTAAATAACTGCCTCGTTGGTCTATTGGTAGCAAGCACTGCGTAAGGACCGAGAGGTCCTCGGTTCGAGTCCGGGGTCGGGCAAAATATGTGTGAGTTTTTCTGTAATGAAATTACTCAGCCCGGAGTTAGGAAGTTGGCGGTTGAACGCCCGTGCCTCGGAAAGCACGTTAAGCCGGTGGTCCTGCGCCCGATCTCTCATCGGTCATGTCGGATTGCCGTCAAACCGAATTATGAGAGTAAGGGAACAGAGAGTGCACTTGTGTTTGCGCGCCCACACGTGCACTATATGTTCTGCGCACTTGGCTGATCTCAATTGAGATTGGCCGCCATAACCGAAATCGGTCGGACGCCTTATGTTATATTTTATAACGCAGATCATTTTCCAATTCTAAATTCACATCAGAACTCTACGTTGCTCTACTAAACTAACTGACCGGCCACACCTCAATAAATGTTCCCCGTTCGTCGTCCAGCCTGATGAGCGACCAGGTGCTGGAGGCGGGCGTGGGCGCGGTGGTGTCCCGCTGCGAGGCGCGCGGCCAGCTGCACGACGAGCAGGCCGAGCTGCTCATCGCCGACGTGCGCAGCGTCGCCGGACGGGTATGCTACCTGTTTTGAATAGGTTTGCGCAATAAGGATTATCCATATCGTTACTGTACGATATTACCGTAACTATACCGATATTACCGTATCGTTATTGTAACAAACACGTATTTCTTCTTTTAAAGGGGATAGGTATTTCTTGTTATAGCAGCAATGGGAAAACATCTGTGAAAATTTCAACTGTCTAGCTTCTTGAGATACAGCTTGGTGACAGACGACAGGACGAACGGACAGCCAAGTCTTAGTAATCTCTGGGTCTTTTCTTATCCCTAAGACGGTTTTAGCCTTTGGATATGGAATCCCAAAAAGAGAGTTTATGAAACCAACTTTGTGCCCAAAGCTAGGCCGCTTCTCCAATAGAGAGGAGCGAGGCTGCGGAGCGGGGAATCTATGAAATAGTGACTTACCTGATACAGGAACGGAGATTTGATGAAATCCTTTTGGTTAAAGTTTCTCCTTTTCTTCGCTTCGCTGCCTCGCTCCATACCGGTAGACAGGCAGCCTAACAGTTGACGAATGGGAATTTTCTTTCTAATAAATATTGATATTGGACGTATCAAATCAAACAGACGATCGTACTATTATTCTACTTTGTCTGACCAAGTCTCCCCTCTGAAAAGAAGCTCCGATCTTTTCTCCTTCAGTGGGCTTGGTGACGCAAACATGAATAACAGAAACGCCTAGTTTATTCAGCCGCAACGTCCCCAGATATCGTGCTACCTGGTGTGCCGCAACGTGAGCAGCGCGTACATACTAGCAGCCCGGCACGAGCGCACCAGCGACCTGAGGCGGGTGCTCCACGAGGCCGAGCGGCTCGGACACGACCAGGTGCGGAACGCCTGCCTCAAGCGACTCGCCGCCAAGAACCCCATATAACAGACCAATGTAGATAATACCGTAGGGGTAGGCGTGTAAGTATAACAGCATTTCCATTTAGGTGTCGGTATACGCTGATGCCAACAAAAACTCCATATAAGTAACAGACCTTTTTTGAGAGACTGACACATGATGGCTTGGAGCTTGGAAGCCTCGTCATCATCACCGGACTTGCGGGGGAGCGTATGGCTCTCATCCCTAAATATAGCAGATAGAGCGATCTCTGCCTGCCCCTCTGGGAAAAAGGCGTGATTTTATGTATGTATGTATACAGGGTGTAACAGGGGGGGTGGATCATCGTAAGTCAATCGATGGGGGACTTCAATACCTACCGATATAACCCCCATGTATGTTCAGCGATTTTCAATAGTTCTAAAGTTATTGAGATTTTTGTGAAATTTTTGTAAGAAGCCGATATTCAGTATAAAAGTCTTCACTGTAGCTTAACTACTGGACCTGCTTGCATAATTTTTTTTCTAGAAGTAGTTCAATAGTGGGTCTTCATAATTACGATACCGATTTGAGTCATAACCCTGTCATATTGGAGTAAAAAAATAATTCTTCACAAAAGTTTTACGAATCGAATTGTGTCTACCAACTTTCAAAGCCTCCAGTGAAAAAAAAGTGCCTGTGTTTTTTTTCTAGAACTTATTTTAAAAACTACCTACATTCATGGATAGTATACCCTGAAAATTTCATACCGCTACTGCCAGAGCATCAGAACGAAAATTGAACGCGAATGGCACAGGTTCCATAAATCAGTGTTTTTATTTTTCATGTAAAACTTTAATTTTAAAATAAATCGATATGTTTCAGCAAATTTATGCTATGTTAGTAACATTAGTAGCAGTAATTTTACAGAATTGAAAATTAAAGGGGTGAAAATCAAACAAAGAAAATTTACATAATTTTTGTTAGTTATTTTTTTCACAGTAAGTGTTCATAATGGGCACCATTATTGGCTATGCATATACTACACCTTTTTACAAAGGTTTTTCGGATGTTGAAAAATGCTATTACTACATTTTGCCTTATCAAAATTTGGGCCCCTGAAAAATTTGACAAAAAAGGAGCATTCCACAACCTCCAAAAAAGCTTTTAAGAAGGTCTAAGCTATGCATAGCCAATAACAATGCCCATTATGAAAACCTACTGTAAAAAAAATAATTAACAAAAATTATGTAAATTTTCTTTGTTTGATTTTCACCCCTTTAATTTTCAATTCTGTAAAATTACTACTACCAATGTTACTAACATAGCATAAATTTGCTGAAACATATCGATTTATTTTAAAATTAAAGTTTTACATGAAAAATAAAAACACTGATTTATGGCACCTGTGCCATTCGCGTTCAATTTTCGTTCTGATGCTCTGGCAGTAGCGGTATGAAATTTTCAGGGTATACTATCCATTAATGTAGGTAGTTTTTAAAATAAGTTCTAGAAAAAAAACACAGGCACTTTTTTTTCACTGGAGGCTTTGAAAGTTGGTAGACACAATTCGATTCGTAAAACTTTTGTGAAGAATTATTTTTTTACTCAAATATGACAGGGTTATGACTCAAATCGGTATCGTAATTATGAAGACCCACTATTGAACTACTTCTAGAAAAAAAATCATGCAAGCAGGTCCAGTAGTTAAGCTACAGTGAAGACTTTTATACTAAATTCCGGCTTCTTACAAAAATTTCACAAAAATCTCAATAACTTTAGAACTATTGAAAATCGCTGAACATAGATGGGGGTTATATCGGTAGGTATTGAAGTCCCCCATCGATTGACTTACGATGATCCACCCCCCCTGTTACACCCTGTATAGAGCGATACTGATACTGTAAGTGTTGGTGTGCAAACGAGATAGTCAGTTTTCCACAGTACCACCATCTCCATTTAGGTAACGGTTACCAACTCCGTAAGAGCAGAGTATACGCTGTTGCGCCTTGCCGCCAAGAACCCGCATATAACATGTAAGCAGTGACCAATTTAGAGCGAGATAGATAGTGTGACTGTGGACGTGTTAGGAAGTCGGCTTTCATAGCTTCAATATTTCCATTTTGGCAACGGTATATGCTGATGCAACCCGTCAAGAATCCCATATAACCTATGGAGCTGATGCACAAGCGAGACTGACGGTGTGGGTGTGTGGGAGGCAGTGAGCATTTCACAGTTCCAGCATTTATTTTCATTTAACACTGAACTGAAGATAACGACCTCATCTTCCTACTATTTCTTTCTTACCCTAAGCGATTGACACAGTGACAACATAGCCAAACGTCAGGAAGATGGTGTGATTGGGCGACTACTCTTGAAATTTGACTTCCTCTCCGCCAAAAACTTTTTAGCAGGCCTTCAAGGTGACTGTGACAGGCTCAATATGGTCTATTGTGCCTGTCGACCTTATATGTGTACCTCACTACCACTTACCATCAGGTGGAGTGAGGTCATTTTGTTAGCCTATTTATAAAAATAAAATTAAAAAACTGCATTTAAATTCTCTTAGTCGTTCTCAACCTAGTTTCAACATTGAGACACCGGTGGGGTATATTAATTGGGAGTGTCAATGTGGCCCTCTTCCTTCGGCCCTCAAAGTAGCTTATTGCGAGCTTGGCTCAAATGCTCAACATGAATGGTGCAGGATGTCTGCCTTTATGTAACAACAGTTTTTAAGGTGATAATATAGGAAAAGATGAAAATGTGTAAAGAAAGGAATATAAAACTCTATTTGTTTCCGGGCCATAGGCCTTTGATTGTTACTGATGGTATCAAGTACCGCAATATAATAATACTCCTATGAAAGAATAATATTTATATACTTTTCTAAATTAATTAAAAATTTATTCTTCTAATTATTAGATAAATTTCAAGATGTATATTAACATTAAAATTGTATGTTCATAAGTATCATTGCCAAATAATGAATGTTTCTATTTAAGTTAAATTAATAATATGTATTTGTTAATTTTCAACTATTGTTAAAAGTTTCCATATTATTTCAATTATGATTCTTTATAACTTTGACATAGATTGTTTTATAAAACACCTGTATAATTGCATGACACTTTATGTTTTAACATTCAATGATTCAAGTTATGTGTGGATTTTCATCTTAAACTGTTTGTCTAAATATATAAATTTTGGCAAAGATATTGGTGCTAAGAATGCGAACTTATTTTGTGTGGTGCAATTGTAAGCATAGCAAACATACATTTGCTAGTGACACAAAATGTAATAAGCTATAATCATCATATTATGTGGAACAAACATTAATATACATATTATTTATTTTTATACTAAACTCATTGGAAATTGAAATGTTACATTATGCTTAAGAAATATTATTTAAAATCAAGTCAGCAGTATTAAACTGGGGGATGCCAAATAATTTTATTTACTTTTTTCCCAACTCTCTATTTTAAGTATTGAAAATAATTTTATTCAAATTAATTACTGTAGAAAAGCTTTATAATTATATTTATATTTTGTTTTTGTATGGCATGATTGCAATAACTGTTTTATCATGTTTCAATAGAACTATTAAATTGTTATTTGTCGCAATATAAGTTAGTGTACAGAGATAATATTTTTGCTTTTATGCTGGTCTCATTTTGTGATATCAAGTACTTTATTCTTGTATTTTGATGGTTTAATATAAAAAAAATAAACAACCAATTGTAAAAATATTCCTATAACATATAAATATTGGTTTTGTAAAGAATAAGTTATTATTGGAACTAGTTGAAGTAAGAGTATAACTGTATATTTCATTGTAATAAATCATCAATCTTGATTGGATTCAGTTTGTGAGTGGTTGATATGAAATAAAAATGTAATGATGATATAAAAATACACCTTTTTTCTTCAATCCATATAAAATTTTAGATGTTAATCAAAATTTTATTTGAAAAATGTTTAAAACTTAAGAATGTACATATACAAAAGTAGATGCATTGGACAGACGGTCATTGACTAAGCTGTAACTGCATGGCCAGCGACGCAGGAACATCCAACTCTTCGCATCTCACTTGAGAGAAGAGCACAGTTCAATGGACTTTGTCCCACACACTAGAACATCACATGGGTGCACTGATTTATAATTATGTCCATACACCATAGGTCACATTTTCTTCAGTCTTGACACAATGCCTTGACATAATTACAAAATTTTTTTACTGAGTTGCCACAGCCTTTTTCTTAGGCTTCTTCAGACGTTTTAATCCATTTACGCTCATTTTGAGGAGGTTTGAGTAAGCTGTGCTGAATTTTTCCACATCCCTTTGCTCAATGACAGTTGATATTTTTTGGCTTCTATATTGTGCTCTTATCAAACATTTGTAACTTGGGTTTTTTACTGCTGGTGTGCCGTCTCTAGGCTGTGGTTTAGTGCGTCCATCGTCTGAAAGAATTATTAAACAAAACTTTAATAGGTTAATTTAATCACGAAATAGTCATTCATGTATCAATCAGTTGGTACTTACATCTTTTCATTGTCATAGTTACTGAACCCTCACCACGCCCTCTCTGAAATAATTTTGTGAGTTCTGCCAGAAACTGAAAAATAGAAATAAATTAGTAAAAACCGGATTTAAAACACTATCTCAGGGAGGATCACTGAATAATATGTGTCCTACCTCGTCATTGCCAAGTAAAACCATATTTATTTAGATAGTATTTGAACTTTGTTGAATATATGGCATGAGCGATGTGATATTTTATATAGAGTATTCAGGACGAATTGCACATTTCATAAAAATTATATCCTAAACCCGCAACTAAAATCCAGCAAACCCACGACACGTTGACTGACAGTAGTTGACATACGTCATTGACGTTTGTTCGCTGTCATTGCAGAGTGACAGCTTGCTTTTTAAATCGAATAATGCATAGCAAGGGTTTATCAACGATTTAGAGGTCCCAACAAAAATCATCCCGCCGCGTTAAAATCACAACATAGAATGATACACATTTTAATCTTAAAAGTTGTCTTCCCTCACATGAAGATAATATATAAAATACATACTGTACCAAAATAGTATTTTAGTACCTACTTATCATTTGTTATTAGCTATGTATGTATTTGTAAGTACATAGCTTCATTGGTTAAAGTGTAACGCGCTGACCCACTTATTATAACTTTCTTGACATACATTGGAGATCAGGATTCTTTCAGAGATTTGCAATAATATGATGTGCTTGAGATACCTAAATACAGGGTGTCCCAAAAAGAAGTGTCAAGCGGAAGTCCTGAGATAGAACACCCCGTGGGGCATCCGAAACACCCCCATGTATGTTCCGCGATTTTTTATAGTTTTCGAGTTATGATTTTTTTTCTAAAATTTTGAGAACAACTGACCTAACCGACTAAAAATATTGTAAAGAAAAAAGTATTTGACTTTTTTGAGTAATTCTTTTTGCAAATCAATTTTCATGAGTTTTTCTTTAATGCCTAAAATATTTGTCTCCATAACTTATATGGAAATTATCAAAATTATGGTACAAACTTAAAAGTTACGTTCTGTAAATAATGTCTTACAATTTCAACGTTAAATTTTAGTTATTAGGAGGTAGCTGCATGGCTCTTTAGTAACTTTAAAAACTGCGCTAGACTCTCAGCTTTCATAATCATTAATAAAAACTGGTACTTAAAGGGCTACTTTTTCTGAAATGGGACTTCAAAGACAGAGAGGTGGAAAAATAATAAAAAGGAGAACCACCATTTTGGGCCCAACGTTACAGTATTAAATTATATATCAAAAAATCGGTCTATTTTTGTAAGTTAACTTATAGAAATCTTAGCCAAAACAGCAATGGCCAACAGGGAAAAAAGCAGTTCTTTTTTATTTTCCTTATGTTACAGGTTTTGTAAACGTTCATTAATATTATTTATTGATAACGTAGCTATCTTCGCAAACGTGATAGAGAAATCTATCCATAGAGTATAGTAAACAGAATCTACTTATGTCATTGATTGATTTGATTGATGTCGATTAATAATTAAAATGTTTTTTTATTTATCATATTTATTTAGATCGTATCCGAAATACTATCATTCGGAGACGTACCGGAGTCACGGACATTACATCGATTGTGACGAAGTTGAAGTGGAGATGGGCCGGACATATGTGCAGACACCGGACATAAGAGAGGAAAGCAGATGGTCACGCAGAATTGCCGAATGGAGACCTAGACTCGGACTGAGAAACGTTGGGAAACCACCTATGCGCTGGGCCGATGAGATCACAAAAATATTGAGCAAGACCTGGATACGATCAGCAAAAGACCGGGTCAAATGGAAAGCACATGAAGAAGCCTATACCCAACAATGGGTGATACAGGGCTGAAGAAGAAGAAGCGCAGTTTTAGATGCTATATTTTTTTAGATGTTTAGTTTATGATGATAAGGATGAATAAAATAATTTATTATTATTTTATACTGACCTGCTTTTGTTATATTTATTTTTTTATACTGAACTGCTCTGTCCAGCCATAAGCAAATATGCATTTAGAGTTACCTAGTACATTATTCACTTTAATGAAAAATCTAATAAATTGGTTATATAGTTGACTGGCTCGATGGAGCAGTTGCTAGTGAATTCTGGCTTCTAAACCCCCTGGGTTCGAATCCCACCCAGGATAAATGAGGAGGAGACTGACACCCATACTGACTTCTTCCACCACTGACCCATGACTGACTTCATAAGTCGAATGATTGCAATATCCTTAGATTTATTCTCATTACCTACTATGTAGCGTGCTTGCGCGTGTGCGCGGTGCAGTGGGGCGCAGGGTTGACCGGGCATTGAGCGCCGTCAACGACGCTTGGGAATATATGTTGTTAATATTCAGAATTACCCAACAACTTAACAAATCACAAAATCATATTTCACGGACACATACAAGGATCCCTGACCAATATGGATGACATATAGCCTATGTCTTAATACCATTTTACCACTTTATCTGTACTGTTGGATAGCTTGTATACAATCTGTAATGCAAAACTTAAAAAAGAAACACCCTTCAAGCTTTCTTTCATAATAGAAAAACAGATAACCTCAAAAATATTAACTGTATTTTTAGTGATTTGGCCATTGCGGATCAACCTGAAAATTCGTCTCATGGAAACCTTTTATATGCTTTGTCTGATGGCCAACTTTCAGCTTTGTAACGTTGGGCCCAAGTTTGTATGGAATCGGGTGTTCTCCTTTACCATTTGAATACGAAGTATTATTTAGACATTTTATTATTTCTAAAGTTAATAAGATTGTTAACAATCAAAATTATACCAGAAATGCTAAGAAATAACCACTTGAAAGTTGAATTTGTGATACTTAAAAAATTAATTAAGTTTAAAAATGGGAACTTTATTGAAAAAAAAAAAGTTATCGTTTTTGATTATTTATTGTAAAAAGTTATAAGTAGAAGTTTATTAACGTCCGTAAAGAAAGCAAAGTTCGTCAAGTTCGTCGTAACAAAGGTATTGCATGTGAAAACAGTGTTAGCGCAATGAAACTTAAATTAAACAAAAGAAAGCATCCAAATGTTTGCATCTGAGTGCTTCTGTATTAAATTTAGGTTTGTTAACAAACTGACTAACTTTCGGATTAATAAAATGTCCAAATAATGCTTGTTCATCAAATGGCTAATTTTATGATTTTTCCACCTCTCTGTCTTTGTAGTCCGATTTCAGCAAAAGTAGCCCATTAAGTACCAGTTTTTATAAATGATTATGAAAGCTGAGAGTCTAGCGCAGTTTTTAAAGTTACTAAGGAGCCATGCAGCTACCTCCTAATATCTTAAATTTAACGTTGAATTGTAAGACATTATTTACAGAACGTAACTTTTCAGTTTGTACCATAATTTTGATATTTTCCATATAAGTTATGGAGACAAATATTTTAGGCATTAAAGAAAAACTCATGAAAATTGATTTGCAAAAAGAATTACTCAAAAAAGTCAAATACTTTTTTCTTTACAATATTTTTAATCGGTAAGGTCAGTTGTTCTCAAAATTTTAGAAAAATAATCATAACTCGAAAACTATAAAAAATCGCGGAACATATATGGGGGTGTTTCGTTAGCCCCACGAGGTGTTCTATCTCAGGACTTCCGCTTGACACTACTTTTTGGGACACCCTGTATAGGTATAATAAAGATCCTAATATTCCCAATACATATCTGATCGGTAAGACGATGTAAATAAATAAATAAAATGTATGTAAACATTATTTGTGTAAACGACAGTAGCGGATAGCACACAATGTGCGTACAACACACAAATGTGCTAATGAAGGCATCAAGGTCCCCGGTCGCTCAGAGCGAGCGGAGCGTCTTGTTTGTCAGTTTTGTTTTGTCCGTGATAAGGACGCTCGTCCGTTTCTTGCGACGACGAGAGATAATCATATTTACCGTTTTTAACAAATAATACATACATAAGTACCTACTATATGAGTATATAAAACATTATACTACAAAGGAACTAAAAATGTCGAATCAAGGTAAGACTTCCCTATGACTTATCAAAGTTTACCTATCAATAAGTATTTTTACATCAAATAATTATAACAAAAATACCGATTAAAGTTACGCAATGTTACGTCGACCGGTCACAGAAAGAATAATGAGTATACCAACCTGATTAAAACTGGGTAGAAGGTGTATCTATCTACTTTCGCTCGTATAGGTATTTCTTTTTATCAGTGTTTTTACTATTCGAAGTAGGTATTACCTACTTAGCGCTTACTCAATTTCTAGATAAATAATTAGGTGTTTAGATAAATGATTGATTTACCTACACTCCAAAAGGTCTAAGATTCACCTAAAGAGTAGTTAGTGGTAGGTATAGAATACCTATGTGTTGATAAAATGTTCCTAGTGTCCTTTGGGGCACCATACGTTTAGGTATAAATACCTACTAGCATCAGTAGCAACGGCACTAAAAATGACCTTGATGAATGTTTATACAATGACCTTTTTGTAAGGAAATATGTTTGTTACTACAAGGACTAGGGTTCTATAATGTCAACTATGTTTATCAATTTCATCCTATTTATCCTACGTAATATGTAGGTATACCCGATTGCTCTTTGAAGAATAGGTACCTAAATATGTAGAATAATAATTTAATAAAGAAGTAAAAAAAAATGTAAACAGATGGCTATCAATGATTAGTTAGTAGGTATAAAAACTTATAATAAGGTGAACTTTAGTTGCATAGGCTTAATTTGGCATTTGGTTATGTTTGTTTTGTTTTTAGCCCAACTGACAACTGCTGCTGTGAGCGTAGCCGGCGCTATCGGCGGCGCGTACTGCGCGTACCGCATCTACCAACACCTCCAGAGGACCAGGTTGCCGACGGAATGGCGGCAGGTCGGCACCTTGAAGGACCTGTATGCGTACCCCGTCAAGTCCTGCGGCCCGGTCATACTGAACACGGCTGAATGCAGCATTTTAGGGTTGAGGAGCGGCTGGCTTCGCGATAGGTAGTGTATCACTGATAGTAGATGGCGCCACCTGTGGCTAACAGGTCATATACGGGAAAAAAAAAAAAAAAAAAAAAATTCGACGGCTTCAATTAATAGCTGCTGGTCTGGTGTGATGGTAATGCACGTCTGGGCGCGATGTTTTACTGAGTCTGTAACTAAGGGATTCATGTCCCCTATGCTGTACCTACACACCTACCTGAATACCAGACATTCTTACTAATATTAAAATCTTTTGTTTTTAGAGTGCTAATGGTGGTCGACGAAAAAAGCAATTTCGTCACTGCAAGATCGTACCCAGAGCTGCTGTTGGTGCACCCTGTCGTGAGGAACTCCATCCTCACCCTAACTCACCCCAACATGGAAACTTTGCACGTAAACTTGGCTGAAGTAAGTGTGATCTTTTTTTAGTAAGTTCTTCGAAAGTGCCTATAAAATTAAGTAGGTATCTAATTTATTTAGTTAAGTAGGTAAGTACTTGAAGTATTTTGTTTTTCAATGTTAACTCCGCTTTTCCACCAGTCTTATTTATGTAGGCACAGACCTACGTAAGGCACATAAGAAAGTTGGTATATAGAGGTACTTGCATCGCGAACCAATGTGTTTACAGAACTGAAGTTACAAATAAACATCCTAACATTTTGTATACTTTCTCTCTACGAAATATGTATACCTACCTATTCTACTTGTGTTCTACCAACGTCATTCAATTTCTATTTGACAGGTAATTGCTTTGGCGGAACCAAAAACTGCAGTTGTGTGGAGTTGTGAAGTGCCCGTTCGGGATTGCGGTTGGGAAGCGAGTGAATGGTTTTCCAGGTAAACATAACATAATAGTTAACAGTGGACAGATAAGCTGTTAACGAAACTCTTATAAAAAATATAGGTACTAAAATCTTGTTTAAAATAATTACCAATGACCTCATTTACAGATTAATCGATCGAACTACAACCAACTACCGTTTGGTGTACTACGCTTCGCAAAACAGTCGCATTCTTAGACCGTCAACGAACAAAATTTACAAGTTCACCAAAAATGATACGGTAGGTAAAAATCTTAAAGTTAACCATCATTGCATCTACGCACATTCCCTATTGATCGGCTGAAAGATACAGGTATCACACCAATGTTCAGTTACATACAAGGGGACAGGTTAAATTACCCTTGACTTTATCACACAGTGTGAGTGCATGCACTTCAAAAGATAAGAAAAACATTTAAACGCAGCTTTATAGGTTATGCCAATGTTATTTATCCTAATTAAAATACTATTGTTTGTCTTCTCACTCCTAGTGTCTAAGTTAGAACCCACTCGCAAATACGGGATACGCTCACCTACCATAATCCATGTACCTAATAGTATTTCTTATCTTTACAGTAATAGACGATTGTCGTCAAAATAACTTTATGTGCATACTTTAAAAAAAATATATGATTGTAGGGCGCGTTACCAGACGAGGTGCCTTTCAATCTGATCAACCAATCGTCAGTGGATGACTTGAACACCCGGCTGACGGAATGCCAGGTCACACCACGTAACTTCAGACCTAACTTCGTCCTTTCTGGATCAGCAAAAGCCTATGAAGAGGACACTTGGAGATTCGTTAAAATCGGAGAAAACGTGTTCGAGATAATTAAGCCTTGTACAAGGTAATTAAGCGATTGAAAATATGCTTGTTTCATTATTCGTAGTTATGTGGTTCTGTTTAAACTACGTAGTAATTATTATGAAATATTTTATAATTTCCAGATGTGTATTGACCACGATTGATCCTGAGACTGGCGTACGAAACTCGAAGACTGAACCATTAAACACATTGAAAGGGTATGTAAGGGTATAATATATGGGTGCATGCACATAAATTAGTTTAAGCCCTCATATTGCATTACCCGACAAGGGTAACTAAGTATTTAAGATCCTGTTTAACAATAACACTTGTAACAACACTTAGTTCGCAATAAAAACTTTGACTTTGAATATGATTTAGTTAAATGAAAAGTAGGTAAAAGTCTTAAATCACGTATTTTTTTTTAGTGCTACGTACCGCTATAATATAAATTAAAAAAATAATAACAAATATGTATACACCCATAGGGCATTATAATCTGTGATATTTTACAGTTTCAAGTATTCTTTTTCTTTTCAAGTTTAAGGCAAAATCGAATCTATTCGGCCACGCGAATCGAGTTATTAGTAAAACCCATCATATACTTATATGTACGTAAATCTGTTTTACAGCTACCGTCAGATCGAAGACCCGGAAGTCCGCCGGTCTTCGGGCAACTCTCCGCGCATGGGCCTGCAGATGGCGCTGCGCTCAAGCCCCGGAGGGACCGTCTCCCTCAACGACCCTATATATGTCGCTTAATGGATTGATGCATTTACTGAAATCAAATTGCCTTGTTCATGTTTGCAAAACTACGTGTCAGATGATTCAAATAAGTTGTATGTGAAAGATAAATTGTTTATTAATTTTTATTTTACTTACACCTAAATACATGCTTACGTTTACGGTTTAACAGAAATGTTTCAAGTTATATGGAAGGACGTGAGTAGGTAGTCAACATAATGTTAATGTGACGGTTTTTTTTAATAAACGTTTTCTACTTTCCTTTACTTTTTTTACGTAACTTAAAATTAATTTAAAGAGATATTAGTTGTCCTATCTAAACTTAAATACATTTTACATAAAAGACATGCATAATGTACATACATACAGTGGCGTAACTACAGGGTGGCAAGTCGGCAAAATGCCACGGGCCCCCACCCGGTAGGGGGCCCCAGCCGAAAGGGGTCCCCAGTCATAGGAGAATCTCATCTGCCAACCCACATACACATTAAGATAAAAAAAAAATAGAAATTTGCCACGGACTTCAACGGGTATAGTTACGCCACTGCATACATACCACCAGTACCTACCAACATATTTTTTTTATTAAAATAGACCACCGTTCCTCTCAATAGTCAAACTCTCATAGTTCAACGTTTTCCTGGTCAAGTGTTGTTCTTTTATAAATGATCCTTATCTATTGCAGTAGTATTGTAAGGAGTAACGAACGTGTATATGTAGGTACAATGTACGTTCTTAGGTAATGCACTTATTACGAGCCACGAGGAAATCTAAAGCCTAATAAAAAAAATACTAGACATCTACTGTAACAGTACAGTACCACACATAATGTTAAATCTATTCAATATTTGTTAATCGCTTTATTATACAAATTACATGTTATTGTATAAGTAGATCTATACTGGTATTCTTATCAGTGTACCTTCCCTTAATAATGTAGACATGGTGCCGGCCGACTCGTATGTAGGATGAGTTATAATAGGTACTGTTATCAGTCGCCGCCCGAAGCAGACTGCCCTTGCTACTACCTACATTGATGTTGCGACACGCCACTTCGTCACACGTACCTACTGTTTCTCGAGAACCGTCGTAAACTCCATCACTTTTATTAAGAAGATGTCGAACCACGGTAAGAATTCTTACTTTATTTATTCAAGGTATCCTAACCAGATCTAAACAATTAAAGGGCGGCCTCATAATACGTCATTAATATTACTGTAATTACTTTGACCTGTATAAAATTCATTGTTTTATGTACCTACCTATTATAATATTACTTATTTATATATGTACTGAGGGTAAATGTTTCTAAGTTATCGTGTACCCATTGGTCTAGTCTCTATGGGATAAGTTAGTTATTGGTTATATTGTGTACCTACGTATTATGCACCATCCAAATTTTCCATTTAACCCAACATAGCTATTAACAGCATAAATAGTTAGTTAATGGAATAAATTAGATAGAATTCGATTTGTAGAATTGAACCCGCACGCACACACAATTACTTAAACTTAAATTATACCTTCCTAACCATACTTAGCCCAGGAGGCCCGCTCCCTCCCCGAACGTCTGTCTATATACAATTAGTTATTAATCTATACTATACTAGCTACCCCCCTCCCCCTCGCTTCGCTTCAGGGTATATTATACTTAAAAATCCTCTTCATCTTCATCCCCTCGAATCCCCCTACCAATAGATGGATAAAAAACCGCAACAAAATCCGCTGCGTCGTTTTAACGATCTAAAGCAAACATACAGCGACAGGCGACTCTTATTTTTTTTTTTTCATCTCATCGAGAGGATACAGAAAGTGCACCTGTGTTTGCGCACACGTTGTAAGTTGATCTCCATTGGTATTTGCCGCCATAAACTGAAAGTGCGTGTAGGTATAACATTATTTGCATAAATATTAATTTGATCTTGATGTCGCTGAAATTCATGTTTACTCTTTATCAAAATAAGCTAGACAATTAATTTGTTAAGATAAAAAGAAGTAGATTTCTTTCTAAAAAGTAAAATGTTATAAAAATTACACCAACATAACAAAAGAAACATTGATTTTAAAAATGGTTTTGGTCTCAGAGATTGATTGAAATAGCCTATCATAATACCTTGTAAAATTAGATATTCATTAGTGAAGGTCCCGTCAAAATTGGTCCACCCGTTTCAGAGATTAGCGGGAACTAACAGAGGGACAGACAAAAGAAATTTAAATTGTTTTTTTATTAATGGTACCCGATATAGTAAAAAGTCGTTATTTTAATATTACAAACAGACACTTCAATTTTATTTAGTGGTATACAGATAGATTACCTAGTATTTAGGAACCTTTATAAAAAATTACAAACTTATATTCAAAAACTGACAAATACGGAACCCTATAAATATTTTATTTTGTCGTACTATTACGACACCAATGACGATGGTGACGGAATGATAAGTATTTTTAAAGCCCGTGTTTTGATTACCACTTGCCGTTTCATTAGTTATAATCACCCTACCCACCCAGTTATCTTGGTAAATAAATATTTAAATAGATGGATCCAAATATTCCGTTAGTTAGAAGTTATAATAAACATCACATACCTACTAAGATACAAGTAGTTAAAGGGCGTCTACGTGCTGACTTGTGCCCCGAATCCGGGACTCCGAAGTCCCGCGACATTTGTTCTACTGACTGATAATAATAGATAATAATTAGAAGTTATACACCGTGAAATTTTAGTGGTTGTTTTCCCGTGGCAGAACGATTTGCCTTTAGTAATACTATCGAATCATGCAAATAATTCCGCGAAAAAAAAAATTTTTTTTCAATTTTTCAGAATAATAATTTTCCAACTCGAAAACGAGAGAAGCTATATCGTTGTTTTTGAAGATGTGACGTTTTCACGTACTGCTTGCCGCATGAAATAGATGCTTAAAGCTAAAAAAGCTCTACACCCTAAGTCATAAAGCGGTTCGAACGTGCTTTCGAGTTACAGTTAAACCTTACGTAAAACCGGCATTTATTGATTTTACCAAAAAAGAACTGCACACATCTTTTGTACCCTTAAGATAGAATCATTTTACTGCGGGAAAACAACCACTAAAATTTCACGGTGTATAGGTACGTGTAAGATATTCGTAGTTACTGCAGATATCCTTGCACAGAGTAGGTAGGTAGGTATCTACCGCCCGGGGCGGGAAATCGTAGCATTGTGCAATACATTCGACCTACAGGGACCCTCCGTCCGTTTTGCTGTCCGCCCCCACGCCCTTACTACGCTACCCCACTGGGTAACTTAGTTTAGGGTTAAAATAAACCTTTAGTTTAGGGTAGGTACCTAAATACATTATAAATAAATAAATATTACACAAAATCACATACATTGATCTGATCCCGTCTTAGCACATGTGTTACAGATATCGGAATCAACAGTGGATACACAAATATACTTTAATATATTTAATAACACACCCAGACACGTCATTCAGTCGTCATTATAAAGTCAGTTACACCTTTCAGCGCCTTACACAACAACTGCGGTGGCGGTAGCGGCGTTGGGTGGCGCCTACTGTGCTTACCGAGCATACCAGCAGTACCAGCGGACCCGAATACCTGACACATGGACCCGCGTCGGGACGCTGAAGGACCTATGGGTGTACCCAGTGAAGTCCTGCCGCGCCGTATCCGTTGATAAAATCGAATGCTCGCACATTGGACTGAAGAGTGGATGGCTCCGAGACAGGTGATTTGCAGATTTTCGTTACTTTACATTCCAATGTAAAGTCGATAGATATTTGATATGCAGAATTCATTCATTATACATAAGGCTAATAAATAAGGTCCTCTTGCGCTCATAAACTTTTCAAACGGTTGGGGCTCGATACAATGACTGCAAGTGCAAAAGCATTTATTTGCAGTTTCCTCTAAACTGCAAATAAATGCTACATGCAACATGTGATCACCATAAAGTTAAAACTATAAAGCAATAGTTTCCTTTTATTTTGATGCCACAAGCGAAGTTTGTATGTACCTAGATAGTCTCCATCTCAACAACCTAACCAGAGCAAACCTAAGCCAAAAATAAAAACTACTATCTCCTCCCCTGTTTATTTACAGAGTCCTGATGGTGGTTGACGACTCTTACCACTTCATCACGGCGCGCGTGTGCCCAGAGCTGTACAGCATCCAGCCGGCCGTGAAGAACGAAGTGCTCACTCTCACCTCGCCAGAGTTCGGGTCCATCGACGTTAACCTTGCAGAAGTAATATAAACAATTCGGTTTCTCACGCTTCTCGGGTTTCTAAGGACCCCCCGCACTGGCGACCTCTGTTGGCGTCTTGACGCCGACCACGCCACACCAGCATTACTTTTCTTCAAGTTATGTGTCCTTCACATCTGCTTATACTTAAGAACTTTTTCCTTTACTCGAGTTTTTACCTATATTACTTCAGTTTGTGTAAAATATAATCTCGTTATCTGTAAAATCGATTACAGGTAATCGCAGCGAACATCTCGAATAAATCCAAAGTGTGGGGAGTTGAAGTTCCGATATACGACTGCGGAGAAGAAGTGAGCAAGTGGCTTAGCAAGTAATGTTTCTCGATTTTAACACAATGTGAATAGATATGTGCACATTATAAATATTATCCTGCCATTGTAAGCCGCCCAATAGAAAAATAGAAGATTTCTTTATTACATAAGATTTTCATATTACTTAATTATGTTCATTGTTCACAGACCATTCAACAAAGCGAAATAATTTTGTATATATTATTATTTTACAGGATTATTAGTCGCCCCGATAAGACGTTCCGTTTGGCATACTACGCTTCTCAGTATGGACGTGGCGCCCCTACTGAAGGAGTAGGCAAAGTTTACAACATTACTAAAAAGGACACAGTAAGTATATAGTAACTTCTAAATTGAAGTACATAGCTTCATTACTATTATATGCACGTTGTACATAATTAAAATTATTTAAATATCACATCCGATAACGTCTCTTTAGCGCCAAACTTCAGGTCAGCCATCATGCAAAGTGAAATCCGTTTATGTTATGTACAGGGAGCCTTCACCGATGACACATCATACAATCTTATCGTGGAAGCATCCGTAGAAGAACTGAATTCGCGGTTATCCGACGTCGATATCACACCCATGCACTTCCGGCCCAATTTCGTCGTGTCTGGGCCGAGCGCATACGATGAAGATAACTGGAAGTTCGTGAAGATTGGGGAAAATATATTTGAAGTTGTTTTACCGTGCGTAAGGTAAATAATACATATGGTGTAGGCCGTATCACGTAGTGGCCTTGAGACGTATTATTTATTATACACTTAATTATGTCAATGTTGGTTTTGAACGATTTGAGACTTTATTCTCATTAATTTCAGATGCGCAATCACGACCATCAACCCTGAGACAGGAGCGCGCGAAGCTAAAAGTGAACCATTGTCCACGTTAAGAAGGTAAAGACAATTCTTCTTTGCAACTTTATGTGTCAGTAGTAGAGCACTAGATGTCTTTCCATTGATTTGGAACTAACTAGGGTAACTAGTATAGTGATTGGCACCTAATGCTGACTTTTGTCTTTGGCTTCAAAAATTCAATTGGAAAGTCAACATTCAAATCAAACCTAAAGCAAAAAAAAAAAGTGACCATCTACATTTTTCAACTAGTATTTCGTGGATATCAGCAATATTTATCAATGAATCGTTTCCAGTTATCGTCTAGTCACTGAGGAGAAGTACCGGAAGGCCGTCGGAGTCTCGCCGCGCATGGGGCTCCAGCTGGCGCTGCGCTCGGGCCCCGGAGAAGTCATCAATAAGGACGCCGAAGTTTACGTCGCGTAGGACATGTTCTTTATGTGTGCAGTAATGGAGAACGTTACTGTCTTAATTTCACAATGGAACATAATGTATTGGCAGGAAGTGATCTCTGCCTACCCATCTGGGAAAAAGGCGTGATTTAATGTATGTATGTTAAAAATAAATACTGTTACGCTTATGAGGTGAAAGAAATTAAATAAAAGAGAAAATTGTAATCAAAAAGTCTAATTTCATTTGTACTTATTTGGAATCAAATGCGTAAGATCAAACAGGCTTATTTTGATTTGTATACATATAGGGATCAAATGCGTAAGATCTGTGCGCATATCTGCAGCGAGTCCTTCTGCGCCGAGATGAGCGCGCGCGCGAACGTGCCGCCGCCCGCGCCCTTCGCCAGCCGCTCCGGGTTCACCACCACGCAGCCCTCCACCTCCTACCAACAAGTACAATACTGGGTTAAACATTACGAATTAGTCGGAAAACTGTTTTTGGGGGATTAGGGGTGAGAGCCATCCGCTCCCCCGCAAGTCCGGTGATGATGATAAGGCTACTCCAAGCCATCATCGTTAGTCAGTTAGGAAAAAAAAAACTGTTTTTGGGATGGGGGATAACCGGAACCCTTATAGGGTCACTTTGTTGTCCGTCTGTTTGTCGAGACTCATTTTCTTAGGAACTTTGGTGGAATCAATATATATCGTGTGCTGCGGAATTTTAGTAAGTGCCCCCCTTGGTCAGCTTCCCAGGAGCGGCCGCCGGAAGACCCAGTCTCTGGCGGCCGGAAGTCCAACACACCGCTTCGTGCGAACCTATGTTTTTTTTTTATAATAGGCTAACAAAATGACGTCACTCCACCTGATAGTAAGCGGTAGTGAGATCCAAATATGAGGTCGACAGGCACAATAGATCATATTGAGCCTGTCGCACTCACCCTGAAGGCCTGCCTAAATGCCGTTTCACACCCCGCCCGAAGAGCCCGGGATCATAGGACGCTCATCGAGAGTTACTCCAAAATGAAAAAGGAAGTGTACCTTAACGAAGTATCTGAAGTTGGATGGCAGTACGAGCATGTGCGGCGTGCACGGCAGCTGCGCGTGCGCCGCCCACAGCGCCGCGTCCGCGCCTCCCCCGCCCCCGCCCCCGCCCGCGCGCAGCGCCCGCGTCGCCTGCTGCCGGACCGCGTGCGCCGCCAGGCGCGACAGGCGGTCCCCACCCATACCGCTGAAAACGAAACATCAACCAATTTTCATTCTTCGTAGCACTAACACTAATGAATATTTGAAATTTTACGGATTAAACTCGCGTGTATTGTTAAATCAGCGCCGATGACCACGCGCGACCACGACAAATTAGTTTTATTTCAAATATGTAGTGCTCGCGCAAATACTAGACAATACTAATAAATATAACTAAATAAGTTAAGCCTGCATGTACAAAACATGCACGTTTTTTAACCTCGGATCTACAGTTAATTCGCTGTACGTACATAGTCATCGGTGTTGTATGGAGCATAGATAGGTAGTAAGTCTTATGCCGGTATCACCTGTATCCTTCGCTTTGAAATTGGTGGAACGTTCATTGGCCCGAATTGTCTTTTGCAGTGAACAGCGAAAGCCAAAATACAAAAAGTGTGTAATGTGCTTATCTTGTCCC
Organism: Maruca vitrata; assembly: GCA_039566165.1. Lineage (NCBI taxonomy): Eukaryota > Metazoa > Arthropoda > Insecta > Lepidoptera > Crambidae > Maruca > Maruca vitrata. Next base: position 8,383,481 of record CM076928.1, read on the forward strand.
TAAAGGTCTTTTGTACTTGATAAGTGCTTTTTCAATCAACTTTACGTGCACAGAATACCATAATAGATTAATTTCAATTGATTTACTATCCGAGAAGTAGACACAATAGAAATCCAATTGTTACAGCCCATACACGGGTTGTGGGACTGTGAACCTGTAGCGCTACCATGAGTTAGTTAGCTATCGAAAACTTACGTACGAATTGTTTGTTTCATACTAACGATTTTAGTTCTTAGCGTTACCGATAGGGGCGCTGTACATTTTTTACATAAGCGATATCGAGTCTGTCACTTTCAAACTCACGGTAGCGCTACTATTCAGTTTAGGGGTGAGAGCCATCCGCTCCCCCGCAAGCCCGGTGATGATGACAAGGCTCCTCCAAGCCATCATCGTTAGTCAGTTAGGAAAGCTACTGTTCAGCAGACTTACAGGGATATCTCCTCCTGGCTCACGTGCATGAGGAAGTCGGAGCTGGTGACGGCGACGCGCACGCCGCCCAGGCTCAGCGCGCAGGGGTCGGGCAGCTGCTGCACGTTGGGCGGGCGGCGGCGCGGCGCGTACGGCGGCGTCGGGTACACGTTCACGTGCGACGCCTCGCGCTCGCTCGACACTATGTAGATCTTTGTGTTTGGACTGGAAAATAATTCAAGTAGACTTGTTGTATCTATACTAATATTATAAAGCTGAAGAGTTTGTTTGTTTGTTTGAACGCGCGAATCTCAGGAACTACTGGTTCGATTTGAAAAAATCATTTGCGTTGTATAGACCATTTATCGAGGAAGGCTTTAGGCTATATAACATCACGCTGCGACTAATAGGAGCAAAGATACAATGGAAAATGTGTAAAAAACGGGGGAAACGCGAACGAAGTCGCTGGCACAGCTAGTTATCAATAAAAGTATTCAACAAGGGATGAATCACCCGAACATACTCGCAGCGACCCTCATTAAGCGCAGTTACCAAACCGTTGAAAGTTTTTGGTTAAGAAAATACATTATATTAGTGTCGCCATGAATATGATGAGTGGCGTCCTCGCTGGAGGATGCACTTGACCTGCCAAACAGCACACAAAATATAGCTTATAGTTAATTATTAATTACTGATTGCAGATGATTACCAAAAAAAAACAAGGGATGTAAATTTAATGTTCAATAAGGTGCTATAAAACTTTGCTGAATGGCTAAGTGTGATCGAATGCATGTCTTAACGGAAAGAGGGCGAGAACTTCACAAAAGGAAATGTTTTTTGTTTGTTATTGAAATACTCTAACGGCAGATACAGGTGGAGATGTACCAAAAATATTTTAATATAACTCACAAATTGCTAACTAAACCTGTTTCTATGTGCTTGAAATTCGTATATGTATTTTATAAGTCAAAGTACCTATAAGTCAGTAAAGATATATTATATCTACATCCAGAAGCGTACAAAGATTTGGATTCCATCTACAAGTTACCCAGGCAATAAAATCACCCAAAATTCTAGCTCACCCAGCTTACCTTATTGTACTAAGTTCTCCCAAACTATCCATCAACTTGTCAAACAGAGATTTGAAGGTCTCCGCCATGGAGTTGTCTTTGACCCTGGCGTGGTCCGCGTCGAGGAAGGGGCCGGTCATGAGCAGCACGTGGGGGCGCTGGCGGCCCACGTACGTCACCAGGTCTTTCAACGGTTCGTAGCTCAAGTTGTCCGACGTAGTGTACGGGCCAGCCGCAATCACCATCGATATGTTCCCTAAAATTTTGCATTCTTTGTTAACCCTTTATACTGTTACGACCACGAGGGACCGTGCAAGCGGAATTAGTCTTATAGTCATATGGATAAGGTCTATATTCGCTTGCACGATATTACGTCACGCTCTGGTCGGTTGTAGCGAGCTCTAGCGTGTTCTAGAATAGTAATAATAATAATAATAGAGTTTTCGCCGCCCGGACCGTTCGAGAACATTCTCAACACTACGCGAAGAGACTAGTTCGTCCTTGCTGTGTATAAAAGCGGGATGTACGACCCGACGGGACAGTTCCGATTTGGAAAGCGAAGCGAATCAGTCTCCTGCGAACTAGAAGTGATCGAGTGCGTTACCTGCGAATAGTTTCAGTGTGATTCAGTGTTTTAGTGTAATTTAGTGTTCCGTGTTTAGTGTTGTAATTAAGTGTTTTTTAATTGTGTTTTTAAGTGTTTAATTGTGTAATTGTTAGTCGATAAATAAATTAATTGTCTTTTGGTGACTTTTGGCGTATCTTGAATTTAACGTACCCCGTTCCCGCAACAATTGGTGTCAGAAGTGGGATTCAAGATGCCTCTTACACCACGAGAAGACAGTGAGGGTCGAGTAACAAGGAGTCAAACCGCGGCCCTGCAAGAGGGTGAAGGTACTTCAACGGAGGGATCGATTCAAACACCGATTGGGCCTGTGGAGCTTGCAGATTTATTTAAAATGCTGCAGACACAAGCCAGCCGTCAGGAGGAGCAAGCCCGTCGCCAGGAGGAGCAAGCCCGTGAGCAAGCCCGCCGCCAGGAGGAGCAAGCCCGTGAGCAAGCCCGCCGCCAGGAGGAGCTAGCCCGACTTCAGGAAGCACAATTTGCTAAACTGAGGGAAGAACAAGCCCTTCGCCAGGAGGAGCAAGCCCGTCACCTGGAAGAGCTAAGCAAGAGTTTGTTGGGGGCTATTGAAAAAGAAGCACGAAGTACTAGAAAAGCAGATTGATGCTCTCAAAGATGATGTGATGAAACATGAAGATCGATTCACCCAACATGAAGATCGATTCACCCAACATGAGGATCGATTGAGCCAGGTGGATGCTGAGATGCGACAGCTGCATACCAAAATGGCAAGAGTGGGGACCCGGGGTGCTACGGTAGTGTCGGATTCTCCGAAAATCGAAGTACCCCACTTCGATGGAACGACGTCTTGGGCAGCATTTTGGTACCAGTTCGAGACGGTGGCTAAAGGAACAGGGTGGAAAGCGGAAGAGACCTTGATAGCTCTGACTCTGGCTCTTCGTGGAGATGCCCTGCTCACGTTGGAAAACCTGCCTTCGGATAACAGAACTTTAGGTGCTCTCCAAAGAGCACTAGAGGGCAGGTACAGCGACAAACACCTAGAACACGCATATAGAGCACAACTCCGCGATCGACAGCAGAAGCCTGGTGAGAGTCTGCAGCAATGGGCAACGGAAATCGAAAGGCTTGTCAGACGTGCATACGTGTCATGCCCGACAATGGTGGAATCAATGATCCCGCAAGCTTTCTGTGATGGAATTAGAGACGCAGACGTCAGACACACCGTGAAATTGAGCCATCATCAGACCTTACAGGAAGCTCTAGCCCATGCTTTGGAGGTGGAAGCCGTGCGTCAAGACGCTAGAACTCAACGACTTCGGGAGGTTGTGGTGAAGGAAAAACCTTCTTTGGGTCCGATGTGCTATGGCTGCGGCGAGAGGGGCCATATTCGGAGTAGTTGCCCCAAGCGAAGATGGCCACGTAGAACGACAGTAGCGTCCTCTACACAGGTGGACGCAGAAGAGCTGTCGTTAAACTAGAAGAAGCCAGGGCCGTGGGGCGGGCGCTGGCTGGTCAACATCGAGCCCCTACCGTCACTGTTTCACAGATTGGTAATGGGAACAACCTTACAGTGGTTGGACAGCTGAACAGCGTAACGTGTCATTTTACTATTGACACCGGTGCTTCAAGAACAATAGTGCGTCCGGAGCTATTGAAAAGGACTATTGTGTGGAATCAAAGACCATCCGTTCAGCTTCAAACAGCAACAGGCCAGCCAGTTACCGTCTTCGGTGAGACGACGGCGAAGATAACCATTGGAGAACAGACCTTTGAATACGGCGTTCTCATAGCCGACATCACGGACGATTGCATCATCGGATTGGACTTTTTAAGAGACCAGAAGTGTGTGGTAGACGTCGCTAAAGGAGTACTTAGTTTCCCCGAACAAGAAGTATTCCTAGAGGGAGCGAGATCATGCGCAGTTTACTGCCTGAAAAACACGACCCTACCGCCGAGATCTGAAACTCTGGTCAAAGTTAGATTCCCTTACACTGCGTGTCAAGGGCGAAGCGTCGTCATAGAAAACTGCGGCGACCATCCGAGTTGGATCACAGCAAGAACTCTGGCAATGACCAGAAAAGGAGCGCTAGTGCGAGTCATCAATCTAAGCGGAGATGAAGTGCAGCTACGAAGAAACTGTGTCATCGGACGGTGCGATGCAGGCCAATCCATCAGAAGGATGAAAAGGGCCCGGGAACCGGAATCCTGTCAACGAGATGACGTCACACCGCTCCTAGCAAATTGTAAGGACAAGCTCTCTGAGCGGGAACTTCCAGCAAGCTAAAAGGTTGTTGCTAGATTTCAACGACATATTTTCGAAGGGTGACCATGATTTGGGAAGGACAGGTCTCGTTAAACACAGAATAGACACGGGAGACGCGTCACCAATAAAGCAGCGGCCTAGACGCCTTCCATTTGCCAAAGAGAAGGAGGTAGCAGACATGGTTGCCGAGATGCAGAAGAACCGCATCATAGAACCTTCAACAAGCCCGTGGTCTTCGCCAGTAGTCCTGGTTAAGAAAAAGGACGGCAGCACCCGGTTTTGTGTGGACTACCGGTTGTTGAATAATGCAACGAAGAAGGACAGCTACCCTCTGCCCCGTATAGACGACACACTGGACATGTTGAGCGGAATGAAGTGGTTCTCAACAGTGGACCTTAAGAGTGGTTACTGGCAAGTAGACATCCATCCAGAAGACAAAGAGAAGACGGCATTTACGACCGGAACTAGGAATGGATTGTGGCAGTTCAACGTCATGCCCTTTGGTCTTTGCAACGCTCCGGCGACATTCGAGCGGTTGATGGAAAGGGTACTGGTTGGACTTTTGGGTGATGCATGCCTGGTCTATCTGGATGACATCATTGTCATGGGTCGAAATTTCACAGAGCATGTCAGTAACTTGAGGAAGGTTTTCACCAGAATACGAGAAGCAAACTTGAGACTCAGCCCTAAGAAATGCACGTTTTTCAAGGAGGAAGTCGCCTACTTAGGCCACATTATTTCATCGAAAGGTGTAAGGACAGACCCAGAGAAGATAAAAGCTGTCCAAGAATGGCCTATACCAGTTAACAAGACCGACGTGAGATCATTTTTTGGGTTTATGCGCATACTACCGGCGCTTTGTAAAGAACTTCTCTGATATAGCGAAACCTCTTCATCGGCTCACGGAAGATAAACGAGTATTCGCCTGGGACTCGGAATGTGATCAAGCCTTCGTCAGATTAAAAGAACACCTCTGCACCAGTCCTATACTTGGCTACCCGAACAGAGAAGGAAGGTTTATCGTGGACACCGATGCCAGCAATACTGGCATAGGCGGAGTTCTGTCGCAAGAGCAAGGTGAACGGGAAGTGGTGATCGCCTATTTCAGTAAGTCACTTTCAAAACCTGAAAGGAACTACTGTGTGACTCGTAAGGAACTGTTGGCGGTAGTGAAGACTCTACAGCATTTCAACAAGTATCTCGTTGGAAGACAGTTTACCCTGCGGACAGATCATGCTGCGTTAAAATGGCTCTTGCAGTTTAAGAACCCTGAAGGACAAGTGGCGCGGTGGCTAGAGCAACTACAGGAGTACAACTTCACAACAGGACATCAGGTGGTAGAACGCATTTGAATGCCGATGCCCTATCAAGGAGGCCTTGTCCTGTGGCCTGCAGTCATTGCTCTAGGACGGAGACTAAAGAAGAAGTCCGGATGATTACCACCCAGGGACTTGATAATGAATGGAGCGAAGACGCTATCAAAAAGGCGCAAAAAGAGGATAGTGACCTGAGGAAAATATTTGAATGGAAAGAAGTAGGTCAAAAACCTTCTTGGAGCCATGTAGCATCATCAAGCCCCATCACGAAAAGTTACTGGGCACAATGGGACAGTTTAGAGATTAAGGATGGAGTACTCTTCAGGAAATGGGAAACACCAAAAGGGGATCAAACGACACTACAGCTGATTGTACCCCGTAAACAAGTTGCTTCTCTACTGAGGTACATACACGATGGGGTATCCGGGGGACATTTAGGCGTGAAAAAGACCCTAGAGAAGCTGAGACAGAGGTTCTACTGGATACACTGTCGGGAGGACGTCGAAGACTGGTGCAAGAAATGTACGTCTTGCGCATCAGTAAAGGGCCCACAAACTAGAAGTAAGGGCAAACTCAAGCTGTACAACGTCGGCGCTCCATGGGAAAGAATCGCAGTAGATGTAGCTGGCCCCTTTCCAGAATCCGATGAAACAAGTACATCATTGTGGTCCAAGATTACTTCACTAAGTGGCCTGAAGTCTTCGCTACGCCTAATCAAGAAGCAAAGACGGTCGCCAAGAAGTTAGTCCACGAGGTAATTTGCCGATTTGGTGTGCCTCTTGAGATACATTCAGACCAAGGAAGAAACTTTGAGTCAGCACTATTCCAGGAGGTCTGTCAACTGTTGGGTATGCATAAGACCCGTACTACACCAGCACACCCGCAATCCGATGGCATGGTCGAGAGATTCAACCAAACGTTGGAAAACCACTTGGCCAAAGTTGTGGACGAGCATCAACGAGACTGGGACCAGTACATACCGCTTTTCTTGCTGTCCTACCGATCTGCAATCCACGATAGCACCAGCGCAACCCCAGCAATGGTAAACTTCGGTAGAGAAATGCGGCTTCCGGTAGATGCATTGACTGGGACACCGCCAGAAGCTCCGAAACCAGTAACCGAATACGCGGCTGACCTACAGAAGCGCCTGGATGAAGTACATGCTCTCGTTAGAGACTGCAGTCTAAAATCCAGCGAAAGAATGAAAACCCGTTACGACCGCAAAGCCAACACCGATGGTTTCGATGAAGGGAGTCTGGTTTGGTTACATAACCCACTCAGGAAGAAGGGCAAATCACCGAAGTTCCAGCCAAGGTGGGAAGGACCATACAAGATCATCACTAGGCTGAACGACTTAACCTATCGGATCAAACAAGGGACAAGAGGCAAGCCAAAAATTGTTCACATTGATCGGTTGGCTCGTTACCATGGGTCAAATGATGCTCGGGACGAGCATGACTAAGAGGGGGATAATGTTACGACCACGAGGGACCGTGCAAGCGGAATTAGTCTTATAGTCATATGGATAAGGTCTATATTCGCTTGCACGATATTACGTCACGCTCTGGTCGGTTGTAGCGAGCTCTAGCGTGTTCTAGAATAGTAATAATAATAATAATAGAGTTTTCGCCGCCCGGACCGTTCGAGAACATTCTCAACACTACGCGAAGAGACTAGTTCGTCCTTGCTGTGTATAAAAGCGGGATGTACGACCCGACGGGACAGTTCCGATTTGGAAAGCGAAGCGAATCAGTCTCCTGCGAACTAGAAGTGATCGAGTGCGTTACCTGCGAATAGTTTCAGTGTGATTCAGTGTTTTAGTGTAATTTAGTGTTCCGTGTTTAGTGTTGTAATTAAGTGTTTTTTAATTGTGTTTTTAAGTGTTTAATTGTGTAATTGTTAGTCGATAAATAAATTAATTGTCTTTTGGTGACTTTTGGCGTATCTTGAATTAAACGTACCCCGTTCCCGCAACAATACCATAGAGGTATGTATATGTATTTAAGGGTACACAACTCCTAAAATTGGTACTTTAGTAATTAAATTTTTAACATTTCAACATGCTGTGTTTGTTAGAGGGATAATAATGACACTTGTGATAAAATTCGAAACCAACTTAAAGCCTTCACTTAAAAGAGTGCAGTCGAAAGTGTAAGAAGTGTGTGTCAACCCACCAGAACTTGGTCAGTATGATTGAATGATGGCCGGGTGGCTCTAGTTTAGGGTAGGCTCTTGCCCCTCGGTAGAAAAGTATATGGGCTTAATAAATAAAAATCTGGGACATTTCCACACACAGTCACCTGACCCCAAAATAAGCAGAGCTTGTTCTATAGGCATCAAAGACTGATATACAAACATATATATTTCTAAATACATAATCACACCCAGACACGGAATAAACACCAATGTTCGTCACACAAATATTTGTCCCTGCCTCGTTGGTCTATTGGAAGCAAGTGCCTGAGAAAGGTCATAGGATTATAGACATACTTTTAACCGACTGCGTTATAAAGAAGTGTTGTTTTAAGGAAAAAACTTTTGTATGAAAATATCTAAACCACCTAAGATAGATGATTGAGATTTGGGCAGGTTGAATGCCCGTGCCTCGGAAAGCACATTAAGCCGGTGGTCCTGCGCCCGATCTCTCATCGGTCATGTCGGATTGCCGTCTCACCGAATTATGAGAGTAAGGGAATAGAGAGTGCACTTGTGTTTGCGCGCACACTTGTGCACTATAATAATTATGTCCTGCGCACTTGGCTGATCTCAATTGAGATCGGCCGCCATGGCTGAAATCGGTCGGACGCCTTTATTTTTTTTTATTTGTCCCTGGTGGGAATCGATCCCACAACTATTGGAACCTTAGGTAGTGAACCTGGGTCACTAACCACTGTTCCATTGATTCAGTCAATATTAAAAAAATGATTGAAAATAAACACCTTCTACGCAATTCAACATGTCTGCTCGGTGATCTGGTATAGGCTGCGCCGCGTCACAGTAAACTTCGTGAGCTATGAATTTGTCTCCTCGCGGATTGATCCCTTTCATCACCACCACTTGGCCGGGGAACAATGAATACTGTTTTAGGCTAGAATGAGAAAACATTATTAATTAGCTTATGTAATTATAGTAACAAACATATGGGTATATGCTGCATTTCCTAGTAACCACTCTACTCATGCGCCAAGTCATGTAAAAGGTAGAAACTGCTGGACAGATTTCGATGAAATCTTGTGTACCTAAGCCTTTTCCATTATCTTTGATCAGCTCAAGATTCAGCTTAAAGTATCAAAGTGGTTAAGAGCATAAAATACAAGCGGTCTTGACAGTAAAATTAAATTGAAGGTTACGGTATGTTAACTATTACGGCAGCGCCGGCGCCGCCGCCTTAGTTCGATTAGGTAGGTTTTTTTTTGTATAAGTAAGTTTTTTCGTAGTGTTTTAAGTAAAAAGTATTTTAATAAAAAGACATACTTATCAATATCTACAGGTACAGCTTGACTGAGCGAGTCCTCCCACGTGCCTTGCAGCATCACGCATTTCGGGTTGAGCCGCGCGTCCGCGTCGCACTCTATTCGACCCGCCACATACACTTCTGTCTACAAACAGTGCACTTTGCTACAATCACAATTGGGTAGTTTCCTAAGTCAAATTTTACATGTGATTTCTAAGATATAGGCAGATTAATAACATAAGTCAAATTGAAATTAAAATTTCCGACAAAATGAGGCAATAATAGACATTTGAAGTATGATGGGCGAGTCCATTATAAAATATCAAAAGTGATTAAAATAAACAATACCATATTTCAAATTACATAATTAATAACAACTTTTGCTTTGAGACCATTTTCATAAACGCAATATTTAGTATACTTGCCGAACAAATTTCTGGCGCGTTGCATACAAATAACTGAAGCGTGACGTCACGATTCAGTCACTTTTTGTATGGAGCGTTTTGAGCTTGCCTAAATGATGTGCTATTGAAACAGTAATATCTCGGCGAGTTTTAAAGTTATGACAATAATTCTTTAAGCATTTTTTTTAATGTTGTGTGGTCCATCCATCTACATCAAAATAAAAAAATAGGCAACTACCCTATTGATAGTGCTACATTTCCTACTTGTTACTATTGGTACTAACGCTCTGAGAGCCAAACGCCACAGAATAATTGTGTATCTTCAATTTCCCCTAAATTTGTCCACCATTGGCTCTGGGAGACTTCAAAAAGAGTTGCAATATCTACCAGTGGGGGACAACGCCAAGTTTTCACAGAACACATTTTGGTAAAGTGTGTTATTTGAACTATAAATATTTATTTTTTCTAAATTATTTATCTACTATTCAAATTCTTCAAATACATATTAGAAAGTATACCTGTGTTTTATGTCTGACGGAACACACTTCTGTGATGCCAGCCTTTTTCATAATGTATTTGGATGTATAGCTTATGTGATTGTCAATTATACTTCCTTTCTCATGTAGCAACTCAAATCCAAACCTAAACAGACACATAAATTAATATAATACCAACAATGGAATTACATGTAAAAGTAAACCTCAAAATATAGCAATATGATATTAATTATCAATGTTAGGTATTGAGCCAAATAACCAAACTCTGTCTGTATTCAATGTACTCACATAGCCTTAGTATAGCAGTCTCCCTCATCATTAGGCACTTGAGAAATGTTGAGATTCAAGATATCATTGGGGCCATTAGGTTGAGAGATAAGTTGCAATAGCTTCTCATCTCCGTATGAATGCACCACTGAACCAGGGTTTGTTCGCGAAGCATATTTAGCCGAGTGGTCACTGAAATTATAATTTTATATTCGAAGAACACTTTACCCGATACTTTATACAAAGTTAGTAATATGTAAAAATTAGTACAAACAGGATTTTCAACCAACCCGCACTTGGCCAGCGTAGTTGACTAAGGCCTTATTATCCTAGTTTAGGGGAGGCTCGTGCCCCAGCAGTGGGGATGTATATGGGCTGATGATAATGAAAACAGGAATACCATTAAATTTATAATCCCTAGAAAGAGCTATCATAGCAGTTACATTTGTATGATGTTACATGCCTAAATAATGCTAAATAAATAATTCAAATTTTAAAGCAGGTCCAGACTTTTGTCTAAATCACATTTTGGTATGAACATAAAATTATGAAAGGAAACTTTTAACACTTCGATTAACAGATAGATTTTAGTGACACAAGTAAAAGGATTTATTTGTCCTAATAAAATAAGAATAGCCTGACATATTTTTCTTATGTTGCTTCAAGCAGCCTCCTCTTGTACTATAAAACTAATTTTACAGATTAAACTTGTCAGTTATATTATTCTAAACAAATTGTGCAAATAATACACTCGGGGACAAATAAACCGGGCCACGAACCATTTTTCATACAAACATGTCAGTTCTGAGCCCTATAAATGTAAAAGTTTTAGTGCTATGGTAATAATTTAAATGTAAATAGATGTCAGAAATGATAAATTTTTGAAGAAAATATGTTAACTAACTCCAGATACACCAATTTCCTTAAAATCAGGAAAATGTAAGTTGTTTTACTTGTTTCATACAAGTTTATATGGGATGCAAAAAACCACCAATGTTTGCTACGTTTTAAAGAAATGAGCATATTTCTGGAGATAGTTAACATATTTTTTTTATAATTGATAATTTCTGACATCTATTTACATTTAAATTTTTACCATAGCACTAAAACTTTTAGATTTATAGGCCTCAGAATTGGACATGTTTGTATGAAAAATGGTTGGTGGCCCGGTTTATTTGTCCCCGAGTGTATATCATGTTAGTCCCTGTAAAAAAGTTAATAAACTGTTTCGAAACTTTCATAAAATATACTTACACACTGGGTGAATAAGATGCTGGTGTTAATTCTATTTTATGTGATGTAACTGATTCATTTTCCACTTTAATTCTCTGAAATTTAATGAACTTACATAAAAAAAAGCTAAATTAGGAATTCTTCAAACTTATAGAACCAGTAGCGCTACCATGAGTTAGCTATCGAAAAGTTATGTATGTTAAAAACCTATCAAATTGTTTTTTTTCATACTAACTATTTTAGTTCTTAGCGTTACCGCTAGGGGTGCTGTACAAGTTTTTCATAGACATATTTACATAGGCGATATAGAGTCTGTCATTTTCAAACTCATTGTAGCGCTACTGTTATGAATTAATAATTTTATCAGGTAAAAAATTTTGTTCAAGCTATATTATACATATATAAAAAATTTAGGGGTAAGGGTACATACGGTAATAAGTAAGGTAAATTGTAGAATGAGTTGATGGCTGCAGACGAGTATGGATCTAGTCATGATAAACAAAAACATGAACCAGAAGCAAACTCGCCCACAAATATCATCAAGTCAAGTCACTGCAAATATTAAATAAACATGAGTTTTATTTTGTTTCATTATAAAAATTATCTAGTCATTGGTGCTTGCTTGGGTCTTCATTGATGCTTGGTCAGGTAACAGTCAATGAGTGTAGATCTAGTCACAGAATTAATCACTGAGACTCTAGACATACACCCATTTACTGTCGCCTGCTTGCTTCCTTGACATTCCATTTTCATCTCTTATGCCTAATAAGTAATGTTGTTACATGTTTTATTACTGTATAAAATACAGACATTTCAAAATCACACACTGAATAGAAGTTAAAACATGGCAAAGTTAACTAACCATATCTGAAGTAAGATGATCAGTGTTTACAACATCTTAACCTTTACACATACAACAAATAAATTAGCCTTGTTATCAAATTATGATATACATAGTGATAGTAGAGATATATTGTGGTTGAGCTTATAACTCAATAGTGCCAGACAAACGCAATGATGACACAGTTACCAAAACATACCTTTGGAGTAGCAGACATGTAATTTGACAGGACAGCATTATCTGGTCTGAACATTAAGGTTAAATAGTTTATCGTAATTTTTGAAATAAAATACATATCATGTTACACATATACCACAGTCTCGGATAGTTTTAAATACACTTAGCAACTACGTTCGCCACGTTCGTGTCTTACAGTTGTTTGTAGTCAAAAATTAAAATCACACATTTTTTATAATATCGTCGAAACTCAAACTCCCATAAGTTTATATTATAATAAGCAGCTAAAACACGTGGGAAGCACGAAGTATAAAAAGGATACTGAGTAGAAACAGGCGCAGGCGCACCGTAAACTGTCAATCCTGTACCGGCACTTTGTATAGCATCTTTCGCGGTCGCGTTGCTTCGGTTAACAATCCGTTTGGAAAATTCCTTCCTCGCAAGTGATTCTAAGTTCTCCAGTGACGGCGGGGCTCCATTTAACTTGTTAAGGCTGAACGCCATCCATTGTTCGACGAAAGTTTCAACGTCCACATCGTATTCCTCGCACAAACTTACACCTAAGAAATCAAAGTGAATAATGGAACAACCTTGAACATTCATTTTAGTCAGCGGTTGGAAATTTACAAACAATTTACAAGTTTCAAAGCGAATTAGTTGGATGATGATAGGTAAACTGAAAAGGAGTTATTATTATCATACTTACATTTTGTTGCAACTTCTTTTTGAACATCTATACCGAGAAATTGAAATTGCTCAGTCACCAACTCTTCGGTAGCCATTTTCTGTAAAATTGAGAGAGAATGAAGGAAGTAAAATACCGCCAATCAAAAAGTTTGCGTCACAAAGTTTATTCACAAACAAAAGAGTGAGCGTCATAGACAAGCTTGCTTGTAGCTTGACACGAATATAAAAAACTTTTGAATTTACTTGGATGGCTAAGGACGCCTTTGCAGCATAACGATAAATCACGCACGGCTTATAAAAGGACCTATAAGCCGTAATGTAAAAAAGCACGACTTCGAAGAAATTGTACCTATTCGTTCTTGATTCAGAGTAAAAATAAGTCAAATGACATTTGCTGTCATTTCCGTAGTAACGAATTCACGAATATTTTAAACGTAATTGAATGTTTTTTGATCTAATCGTATTTGGCAATGTTTATTGTGAAAAATGAAAAACCTGACCTATTATATTTTTTCATTATTGACGTCTATACACCTCACTATTTTAATACTTGAATAGCTCACGGGTTAGTGAAACTCGTTAATGAAACCACTGTTCCACAGTACCAACTGTACTGTACTGTTCTACGGTTCCAAGTGTCGTGGGTTCGATTCCCGGGACAAATTAAGAAAAATTGCCTTCAAATTCCCGACACACTTAAATTTTATAATTTATAATGATCTATAAATTACCTATATAATTATAGGTAGGAATTTGATATGTTTTTGAAGGTGGTGTCAAACAAATTTTTTAGAACGAAACACACTGTGCTTATCTGCACAAAATACAAAAGGCACCGCCTTCAAAAACATATCAAATTCTTATCAAGATAATTACAAATGTTCGCATTATATTATTTTTTAATTTCTAGTGTGTCGGGAATTTTAAGGCGGTTTTTCTTAATATACATATATTATATTTATAAATATAAATGCGAAAGTAACTCGTGTCTGTCTGTTTTCTCACCAAAACCACTGAACCGATTGAAACGAAATTTGGTACATAAATAGATTGGAGACTGAGAAAGGACATTGGCTTTTTTAACCAACTTCGCTAAAAAGGTAGTTAGTTACTATTTTGTTTATTTATATTATAAATATAAATGCGAAAGTAACTCGTGTCTGTCTGTTTTCGCACTTAGGGGTGAGAGTCATCCGCTCCCCCGCAAGCCCGGTGATGATGACAAGGCTCCTCCAAGCCATCATCGTTAGTCAGTTAGGAAAAAAGAAAAAAAAAACTGTTTTCGCACCAAAACTACTGAACCGATTGAAACGAAATTTGGTACATAAATAGATTGGAGACTGAGAAAGGACACTGGCTTTTTTAACCGACTTCGCTAATAAGGTAGTAGGTACTATTTTAGTTTGTTAATTCAAAACTCCAAGATATATTATTGCATTTGGGCACGCTCAAAACACTCCATGCAAATGCTTTACTTTTTATTCTTTTTCTCAGTCTCGGATCGTTCGTGGCTTAGTGTACCTTCGTTTTACTGCTAATTATTATGAAATGACATGTAAAATCGAACTTAGGAAACTTAGCCGTATGCCTGTCTAGCGGCGAATAGCGTAAAATTTTCAGTGGCGTTCATAAAGCGTGAAACTTTGCATGCTATATTTCATACAAGTTCATGGTTGTTGTTTCTGTCGTCGGAAAATAGCAAGAATCTTAACTTATCAACTTTCGCGAGGTATTCGATGAACTCTTGGAAAATAACAAGAACACAATATTATATTTTAAGTTAACTGGCCTACTTACAGAATTTAATACTTGACATGGCCATTTGTGGGCGTGGCTTATTTGTAGTTGCCATGAGTATAATAGATAGACCACAAGTGGGCCAATCATTGCTCAGTGTATATTTTTTTAAGGTTTTAAAACTGTTCTCTGACTGGTAGTGGCATAGGCAGAAGATTCCTGGTTTTGTGCCTCTACCTGCATACTTTCTTATAGTTAACTACACATTCACCTGTAGGGCTACCATGAGTTTAAAACTTACGCGCTCGAAATCGCCTACGTAAATATGTCTATGAAAAACTTGTACAGCGCCGCCTGGTGGTTACGCGAAGAACTACAATCGGCCATATGAAAAAAAAACAACTTGATAGGTTTTTAACGTAGGTACGTAAGTTTACGATTAGCAACTCATGGTAGGCCCTCTGATCTGGGTTCTACTCCTGTTAATCTTGACTGGATCCTTTTTTTTATTTAGAAAGCAAAATTGATGGATTGAAAAATAGTAGATCAAAGGGACATAATTTTATTATATTTACTTATATTTTAAAGATTTCTTAAAGAAAAGGCAATAATGTATTCGTACATGTACATTATAATAGAATAAAATAAAATATTAGTGTTCTTTTCATCTGAACTAAACATTGCTTCTCTCAAGAAATCATGTCCTTTGGACATGTATATGAAATTTACATGAAGGCATAGACTGGACCTCCGCTGTTACTACACTGTTGATGCAGAGATTAGCCAATCCACCTCTTATAAGGCCACATGTATATGCCACATACTGAAAGAAATAACATAGTAATTAATTATATTATCCAACAAAATATACCAGGTTAACTTTTTAATTAAAATATAACATTTTAATTAAAAAGTTTACCCTAATAAAATTTATAAAAATTTCAAAGTGTGTTTGATACCTCTTCACACTTTATCTGTGTGAGAGATTCATTGAGCAAATAAATCATCTTAAAAATGTCGCTATTACAGTTACATAAACATAGGGTACTGAAAGAATACTGTTGCAGTTCGAATTTAATGTGGACTAAACCATATTGTGTAATATCTAGTAAAATGCTATGTCAAATTAAGGATCTAACCCGAGGTGCAAATTCCAGATATTGATGGCCATTAGAAAAATTGGTGAGAAATCTGAATGCATTATCTTGTAGCACATAGACCCCTTGATGATTGGTGCGTAGGTTGTCAATTTGCTTCTTATAAATACATGTCCAGAAATCAGTGCAGATGAACTTCATTGTGTCCAGCTCATCTTTGAACCTAGGCCATTCTCTAGTTAATCTTTCCATTATCTTGTAGCCAGCAGCAAACCCTATATACTCAACCACAGATAAATCAACTTCCTGGAACAATGACGAAGAAAATAAGGACAATGATACCCTTGAACTCAATTTTGCTAAAATGCAAGTATAAACGAATTCATTACTTTTTTATCACTGTTATCTTTAGACTGATCTAGAGCATAATTTATGATTTCTGAATGCAATAATTCGAACAAAATATCATCGGCCATTGTAGAAGATCGTGTGGAATAATCACTCTATAAATTAATTAAATAAATTTGTCCATTCGTTAAAAATCCTCAGTTCCTGCGAGAGTGCGACGAATCCAATATTTTCAACAACTTTAAAACGAAATAATATCTGTTTTTTTCTAAAAAATCAATTGACGACAAGTCAGACAAATTGACATCAACAAAGACGAAGTGAACAGAAATGTCAAACACTTGTTATTTTCACGTTCGGTACGTTCTGGTTTGAGGCTGAAACTGAGCACGTCCGAACATTATTTTCGTAATTAATTTTACTTTTCATTGATGATGAGCGTGAGAAGCGCTTCTTGCGCGCGAAAGCGCATCTTGATTTGAATGCACGTTTATAATATCACTGTAGTTGTTGAAAGTTACTGTCCCAGCCCAGCACAATACAAGCCAAACGAGCCACACACAACAAGAGTAAAGTTTTATATTTTCTACAGAATAAATTTTACTCTGAGCTTTTGAAGACAGAAAGAACAAAAAATTTCATGCATGTTAAGTCAAAGTCAAAGTTTTTATTGCGAACTAAGTGTTGTTACAGGTGTTGATGTTAAAACAGGATCTTAATACTTAGTTACCCTTGTCTGTTGATTAATAACTGAGGTTAATTTCTCAATTATGGATATAATGGTGAAATAAAAACTCACTAGCGGTTGCTTAAGTTTATTTTGAATTGGGCAACACTTCGTAAGTCGCTAAAGGTAAAAAAAAAAGAAAAATAAATAAATAAAGATGGCGGAACTGATATTGTCCAGTGCGGAGCTCCAAGGAAGTAATCACATTGTGATCGATATAAATTGAGTGCTGCTGTTATCTAAGTCCAAATCAATTGTTGATTTGCGCTCAAGGTTCCAAATCTGCATCTGTAAGTGCATTCTATATTATTATTATCATGATGGATGTAAATAACATATCGGAAATAAAAGATGGCGACCAAACGCGACCTCCTGTAGTTGAAGCGCCATCTGTGATTGATATGCAAAAGCCTCGGTTAGTTGAGGCTACATCTAAAAAGAAGAGGAGACGCGGGAAAACTAAACGTAAAATCATGAAACCGTTTGTGAAAATACCATGGCAAGAGAGAAGGAAATATGACAAAACTAAAAGAAACAATAGATTCCGTAAAATAGTATTGGCCAAAACACGAGCACCATTCAATAATAATCAATTTTTGATGGAAATTCATAAACCGGAGCCAGAAAATAACTATATCATGCGAACTCCATCTGCTCGCACACGTGATTCAAGTTTCAGCATTGACTCTGAAGACAACTATTTTTTCTCACTACCTGAGGATGAAGAGGAATATCTGACTAAAGAATTTTCTAGTGTTTACGAGGACGCGCAAAGTGAACGTTTATCTAATATGTCTAAAGACGAGCTCATCCAAGAATATTTACTTCTTGAAGCAAAGTATGATAATCTTGTGAAAAGAACAGAACGTTCTAAGCCCAAATATTCGGAAGAAAAAGACGGTACTGAGACTGATAAAGAAACATCGATGACTGATAGAGATAGTATGCTCACCGACAGAGATACTTCGGGTAATTCTATTGAATCCAATACCGTGTACGAACCATCGATTGCCGAACTCATGCAACATTTAAAAGAACAAGAGGATCAAATACGCGATCTTCAGTTGGCGAATGAAAAGTTACAACATGAAAATGAACATTTACGTCAGACGTCGCATGAGTCTACAAGCGAAGATTCAGAGAGTGATAGTTCGTCGAGCTCCGGAAGCTGCAGCAGCTCCAGCCGCAGTGTGAGCCCAGTCCACGAGCTGGAGGCGGAGGTCAACCACAATGACACCCACGAAAATGGAATAGACACTGTTGTTCAGGCAGAGTCAACTGAGGACGAGCCAGTATACCCACTTGTGAATGGATTTCATAGTCCCAAAGAATGAAATATGGAATGTAAGTTCGCGATTTTTTATGTTTTTTATTATATGGTGTAAATATTTTTAGTTTATATTACTTCTTATTTTTACCTATTTACCCCAGTATAATACTTTAACCGTGATGGGAACATGTTAAGCACAATGCATTTATGTTACTTGCCTTAATATTTTTAAAACCCATGTTATTGTACAAAATACTTTACTATTATTTTTTATCACTGTGGGAATGTAATTGTGAGATCTCATATTAGGTTTAGTGAAATTTTTCTGTGATATCCTTGTGGATATTTTGTGAGTAGTAGCTTTTGAGGCAAACAAAAGGGAAAAGTATAGAATATTCCATTCAAGATCTCACTTTTATGTTGAAACAGTGAGTGGATGCTTTAGAATAAGATAAAGTGTATGAAGAGTTACTTATATAATAGTTAATATATTATTATTAGCTATGTGGATACATTTTATGATGAGTGTTTAGTGGCTGTTGGTTTTATTATTATAATAATACATTCGTAAATTCCGATTACCCATCTACCTAAATTAAATGTGTCAACAAAATGAAGTAGTGCTGTAGTTTGCTTATGATCCATCGTACATTTTACTTAGATCATACAACAATACATACATAAAACATTGATGTAACAGGGATTGAATTATTTTCTGCTGACCTATTAAAATATGATGACGTGAACCTGAGTTTTTTTACTATTTACGATACCCCCACATCAGTAAAATAAAATAATTCCTTGATAATTTGTAAATATTCGTCTGTTTATTTTTTGTTTTAAGATATCTGTGATATTATTATAATTTGTTGTTAGTAATATGATAGGAAAATGTAGGTAGATTACCTAGGTATCGGTAATCGGTATTATGTATTAAACTATCCTTTGCCCTGTCATAAAGACATTCTTTCGAATGGTTCGATTGAATTCCACCCCCATCCCACCCAAAATAGACGCACTGTCGTAGAGTACTTGCAGGAAGCCGCCTGATCCTTAGTTTCCAACAAAACCAAAACGTACATTTTGTCAAAACTCATACCCGGAATAGAAAACAATTTTTATTTATTTATTCCCCTACGAGTGGATCACTCAATTCAGACATTAGCCAAAATAGGCTTTACATAATAAATCTCGGAAATATGCACTCAGAATAAATTTTTCACAAAGACTGTTCACACTTCGCCCTTCACCCAACCCTTCACACGTGGGGGTTCACGTTCACACGTAGGTACTAAAAAAAATTGCGCCCTTTTAAGAAATTAAATATTCATTAGAAAACTGTAACTGTTCGGGATATTTACCATGTTGTTTTGTTTTAATGAGCTCCCGATATTTCGGCACTGTTGCAAGCACCATGATCACGGATGAACTGAACAACATGGTAAATATCCCGAACAGTTACAGTTTTCTAATGTGTGTAACCATGACAGTTTAAAATTATAAATATTCATTGGCTCCCAAAATAGTTACATTTCAATGAACTAATGCCTTTTGTAATCGAGTGATCCAAAAAATCGCATGTGGTTAGATACACTACTATAGTTGTACATACATGCAATGCATACTTACTATCACGCTTTTCTTTGTAACAGACATAATAATGTAACCGCTTCCTGGCGTAAAATACCCCACTACCCTCACCATTGTTTTTTTTTTTATATAATATTTGAGTGTTATTATTGGCTGCGCTGTTTTGCAACATAAAGGCTGTGAAATAAAACGTCTTTTCTAATATACCCAATGTTTATTATAAATTATGATTAATGTAGTATCAAAAATAAAATTACATTATTTCAGTTTTCCTCTTTCGTGGCAATCATTTATTGCTTACCTAGGTAGGTACAATAATAATAAATATCATCATCACTATAGCATAATTAGACAATCACAACATTTAACGTGTTCAAAGACATTTTTCGATTCGATGCGACACACTTTCACAGACGCTAATGCGAAACGGAAGTGATGGGTATTGGCATTGTGGCAATACTGGTTATGTTATGCACCTAAATGCTCAGTTTAATAAAATCTAAATAATATTTATGTATTTCCGGTCATAATTTGATTTTAAGCCAATCGTCCACCTCCAGCTAAACTAAGTAAGTTCAACTAAGCTTCGCTCGCCTAGTTGAGCCAGTTTTTCATACATGTGCGTTCACGGCAAACTTTGCCATCTTAGCTATGTCAAATAAAAAACTGGTACTCAACTATGCGAGCTAAGCTGAACTAACTTAGTTTAGTTGGCGGTGGACGATCGCCTTTATTCTCACTACATCAATTCATTTAGTTCATTTGTCGAACTACTGACTGAGAATATTTTTTCTCATTTGTTCGAGGGTTCGAACTAGTTACAATATTTATTGTTCTCACCTTTTGTTCGATCTGTTAACTTATTATTCTTAATCGGAATTAAAAAAAACAATAAATATGTGTATGTGTAGTGAAGATCATAACATATACGATTCATTTAAATGAAAACACTTGTTTATGTAGTAAATAGTCCAAAGAACTCTGTGTAAAGTGAGAAAAATAATTCTAATTGGTTCGACGATCGAACTAGTCAGATTATAGGACCATTTGTAGCGTGTGTGTAATAGATAGCTTCCGCCTACGTAGGTAGTAAAAAAAATTTTGTTATTATAGGTTTTCCTTGATCGAACAATATTTTTTAAATACCTTTGGATTTCTCAGAATCATTCTTTTTTATAGCTTTTGACTCTGGTGCATTAGGATTTACACCTTTGTAGAACTGTTTCAACAAAGCCATCGCTTCATCAGCTTGTAAACCCCCAGTAAGTTCATAGCTATACTCAAAAAATTGGCTCACATCTAATACAGTTTTACCGCCGAACCTGTCGTTTGCGCATCCATACACGACTCGTTTGACTTTGAGATCGTTTAGGGCGGCCGCACACATGATGCATGGCTCGACGGTGACGTAGACGCATATCTGTTGGCAGTAATCTCGGTAGTCGATGTTGTTTGTGCTGCAGTAGTGGAGCACTTGGTCTATGCAGTTCAGTTCGGCGTGGCGCGTGGGGTTGTGGGTGGCGTTGACAGTGTTCCGGCCGGCGGCGACCACGGCCGCGTCCACGGTGAACACGCAGCCCACGGGCACTTCCTGCGCAGCCAACGCTTCCTCAGCTAGCGCCAAAGCTTGTTTCATCAAATCAGACATTTTCGAAATCACTTGTTTACTCATAAAAGTACACTGCTAGTTTCAATTTTCGTCATTCAATCTGAAAAAAGACAATAATCTCGTATGAATATTAATATTTTATGACATAATATGAATATTTTAATAATATACTTTTTTAAAGGAAATAAAAAATATTTTTACTCACATGAAAATGTCATTATGTATTGTTGTAATACTTCAGCAGATCAAGGTTCTTCAGACACTGTATGGCCTTTTCTTCCCAGTTATTATTATTCACTGTTCTTGGACTTGGGTGTGGCAAATATAGTATCTGAAAGAAAGCAAGTTATCCTATAGTATTATTAGAATTTTTTTTGATTAGTGATATCTTTTAAATGATGTGGAGAACTATGTATGTAGTACCTGTATTGAATTACTGGGAAAATACTTGGCCAATGCTTTATGTGCCCTTGTTTCACAAAACTTCCCAACAGCCACTATGGTTTTGACATCATACAATTGAAGAGTTTTCACAAATATTGGATCACATATTTCAAACAATGGCTGCATCTGAGACACCTGAAATTTAACAGTTACTATTAATTTTTGCCCTGTTATCCGCTTTAAGGTATTCCTATTAGAAAACTGAAAATGTCCGGGATATTTACCATGTACCAACAAAACAATATGGTAAATATCCCGGACATTTTCAGTATTCTAATGTGTGTAATACAATAGTTTATAAAAAAAGGTATTCATAATTTATATTCTATGTGCATAGTAAAACTTTTCTGTTTTTTTACAGTACCCTAAAGTCACCTGGTGTAAGATTACACCCATTTTTCTTCATCCATTGTTGTGGTAAATAATTGTACACAAAACTGGTCCTAAAGAAATTTTCAGGTTCACCACATACACTCTTAAACAATCCCCAAAATCTTTTTCCACTTATCTGCAAGACAAATATTTTTGTTTAATTAAAAGAATTGTACTGAGTGTTAAATAAATAAGTTCACAGATACATAATTAATATCTACCTAAAATCCACTTCATAACAATTGAAATGTATTAAAACAAATGTAAATGTGTGTGTGTGTAACATGACAAAAATTAATATCTTATTAAAGTTAAGATAAAAATATTTATTACAACAACAAGGCAAGTTACACAAAATAAAGTAATTATGACTAACATTATTATAAAAGATTGAATTTATAAAAATTTAAAGAAAATTTCTGTTTTACTAGAGCAGTACCTCAGTTCTTGTGCATTCAAATCCTTTAACTGGCCTTGGAGGTATTTCACATGCAGGTTTATCAACTGGTCCGTGTATTTGTAGCCAATCTCTTACTGAGCTAATTTCACCAAATGGAACCTGTAAAATACAAATTCATAGTTATGACTAAAATATTATACCAATCAATATAAGGCTTTTGCTACAAATGTTCTATTTGTTATTTTCGACTACAATACCCATAGCATTGATTGAATACATATTCCAAGCATTATTACATAATATTCTGTGTATTTATTTTCTTTTAAGTGCTCTACAACAAACCTCTACATGCAAATAAATAGGTAACAAATTTTATGGCTAATGAGATTACTTAAATAAAATTAAGAGTAAATGCATATGAATAGTCAGTGCTGAAATCTTACTCCAGTCTGGGACATTCCCCATGGTCCAGGGTTCATACCAAAATACATAATATCTTTTTGTGTATCACAATATTTCTGAACATACATTTCAAATGTATGCCTAGCATAAATAGTCGGATTATATATGCATTGTACATCTGAAGGCAGTTGTAAATTTTCTAAATAATTATTTAATTCATCAACTAGATCAAGAAACTTTGTGCTTATAGGTATGTCCCCAGCAAAAAAATCCGATATCACATGCGGCGGTTCCATAATGGTAGTCCAATGGTTTCTGTTCGCTTTATGGCGGTGTATTTGTCCTAGGCTTAAAAATTAAATATTCATTGCATCTGTAGTTACTTAGTTCTGGCCTAACCCAGATGGTCTTTATTATTGTAGTTAATTCATAAGAATTTAGGAAAAAGCATGAATTAATTTCACTCAGACGTGGTGCGGCAGCACTTACAGATCATAATTTAAAAACAGTGACGAGATAGTTTGTTTTTGAGAAGAATACCCACAAATTACCGATAAGTACTATAAAAATAAAACGCTTGTTATGATTATCCGGCTGACTGACAGCGACTTTATCCTACTGACTGACAGACAGTGTTGCCAACCCCAGCAAGTGACAGACACTGGCTGCAGGCTGAGTGTGTGGAGTGAGTGAGTGACATAACGTGAAATATGAATGAGTGAATGAATTGTATCTTCGGTATAGTTCGTCTAGTTTTTCGTGTAAAAATGTTTTCTGTAGCGGTACCATGAGTTGGCTATCGAAAACTTACTCAACAACAAGCCGACAAGATCTGTAGCGGTACAACTCATGGTACCGCTACAGGTCTTGTCGGCTAAGCTATACAGGGTGTAACAGGGGGGGTGGATCATCGTAAGTTAATCGATGGGGGACTTCAACACCTATCGATATAACCCCCATGTATGTTCAGCGATTTTCAATAGTTCCAAAGTTATTGAGATTTTTGTGAAATTTTTGTAAGAAGCCGGAATTCAGTATAAAAGTCTTCACTGTAGCTTAACTACTGGACCTGCTTGCATGATTTTTTTTCTAGAAATAGTTCAATAGTGGGTCTTTATAATTACGATACCAATTTGAGTCATAACCCTATCATATTGGAGTAAAAAAATAATTCATCACAAATGTTTTACGAATCAAATTGTGTCTACCAACTTTCAAAGCCTCCAGTGAAAAAAAAGTGCCTGTGTTTTTTTTCTAGAACTTATTTTAAAAACTACTCACATTCATGGATAGTATACCTGAAAATTTCATACCGCTACTGCCAGAGCATCAAAACGAAAAATGAACTCGAATGGCACAGGTGCCATAAATCAGTGTTTTTATTTTTCATGTAAAACTTTAATTTAAAAAATAAATCGATATGTATCAGCAAATTTATGCTATGTTAGTAATATAAGTAGCAGTAATTTTACAGAATTGCAAATAAAAGTGGTAAAAATCAAACAAAGAAAATTTACATAATTTTTGATAATTTTTTTTTTTACAGTAAGTGTTCATAATAGGCACCATTATTGGCTATGCATATCCTACAACTTTTTACAAAGGTTTTTCGGATGTTGCGAAATGCTACTACATTTTCCCTTATCACAATTTGGGCCCCTGAAAAATTTGACAAAAAAGGGGCATTCCGCCTTCTCCAAAAAAGCTTTTTAAGAAGGTCTAAGCTATGCACAACCAATAATAATGCCCATTATGAACACTTACTATAAAAAAAAAAATATTAACAAAAATTATGTAAATTTTCTTTGTTTGATTTTCACCCCTTCAATTTGCAATTTTGTAAAATTACTGCTACTAATGTTACTAACATAGCATAAATTTGCTGAAACATATCGATTTATTTTTTAAATTAAAGTTTTACGTGAAAAATAAAAACACTGATTTATGGCACCTGTGGCATTCGCGTTCATTTTTCGTTTTGATGCTCTGGCAGTAGCGGTATGAAATTTTCAGGGAATACTATCCATAAATGTAGGTAGTTTTTAAAATAAGTTCTAGAAAAAAAACACAGGCACTTTTTTTTCACAGGAGGCTTTGAAAGTTGGTAGACACAATTCGATTCGTAAAACTTTTGTGAAGAATTATTTTTTTACTCCAATATGATAGAGTTATGACTCAAATCGGTATCGTAATTATAAAGACCCACTATTGATCTACTTCTAGAAAAAAAATCATACAAGCAGGTACAGTAGTTAAGCTACAGTGAAGACTTTTATACTGAATTCCGGCTTCTAACAAAAATTTCACAAAAATCTCAATAACTTTGGAACTATTGAAAATCGCTGAACATACATGGGGGTTATATCGATAGGTATTGAAGTCCCCCATCGATTGACTTACGATGATCCACCCCTCCTGTTACACCCTGTATACAGAGTGTCCCAAAAAGTAGTGCCAACGGAAGTCCTGAGATAGAACACCCTGTGGGGCATCCGAAACGACCCCATGTATGTTCCGCGATTTCTCATAGTTTTCGAGTTATGATTCTTTTTCTAAAATTTTGAGAACAACTGACCTAACCGACTAAAAATATTGTAGAGGAAAAAGTGTTTGACATTTTTTAGTAAATCTTTTTGCAAATAAATTTTCATGAGTTTTTCTTTCATGCCTAAAATATTTGTCTCCATAACTTATATGGAAATTATCAAAAATGAGTGGTACAAACTGAAAAGTTACGTTCTGTAAGTAATGTCTTGCAATTTCAACGTTAAATTTAAAATATTAGGAGGAAGCTGCATGGCTCCTAAATAACTTTAAAAACTGAGCTAGACTCTCAGCTTTCATAATCATTCATTTCATTCATAAAAACTGGTACTTAATGGGCTACTTTTCCTGAAATTGGACTTCAAAGACAGAGAGGTGGAAAAATTATAAAATTTGCCATTTGAATACGAAGTATTATTTGGACATTTTATTATTTCTAAAGTTAATAAGATTGTTAACAATCAAAATTATACAAGAAATGCTAATAAATAACCACTTGAAAGTTTAATTTGTGATACTTAAAAAAATAATTAAGTTTAAAAATGGGAACTTTATTGAAAAAAAAAAGTTATTGCTTTTGATTATTTATAGTAAAAAGTTTATAAGTAAAGTTTATTAAAGTCCGTAAAGAAAGCAAAGTTCGTCAAGTTCGTCGTAACAAAGGTATTGCATGTGAAAACAGTGTTAGCGCAATGAAACTTAAATTAAACAAAAAATGCATCCAAGTTTGCATCTGAGTGCTCCTGTATTAAATTTAGGTTTGTTCACAAACTGACTAAATTTCGGAATAATAAAAATTCCAAATTAATGCTTGTTCATCAAATGGATAATTTTATGATTTTTCCACCTCTCTGTCTTTGTAGTCCGATTTCAGCAAAAGTAGCCCATGAAGTACCAGTTTTTATTAATGATTATGAAAGCTGAGAGTTAAGCTCAGTTTTTAAAGTTAATAAGGAGCCATGCAGCTACCTCCTAATATTTTAAATTTAACGTTGAAATTGTAAGACATTATTTACAGAACGTAACTTTTCAGTTTGTACCATAATTTTGATGATTTCCATATAAGTTACTGAGACAAATATTTTAGGCATTAAAGAAAAACTCATGAAATTTATTTGCAAAGAGATTTACTCGAAAAAGTCAAATACTTTTTTCTCTACAATATTTTTAGTCGGTTAGGTCAGTTGTTCCCAAAATTTTAGAAAAAATATCATATCTCGAAAACTATAAAAAATCGCGGAACATACATGGGGGTGTTTCGGATGCCCCACGGGGTGTTCTATCTCAGGACTTCCGCTTGACACTACTTTTTGGGACCTGTATATTCATCTTAAAACTGTCATATTATTTATCAGATACGTAAATTTGTATTTGGCTGGCTATGCAAATTTTTCATGACGGTTTGTCCAGGAAAGTCACAATGTAATCTTGATATTACATGAATACAAAATATATATTTGTCACCGTAAAATTGTAAATAATGCTAAATTGCAATCTATCTCGTGAGATTGTGAACTGTCGAAAAATAGTGAACCATAACATACTGCTTACAATTTAACGAAGTAAAACTACTAAATTGCAATCTTACATATTGTGATCTATGGCAATTGTCTTATCTTACAGTACCGTTCTGCGTCTATAGAGTTAGGAATAAAACACAAGTGTCAGTCAAATAAAATAAATGCATTTCAAGAATTGTTACATCAAGTAATAACTTATTTATTATTTAGTAATGTAATCAATAAATTGACATGAATGGTAAGAAAAAAAATTATCTAAATAATATTTTCTTTTCTTAGATAAAACCATCACAATAAAAAATATTTTTTTAAAAAACAATTTAAATACCTACTATAAAACGTTCATTAATCGTTTATAAAACGCAACCAAATTGTCTATTAGAAAATAAAAGTAAATTGCACCAATAAAAATGTTCACTTACGTTGCACGTCAACGGACTGTGGCACCTGGAGTTACAAAGAACATTGGCTTTTTTGCAATTACACTTATTGGAAACGCATTGTCCATTTTGTCACAATTCTTGAAGTGCATTTATTTTATTTGACTGACACCTGTGTTTTATTACGAACTCTATGGACACAGAACGGTCAACTGTAAAGCCGACCAATCAGGAACCGCCTTCGGGCAGTTGACAATTTGAGAATTTTACTTCGATGGATTGTAATCTAACGAATAATAACACGTTAAACTGTAAGTAGTATGTTATGGTTCACAATTTTTCGGCAGTTCACAATCTCGCGAGATAGATTGCAATCTAGCGATAGTTATAATTTTACGGTGACATATTCATTCCTAATCCTATACCTACAACCTTGTTAAATGTTACTCCACATATCCATCTCAACATACGCATCTCATTTGCATGCCACCTTCCTCTCCTCAGTCTTTTTCATTGCCCAGCAATCTGTCCTGAGGTAGGGACAGATCTGATGATCGTTTTGTAAAATTTTCCCTTTAGTATGAGGAAGATTTATGGGTCAAAAGTTGTTGGTACGACCTGTTGCCACTTTATCCATATAACATTCAAATTCAAATCACTTATTGCTTATCGTGATGAGTTACAGTAGGGCTACCATGAGTTTAAAACTAACGCACTCGATATCGCCTACGTAAATATGTCTATGAAAACCTTGTACAGCGCCGCTGGTGGTTACGCGAAGAACTAAAATCGGCCGTATGAAAAAAACAACTCGATAGGTTTTTAACGTACGTAAGATTTCGATAGCCAACTCATGGTAGGCCCTCTGGTGGTAAAATCAGAGTTTAGTACATTATGGTGCCCCTCATTATGTACTTAACGTCTCAATCAATTTTGCCGTCGTTTTGAAAAAGTGAGCCTGACCTTAAACCATTTCTGTTTTGACGAAACTTTTCGCTATTATCTTCTATTGTTCCCTCATTCTACACTGGTGTTGTTAAATAAATCGGTATTTGTAAAAATAGTACTAATGTCATCGTAATCCATACCAAGGCCATGAAAAAAAAGTTACTATCAGCTGATTGACAGTGACAGTAGTAATAACACTAAACATGACAATTGCTTGCTTGTTCGTAACACAGTCGAACGACAAAGTTCAATTTGTTTATTTATATTAAGCTGCGGTACGGCAATTTTATATCGATACCAGCATTCGACCAAAAATAAAACTACAAATTTAATTGTTATTTATTGGTGTCGTTGACTGTGATTGGACACTATATGCATCGCATAACGTTCGCATGTTGTTTTTATTAAATACTTGGTCAGGAGTATAAAAATGAGCGCTTTGATAAAATAAGTGTATTCAAGAGAATCCTGAAAATTCTACCTTACGCAACTACGATTTCCTATACAAAACTTATTGACAGTAAATTGTTTGTTGTGTTTTAAAATATTGAAAACTTGAAGAAATGTCTACACTCAACAGTGATATTATCCGCAGCCTGGCGTCAAAAAGTAACGCGCCTTTAGTTTTTAGAGGTTTCGTAAAAAACTGGCCTGTGTGTCAGTGGAGTGTCGAGAAATGGTGTTCAGAGTTTGGTGACAAGGCGATCCCATTCAGATGTTTGAAACGGGACTTTGTATCTGACGAACCGTGCTGGGAGCGTAAGTGCACGGTGAAGAATATGACATTCAGAAACTTTGTGGACACTTTGAACACTAGTGAAGAATGGATGTACTTTGACTATAAATATCTCCATCAGTGGTTTGGGGCCAATACAGATCTAAATAAGGTTGTTAACATTTTTGATTTAAATTATGTTTGCAATTCTGCATTTAGTCTAAAGTAGTAAAATGTTATAGGAAAATAAATCATGACACACAAGATATTGCATGAAGTATGTGTACTGATTTCATCAGCAGTACCTATTTATGTTCTCAAGGCCTAGTCATCATCTAAGTGAATCATGATAAGAATGTAGAATAACTAGATTAGAAATCTGCTTGTGTGAAGAAGATTAATGTTCTATGCTTTTTTAAGTATCTATCTGTAGAAAAATGAAACTCATTAAAATTTTTGTTAGTAGGAAGTATCATGGGGAGTGTTTGGCTATCCTGAAAAAGGGTCCTCGGACACCACATTGTGGGTGGGCAGCAAGGGTGCACACACTCCGGCACACCAGGATACTTATGGGTTTAATATTGTCGCCCAAATACATGGCAGGTAAGATGTAAATATTACACATCCCTTTTTACATTGTATCACTTTTTTGATTTGATTTGATTTGAACTACTGAGTAGAATAAAACAATCTAATATTCAAAATGGTTAATTATCTGTTTAAGTTGCACTAAACTATAACTTATGTCAATTTTGTGAACAAGTAACTTAACAAAATATGTATTTGTATAAACTCGAAATAATAAATAATAATATAATATACAGAGTTTGTATTTGAATAAATTCAAAATAAAAAAAAATCTATTTTGTCATATAATTTAAAAATAAATAATTATTATTTATTGTTGTAGAAAAAGATGGATACTGTTTCCTCCAGAGTCAGGTGGTCTCAAGCCCACAAGAGTGCCCTATGAAGAATCAAGTGTGTACAGTGAATTGAACTTCTACTGCCCTAACAATCCTGATGTGTTTATTGGTAAATAAAAATGAATCACTACACAATATTAATTAATGTTCTTGGGTAGTCAGAGAATTTTCTTAGAGTCAGGTGGAGTGATCTTTCGCATTATCCAACATTGTTTGCATATTTACACAGTGACACTTTGGCCAGTCATGCTCCATCAATTCTACAGTGGATAATTATATTTAATTCACCACATGCATAATTATGCAAGCAAATCTATACATTCTTAAACAAATGCATAATAATAGATAGAAATGTTATTGTAAAAGAAGATTTTTAATATAAGTTGACTTATTTTTTTAAACTGATATTGATTTACGTATCTTATTTCTGTTTCATAATAAATTTTGGTTCAATGCATTTATGTCAATGAGCGTTATTGTAGCCATTGCGGCACAGTTATTTTCAATTAATCGGCCTAATCCAATTTTATTGTCTAATACAAAATTACTAATAGTACAGTCTGTGGGGACATATAAAAGCCTCTGGTCTGCAAAAGGTGGAGTAGAAAATGTTTTGGCGTTAAATTGCTTACGTATGGCAGTTTAATAGAAATCCAAGTTTTCGACCTCGGGGGGCGCATGCGTGAGCCGCCATCTTGAATTAAAGGTGCCGAAATTCGTTTTTTTCTAAATAACGTCTAAACAGTTAACTGTATGACTAAAGTGTCTATGAAAAGCATAAAGAAGACAAAATTACTTACATTTCCTTCATACATATTTATTCTGTAAGTCTTATAGGTAAAAGTTTACAAGCGATGGAAAAAAATCGAAAAAAATATTTAAATCTCCAAGTTCAAAAATGGTATGGCATAAAAAAAAACCCAGGAGACTGGGGCTGGAGATATAACACCAATGGGCTCAGTCTAATAACAACAACTGAGAAAGCTGCACCCCCAACGCTTTTAAAAGTAATTTCTTGCCACTGTAAAAAAGGATGCAGTAGAGCATGTAGTTGCAGAAAAGCTGGATTACAATGCTCTATTGTATGTGGGTTCTGTAGTGATCAGTCCTGCGGAAATGCGGTAGAGATTCGGATAGATAACGAGGACAACGATGACGACGAAATTTCATTGCCGGAAACCCATTTTTTTAGAAACAGCGACATTGAAACTGAAAATTCTAGCGAGATTAATGAAGATGTCGACATTCACCTACCAGGGCCATCAAAAAGGTTTAAAAAATAATTAGTAAATTTTTTAACCAAAATTTTAATTAAATTGATGATTTTTGTAACTTTTTATTTTTCAACTGCTTTTATGTTTTTACCTATAAGACTTACAGAATAAATATGTATGAAGGAAATGTAAGTAATTTTGTCTTCTTTATGCTTTTCATAGACACTTTAGTCATACAGTTAACTGTTTAGACGTTATATAGAAAAAAACTAATTTTAGCACATTTAATTCAAGGTGGCGGCTCGCGCATGCGCCCCCAAAGGTCGAAAACTTGGATTCTAATTAGGCAGCCATACCCAAGCAATAGGATGCTTAAACCTTTTCTACTCCACCTTTTGCAGAGCAAAAATACCTGCGGACTGGATTATAACTAATAAGACTTATAAAAAATTAATACTAAGCCTGTGACTACTGACAGACACAAAAATTTTAAGTATATTAGTTACTAAAATTTGCAATGTGTTTACATACTTGTTTTATCATACTTTTCAGCAGTTTAATCGCTGGGAAAGTTATTTTTACATTAACTAACTTCTCTACTTACTATACATCTACTTAGATCTCTCATAAGGTCAACATTGTGTTACGCGGTTGCGGGGCGCGGGCTCATACAAAATTAACATTTCTCTCCTTAATAAAGCAAAGTCGCTTCCCGCGTCTGTCTGTCCCTATGTATGCTTAAATCTTTAAAACCACGCAACTGAGGGCCTGATAGAGGAATTTAAGAGGAAGGTTTTTATGTAACTAGCTTTCCGCCCGCGACTTCGTCCGCGTAGAGACGTTTAACGGGTAAAACATTACTTTTTTATAGCGCAGTCGGTTAAAAAGTAGCCTATGTCCTTTCTTAGGCTTTGGACTATATCTATACCAAATTTCATTTAAATCGGGTCAGTACTCTATGCGTGAAAGCGTTACAGACAGACAGAGTTAATTTCGGGTTTATAATATAAGTAAGGAAGTAAGGATTAGTAAGGACTAATAAGAATAGTAAGGATAAGGATATACCCAAAGCGAAGCAAGTAGTATATAATTAGGAGGCGTAGTTTTATATACAAACCACGCCTCCTAATTATATTTCTATGTATATTTTCCTTTCAGGTCTCTCAGGCGGGCGCATGGTGGAGCTGGATGCGGGCGACGCGCTGCTGGTGCCGCGGGGCTGGTGGCACTACGTGCAGAACATCGACCCCCTCAATATCAGCCTCAACATTTGGCTGGCACATGTAATTATTATTAACACTCATGACTGCTGATGTGTGGGAAGCAATCAGCTTAGATTAACATGTTCAGTGATTAGCCAGATGAGATGTTTGTTTTTTTCTTATCAAATTCAAAAGTGTAACTGTCTCGTTTTGTGGCCTTATTCCGTTTATCCACCCTAATATTTATATTATATATTCTATTTTATATATTTTCACCAACTTTGAAAATGACCAGAATGACGAAGTTTCTTGGACCTGGTTTGTGTTGTGTAGGTATGTTTATGCAAATGATTGTACAATGTACAATGACAGGGTAGAAAATCGGAAGAAACATATTATTATGAATTCCGGTTATCCACCCCGCTCAGGGTGGATAGACGGACGCGCGTTTCCGGATATCCGCCTTAGGGTGGCTGTTTTAGGGTGGATAAACGGAATAAGCCGTTTTGTGTTAGTCATTTGATCCAATCATTGAAAACGTAAGTAAAGTTCGGGTATATGATTTAGCTGGTCTTTTGTTTGCAGGACAGAGATAATACAACGCGCGTATCGGAAGCACTGATTAAGATTCTAGTCGCCCAGTTATGTAAGGACCTGCCTCAGGAGACGGCAAAGTTGCTTGTTAACCCAAATGAAGTAAGTTTCAATACTATATGTATACTTTATTAAATATAGTGAATAGGTCCATGTTATAAAATAATCCAATATGACTCAGGATTTGTGTTATTAGCGTTTTAGTAGGATGTGTATCATTATTCTTATTTGAATCTGACATAAATCTGATGCAACTCAAGTCATAATGGGACAGTGAGTCATTGGTTTACGAGAATGAGACATTGTTGACGTAAGAATTTACAATTTACTCTGAGCATTATGCCAAATCATATTTGGCGGTCATACCTAGAAGGCATTTATGTACTAGGGATATAAAATGTTCGCATGACTGTAGATTATTACTTATCTAGGAGGGCTAATGGGATTGCGTTAGGAATAAATCATTTAGCTCCATTTGATTCAGGATCATATAGTCGTATGTGTGTACATCATAATGTTCTCTTATTTAAGGATGACATCGCAGACACGCCTTTGGCAGTACTATTTTTGCAACTGGAAACAGTCGCGAATACATATTTAGACAATCGTCGTAGGTCGCGACGAGTAAAGCGGCAGAAGACTTGCGAGGAAGACCTCACTGCGCCGGCACTGGAAGAATACGACCTCAAGGCATTGCTTGATAACCAGGCGAACAGACTCGAAGTAGTACCTAACATCACATCTGAGGATCTGGTCAGTTTGATCAAGAATAATATCAGGGAGTACGCAAACACGAATAAGTCGTTCGATGAAGACGAGGTTGACGGGTCCACTGCCAGCCTCTGTCTCACAAAAGCTGTCATAGATGCCTTCAGCCAAGGTAATGTGATCGAACTCGTCAAACAGAATCTGTACACTAGGCTAAGTCAGTCTTATTAGTGCTCGATTTGAACTAGAAACAAAGGTTTCTATGATCAAGGTGCTACTATGATTTAGTATATAAGTCTGATAAGACTTGATTATATGTCAGCATAGGTTTTTAATGAAGGACGAAGGTTTCTCATTATCTTTTTAATAATAAGGTAATATATTGCCGTATGTGGCAATATGTAGTTTTAATTGCAATATCATTTGGAAATTTTAAATGCAATGATTTCCGAAAGTTTTGATTAAAATATTATGGTGTCATGGATAATATCACTGCAAACATTATCCAAATATCCGTCCATTTAAAACTTTGGACATATGTATTTGTAGTTTTTAAGACAAAAAGTGTTTGACACTATTTTAATTTTATATTGTATTCGAGTTTAATGCCTTAATGTGGGCATTTCAACCAGCACATAGTGCTTACGAAAATGTATTCATTTTAGTATGCAAACTCTTATTGTTATTTAAGAATAAAATTTACCTACAGATAAAAAACATATTTTTATGTTTAATGTGATTGTAAAAAAACAATATTGAATTAGTGTATTCATTGTGCACGATTTAAAATATGAACATTTAATTCGTTTTTTAATTGATTAGTTTTTAGTGACATGGTCAGTGTATAACAATTAGCGTGTGTTCATTTGTATGTAGGTACACGTTGGAGTCGTATTTAATAGATTTCATGCTTAGCGATAGCCGCGTCGTGGTCGACTGCAGGAGCGATAGTTAGTTCCTATGCAGATTGTGACGAGTATGTTATTTTAATATACTGAAGAAAAATTTGTAAAACTCCTTCGAAAAAGGTGTCTATTCGTATTTTTCTGCACGGAATCTTGACATATACTTATATACAAGCATTTTTTTGTATATAAGTACATATATAAAAGTGATATACTTTGGCAAATTATGGCAAAACAAAAGTAATAACACCATAAGTATAATAAAACTTTCAATGCCATACTACAGGCACAAGGTTGATGAAGTTTTCATCATTTATTAGAAAACTGAAAATGTCCGAGATATTCACCGTGTTGTTTTGTTTTAATGAGCTCCAGATATTTCGGCACTGTTCCAACGCCATGATCACGGGTGAACTGACCCCAAGTTCAGGAGTTCACCCGTGTTTAACCATGACTGGTTAAAATTATATATTTTTTATCACTCGTCACTGAAATACTTAACAGCAAAGAGCAGTTAGGTACCTACTATTTGATGTAAACGTTTGAAACGTTAATTATATTTGTGTAGTCTTCCGACATGTAACGATGTCACTACATTGTTACTATGTTACATTACACTACCCGAGTGTGTTTTGATTTCCATTTAAATTTCAAAACCTCTTTAGTGTGCATCAATGCATCTAAAATAGACTCTTTGTTTTGAACAGTTTTAAACTGAGCATTATTTATTATTATTGTTTGCCAATATAATGTGGTTAATGTAACTTGAGTTTTATTTTACTTCGGTCCCAAAGCAATTATTATAGATAGACAATTACGTTACTACCTACCGCGTGAAGTTGTTTGCAGCCCTTGTAGCGTAAATTAGTTAAAAGTTTTTTTTTTATTAACCTGTACTGCAGCTGCTGGGCAAAGGTCTCCTCCAAACCTGTCCAGCTCTCTCTATCCAAGGCCAGTACTTGCCAGCTCCTTGATAGCTGGACCAAATCGTCACACCACCATTTTTTGGGCCTTCCCCTCGGCGAAAGCCGTCCTCAGGTACCCATTGTGTTACGATTTTAGCCCATCTATCGTCCTTCATCCTCCACACATGCCCCGCCCATTGCCACTTCAGCTTCACATCAGCGATACCGGTCTTGGAGCGGATCGTGGTATTCCTGATTCGGTCCATTAAAAGTAAAAGGAGTAAGGTCCCCCTCCAAACAAAGTCATGCCTGCACGCTCTTAGTTAAAAGTCCAAAAGAAATATTTAAATCGATACAGTAGATACGATTTTGCCGACAAATCAGGGCAGAAAAACAGATTATCTTTCGCATTTATAATTATACCCGTGAATTTTACTTACATAAACAAACACCTTCTTCTTTATATCTATTAAAAAGATTTAAGCGTACATATAGGGACAGAGAAAGCGACTTTGTTTTATACTATGTAAAGTAGATTATTATTACTATGTAAGTGATTATGACAGAGAAATTTAGGTAATGAAAAAGTTACTGAAAATAAAATTATGAGGTAGATAGGCTTATCAAGTAAAGTACTTACTGTAAGTCAATAGAAAACACGTGTAAACAATACTTCTGTTTATTACGAACTATACCAAAGCCGCTCTAAGTTGGCCGATTTGCTACATGTCAGACTGACTGCACTAGTGAGGGACAACGGTAAAATTGCCGAAGTATATAAGTAACAGTTATTTCCACTTTATAGCCAAGCAAGGTCTAATTATAACAAATTTTTATTAAAAACATTAATTCACATCCAAAAGATTGAATTTAAGTTCTTTATTTATAAATATATTTCTTTTTAAAATACAATACTTATTAAATCCTTCATCCTATTTTTAAAAAATACCTGGTGAGTATTACCCACTACGTCACTATGAAAACGTGTCAAACGGCGTAACCTTGTAAACTCGTAATACAGAGTGGAAATTTTACGTTTTCTTTTTATAATTCAATTATTTTAGGTAATAAAAGACAAATAATTAGATAATTAGGTGCATTTGACATTTTGAAATAACGTGTTATTTTTAAAAGTTGTTCTTTATGATTCGCTAAATATGTTCCTCTTAACAAGGATAGATGCAAAATATAAAATAAAAAAGTGTCAAATCAGTCTTCTAAGAACGGCTCCGGTATAAAGCTAATTAAATCAGACAGTTTTCGGTTTCTTGACGTACGCCTTGTAGTAGAAGTCGCAGAAGAGTATGAACATGAAGAGGTTCTGCGGGATGAGGATGAAGGCGGGCTGGCGCGGGTAGCGGCACGCGCCCGCGCGCGACCCCGCCAGCGCCAACATGTGCACGAGGATGATCGCAAACTGCGCCTGGGAGCGACAGAGTATCCTTTTGTATTGTTTTTTTAACCGACTTCAAAAAGGAGGAGGTTCTCAATTTGTCGCGATGTTTTTTTTATTGTGTGTTCGCTGATTGCTTGAAGGCGCCTGGACCGATTTGGAAATTAAACGGCACCGCCTTCAAAAACATATCATATTCATACCCAGATAATTTTAAATGTTCGTAATATATTATTTTGTAACTTTTAGTGAGTCGGGTTTTTGAAGGCGGTTCTTTTTTAGGGTTCCGTAGCCAAAATGGCAAAAACGGAACCCTTATAGTTTCGTCATGTCCGTCTGTCCGTCTGTCCGTCTGTCCGTCTGTCCGTCTGTCACAGCCGATTTACTCGGAAACTATAAGTACTACAGTGATGAAATTTGATGGGAATATGTGTTGTATGAACCGCTACAAAAATATGACACTAAATAGTAAAAAAAAGAATTGGGGGTGGGGCCCCCCATACATGTAACTGAGGGATGAAATTTTTTTTTTCGATGTACATACCCGTGTGGGGTATCAATGGAAAGGACTTTTAAAATGATATAAAGTTTTCTAAAAAACATTTTTCTTAAAGTGAACGGTTTTTGAGATATCAGCTCTCAAAGTCGTAAAAAGTATGTCCCCCCCCCTCTATTTTTATAACTACGGGGTATAAAATTCTAAAAAAAATAGAGGTGATGCATGCTAATTAACTCTTTCAACGATTTTTGGTTTGATCAAAGTATCTCTTATAGTTTTTGAGATAGGTTGATTTTTATTATATTTGCTGCTACGGAACCCTTTGTGCGCGAGCCCGACTCGCACTTGGCCGGTTTTTTTATATTTTTTTTCCTAACTGACATATTATTATGATGATGGCTTGGAGTAGCCTCGTCATCATCACCGGACTTGCGGGGGAGCGGATGGCTCTCATCCCTAACTTTTGTACAGTGGAATGGAATTTTAGTTTAAACATAACCTAGGAAATGTATAGACAGATACAACAGATAAATTGTATAATTTTACGCCCACGTTTATATTGTAGGTACTTATAAAACTTACGCTTAAAATAATAAGTAGGTAAGCAATAATCAGACGTCGTGCGCTCTGATTCTATTCGATTATGAATGAGAGAAGTGTATTACCTACTTATCTCTCATTTAGAATTCGAATTCAGTAGCTTTGTAGTTTTGTATTTTTTTTGCGAGCTCTGAATCCGAAAGTCAGAAAGAAGCTGTAGAAAAAGGGGGTAGCTCCACTCCACTCTCCACTTTGAAAAGGGGTATTGGCAGTAAAAAAATCTTGGCTGCATTGCGATCACCAGATCTGCCTCCACCATTATCATTAGCATTGGATGCTGGGCTTTCACGCCGTGTACCAAATACTTACGATTTGTACTTGTGTGACGTATTTCTTCCACCAAAGCGACTTCTTGTAAGATTCATCCCACGTGCTGAGCAGGTAGTACATGTACATTATGATGTGCACGAAGGAATTAGCCGTGATCAGGAACGTCCCGTGACCACCTGCGGAAATTAAAATAATTTATTAGAATTAGCTTCTACTTTACGTACGTCCACATGATATATAGGTAATCACAAACATTCGTGTTTATTAATTTTAGTTATAAATTGCACATGTAATGAGACTTGAAAACTGAGTCTTAAAATCTAATAATATGAACTATCTATCCTGGTAGGTGTGTCTAAAAATACCTACTAGAAAATTTAAACACCATAGCTCTAAAACTTTGTGACAAAATATATTTACATAGATATATTTTAGTTGGTAAGTAGGTATTATGGACATTAAGCTTTTTAACTAATGGCGTTCAAGTTTTAAGTAGGTACGTAGAATTAGTAAGTCAGTATTTCAATAGTAGGTAGTTGTTCATACCTATTAGATTTACTTACCGGGCACCCACTTGACGACACCCCACGAGACGGCCACCATGCCGCAGTGATGGTAAACGTGCAGAAAAGTCACTTGATTATGTTTCTTTCGCAATATAAAGAATACCTGAAAGAAAAAAAAAACAGTAGGCTTCTATTCCCAAGGTATTATTTTCCTAACTGACATACGATGCTGGCTCGGAATAGCCTCGTCATTATCACCGGACTTGCAGGGGAGCGGATGGCTCGCACCCCTAAATTTCCAAGGTACACCTAGAACATTTTATAAGGCGTCATCATTAGAAATGTTTTGCGGGACTTGTAGGAGTGTGTTATAATAATAATCTACACACACTTAAAAATAGAAGAATCCAATATTCTTTAACACATGTCATTGGTTCTTAATGTTTGTGGCTGGCGATGCCCCAAAGTACCTACCTATTTTTGAAGCCCACGACCATCCCAATAGGTAGTGTCCGCGACCCGAGGTTAAGAAACACTGACCTAGACTAACGACAACACATATTTAATGGCCCAGTTCAAGTTACTAAGCTACTTACCGTATCTAATAGGTCGACAAGTTTGATAATGAAGTACAAGTAGCAGACTCTCCAAGCGTACTCCACGCCGTTCGGCCCCTCGTCCGTCGGTTGGCAAATCAGGGAGTAGTGGTTCAGCCATCCCAATATTAAACTCTACAAGGAAATAATAAAGTCGAGTAGATATGTTATTTTATCAGGTCAGGATATACCGTGACGCCACTCATATAAATTTA
The DNA here is from genome assembly GCA_039566165.1 of Maruca vitrata. Taxonomy (NCBI): domain Eukaryota; kingdom Metazoa; phylum Arthropoda; class Insecta; order Lepidoptera; family Crambidae; genus Maruca; species Maruca vitrata. The sequence continues at coordinate 8,423,320 of CM076928.1, forward strand.
CCAATTACCTACCTACCTACCTTTTTCACGTACGAGCGTGTAGGTGCGTAAACGATGTTTACCAAAGATATAAATTTTAATACGTTTTGATTGAGATATGACATGTTTATTAAACATATTCAACTTTGGTGACAACTCATGTTAAATTATGTAGATAGATGTATGTACTTTACACCTCTTACAGCACATTTCATACTGAGGTATGTTTGTCAAATTTAAAATTATAATCATGAATTAAAATTAACAATAATAGCCTTTGCCACAAGCTTTTACATACCTAACATTGCCCTATGTAGGTAATTTGAAGAATTGGTCCATAGTTAATACCTGAGTACTTACACTTAATCTCGTCGCGTTGCGTTACCTATTTATTTCATTATTTCGGTGCTAAAGTGTAAATATCGAGACATGCGGAAGCGTGTCAAGCCAAGTTCAAGAAAAATAACTGGCTAGCCAGCGCCAAGTGTACATAACTTACTTGGTACACGACGTAACCGCAGCAGACGATCTGCACGGCATTGTAAGCGGCTATGACCGCGCGCAGGTCATAGGCCGGCCGTTTGTCCATGTACTTGGGCAGCCACTTGAGCACCACCATGAGGTAGAGCCCCATGAGCGCCAGCCCCGGCCATGGCGTGCGCATCAGGAACCAGTGCTGTGTCCGGGGATCTAGACACCATAAAAATCTATTTTAGAAGGGCATATTTTGTCCGTTTTATGATTATTGAAAAATAATCGACATTTATGTTTTCTTCTTTTTTTTAATAATTACTTTGGTTGTAATAAATGATCGAGTCCATTTAATTTTATGTTAACTGTATCTTTTATTTGTAAAACGAAACATCTCCGCGTTTTTTTAAGATAATGAATTTTTCTTTGCTTCCGGTTAAATTTAATATTTTTTTCTTAGGCCATCGCTTTTTTAATCAATAAAAAAAGATAAAGGCCGAGTGGTAAAGGTCGTGCCAATCCAAACCCCCCCACGCACCACTGTATTTTGAAATTTCAAATGTTCGATTATTCGACGCTTTAACGGTGAAGAAAAACATCGTAAGCAAACCTGCACTGTGCACACCTGCACAAGACATTCTAAGGTTGTGTAGTCGACCAACCAGCACTTGGCCAGGGTGGTTGACTAAGACCAGATCGCCCTAGTTTAGGGTAGGCTCGTGCCCCAGTAGTGGGGACGTATCTGGGCTGATGATTAATTTATTAGGATGATGTTTAAAACAGCCACCCCCTGAGATCGTTATCCTTTCGTTAATTTACTTAATTTACATATCAAAATGAATTAATACTTACCCGCAATCTCATCATTTAAATAATAATATGATTTTACAGCTCCGCTTAATATTACCGACATGGCACTTAAATTGGAAAATCAGTTAATTCAATAAACTTGGCACTGCCGTCGCCACGTACACAATGTCCTTTAAACAGGCGTACAAGTCGTATGCAAAATAAGCACAGTTATTGCTAGAATTTGTGTTTGAAAAGTTAGGGCCCAAACAAACGAATCTGAATAAATACAAGTATAATGATTTAAATTTGCATTATTATAAAGTGCGGTTCCATTGTTTCTAAAATTAATACCTATCTACCAACTATGTAGTCACTGACCTTTGTCGTCGGAGGAATCCCTACATATAGAGGATGTTCTTAATTTATAATTTAGGAAGAATGTGAATTTAGCTTAACTAATAATTTCTAATTAAGTAAAATTTTATTCTCCTATACAGTCTTTTACAACGGGTACAAACTACCGCATTCGTGTCACAACAAAGAAAATTAATCAAATTCCGCAATTAACTGTAATACATTATCAATTAATTTTATAATGTGAACCTAATTCTCGGCCTTAGTATTTACCCGGTACATTTTCGTCCCAATCTGGCTTTGAAAAAGTTAGGATTCGTTTTGGGCGGGGTTTACGCGCGTAACTGAAATAACAATGGAAATAAAGATCCCTTGGTCAAAGGTCCTGCGCAATGTTTTGAAATGGGTAATTATTAACTCGAATATAAATGAAGCGTACTTCCGACAACTATTTAGTAATATGATGTCATTGAATAACATGCGCTAAAAATAATTTGTCAAAATTAGTATTCAGTTGCTGAGAAGCTTGCTTTTAAGCATCTTGAATACCTACCTACTAGCAGCCGCCCGCGGCTTCTTGCGCGGAGTTAGTTATCAAATATTAAGTGACGTCAGCGCTTTTTCCGATTGACTACGATGATGGCTTGTAGGTTAGCCTTGTCAACATCACCAGATTTGCGGGTAAGAGGATGGCTCTCACCCCTAGGATTTTATTATACTCATAGTTACAGAGCCCACGACCAAAATTTTTGTCTCATAGCAATACAGCCAAAACCGCATCAAATCGATAGATAAGATTATTCTGAACTCAAAAATACCAATATCAGACATTTTCCGCGTAGCGTTTGATCTGACCGAATTTTCAAAATTGTCAAAGAATTTTACCGAACTGCATCATAGCAATATGTCTGATTTGCAGACTGTAGTTGAATGATGGTTCTGAGATACCGGAAACATATTTTTCAGACGTTAGTGGTGTAGCGCAAACCCGTAAAATCACTTAAAATGATTAAAAATGAGACAAAAAAAATGTCTCATAGCAATACGTCTGAAAATCATTTTTATTAGTAAACTTTGGTTATTTGATGCGAACAAAACAATTTTCAGACGGAAATGTGGACGCATAAAATTTTGAGACCGTTTTGAAAATATAAACTAATTTTACCGATCGGTATCATAGCAATATGTCTGAAAATTGTTAGACATGATAGAATAAGTTGTTCACATGTGCAAAAAAATTATATCAGACAAATGAAGTGTAGCATCTTCTCTATCAGACAACTTTTCGATACTCAGATATCATTTAAGAATTGTATTGAGGCATCTTGAATTCTCTGTTACAAACCAATTTTTTTAGGGGTGAGAGCCACCCGCTCCCCGATCTGGTGATGATGACGAGGTTAGTCCAAGCCATCATCGTATGTCTGTTAAGAAAAAAAGGACTTTTTTTTTCTTTTGGAGACCATCATCTTTGTAATACATACCTACTTTTACGTATGTTCAACGTATGCGAGGATATAGGAGCTCGAAAGTGCATTTTCGACTTGCGATCAAGTAAGTATTTAACAAAGGATTTATTCGTATATTCAAAACCATCGCATAAAGAAAAGTTTCGCTTCGCTATTATTTCTGTCACATGAAGTATTTAAGCAGTCCGAGTATTAAATTTATAGTCCGCGTCGAGATGTTTAACGGGTAAAACATTACTTCTTTATAGCGCAGTCGGTTAAAAGTTGCCTAGCTATGTCCTTTCTTAGGCTCTGGACTACATCTGTACCAAATTTCATTTATAAATCGGTTCAGTAGATACCTAGGTACTCTATGCGTGAAAGCGTAACAGACAGACAGTCAGACAGAGTTACTATCGCATTTAAGGATTTTGTAACCCTTAGGAGCAAAAGCGTGGTGTTGTTATTTACCTATAACATTTTAAAAGGATTCTTGCTGAATATAATAAAAATTTAAATTTAAGATTACCTGCTTACAATAAATAAAACAAAGCGCTGGTATCATCAAATATATTTATTAATTTCACGTGATTAACGGCCGAATATTCAAACGATAAATTAAATATTTGATTGCAGCTTAATTCCATCGGAAACTCCGTTTAAATTTCGAGTTTAATCTTTATATATCTAACTTCGTTTGAGTATCCTGACATTTGTATTAAAGTCGTGTGCGGTGCGTGTAAACGGGCCTCAGGCCAGCCCTGTGTCCTTCTTGCTACTTCTTGAAGGGGAATTCTGGGTGCTTCTCGATGCCGGGGAAGAAGGAGAAGTCGCAGATGCGGCCGTCCTCCCCGCGGTCCAGGGCCGCCAGCTCCTTCATCTCAGCTTCCGTTAAATCGAAGTCCCAAAGACTTATATTCTGCAACAGAAGTAGGTATTTAGCACAGCAGATAGCGAGAGAAAACAGGAGGACAGTTCAGCGAGATAGATTCGTGACAGAGTGTTCGCAATTCCGTTAGTCGATTTAGCAGTTTTCGATTCGAAGGCTTTTCGCGGGGGCGTACCACTTGAACAATTTTTCGCAGCAGCGTGTGTCGCGACAACGGAATTCGAAACTAAGTACATCAGACCCGGTTCTAGCGTATTAATTAACTAAGAAAGAAATATAAATTTTGTTTTGGTACCTTCAGGAACAAATCGCCAATATGGAGTTTTTGGGATGCAGACCAGGGTCCCATAGTTTATCTAAAAGTTTAAATTGGCAATATTGGGCTGTACGTTCTATAAGCTAATAAGTTGGACAGGGTTCCGTTCGTTTCAGCCCAGGGCTCCAGGAAGTGACGGTCCGTCCCTGTGGCCTTAACGTCACGTACCTGCTTGATCCGCACGGGGCTGACGCTCTTGGGGATGGCGGCGAGTCCGCGCTGCAGCAGCTGCCGCAGCAGCACCTGTGCCGGGCTGCGCCCGTGCGCCGCCGCCGCGCGCGTCACCGCCCCCAGCGTCAGCAGGTCGGGGTACGAGCGGCTAGCGGACAGACAAACGTTATGGTACACCCATATTACCACATTTTATATCCACGTTATATGACACACTCAAAATCTCATATCCTTTAAAAATTATGATGATGACAAACAATATACAGTAGAACCCGTTTAAGACACTCACGCTTAATACGCTTTCGCTTAAGCATACACGTTTTTGATAGGGTCCCTGAGAAATCGTCTTAAGCGGGATTTACTGTATTATAAAAATTTTAAAATGAACGGGATATTTACCATGTTGTTTGTCAGTTTGAAATTAAATTTATTATAGGTCATCATCATCATATTGTGAGCTCGCCCACAATCCCTTTATAAAGGAAGATCCCAGAGCCGCCAGACATCACTTATTTTCTAATGGACAAAATATATACGATTTAGTAGTGGTGGGGTACACCCCAACTAGTACACTATCATCATATGACTAGTTGCTACCTTGACCAGACGGCCATTTTTCAGATATCAACCAATCAAGGTACATAGAAACACTGCTCACCTCACTTAAATTCTGATGGCTGATTTTAACATATATTTCACACAATATCATTAAAAATCAGGTTTCATTACTCCCAGACACATGCGGTCGGCGGTTTTACCTTACAGACGCTTTAAAGCTATGAAAAAAAATTTACTTTTACTTAATTTTACTTATTTTGTGATGCTTGATTTTTATATATGTTATTCAAACAACTATTTTAAAACGTTTTGCAAACGGACAGACCGATCCAAGGGGCCAAACATTCACCAGACCCAACTGTTTTAGATTTTTTTTTAAATTGAATTTAGTTAAGTTTTTCTAATAAAATAGTTTGTAAGGTACAATTCTATAATTATTGCGGTCAGATGAGCACTTTTTAGTTGTTTGAATAACATATATAAAAATCAAGCATCAGAAAATAAGTAAAAGTAAATTTTTTTTCATAGCTTTAAAGCGTCTGTAAGGTAAAACCGCTGACCGCATGTGTCTGGGAGTAATGAATCCTGATTTTTAATGATATTGTGTGAAATATATGTCAAAATCAGCCATCAGAATTTATGTGAGGTGAGCAGTGTTTCTATGTACCTTGATTGGTTGATATCTGAAAAATGGCCGTCTGGTCAAGGTAGCAACTAGTCATATGATGATAGTACACCCCACCACTACTCAATCGTATATATTTTGTCCATTAGAAAATAAGTGATGTCTGGCGGCTCTGGGATCTTGGACCATTAGAACCTATTGTAACAATTGGGACGAAATTACCCAGTAAAACTTCTAACCCTCAGATAAATAAGGGAGAATCTTTGACTGAAATTTTCCTCATCAAAATGACCACTTGATGATGACAGAAAAATGATTTCACAAATTCTAAACTAAAAAGGAGAAAGTTCTAAGACGTTTCTATGCTGATTTAATATCCTACCGCCCTCTTCTAGAAACACCTCATTCAAAGAGTGGAGTGTGTATTATAGTGATGTGCCGGATCTCCAAAAATGTATATAAATATAAAAAAATATATATATAAATATTTCCCAACATCACATACATTGATCTGATCCCGTGGTAAGTAGCTTAAGCACTTGTGTTACGGGTATCAGAATCAACAGTGGATACACAAATATACTTAAATATACTTAATAATACACCCAGACACGGAACAAACACCGATGTTCGTCACACAAATATTTGTCCCGAGTGGGAATCGAACCCACGACTCTTGGAACCGTAGGTAGTAAACCTGGGTCACTAGCCACTGTTCCACCGAGCCAGTCCGCGGATACGGATCTGAATACGGATATTTATTGTCAAGATCCGCGGATACGGATACGGATTTTATAACTTTCTAATGATTGGTCTCATAATTATAAAAAGGAGGTTTAGGTTTTTTTTTCATTTACATAGAAGTGATCATGATGTTATATCTTATCCAGTAATCACAATATAAAAATAAAGATTTAAGTTTTAGTTATTTCATTGTCATAAAAGTGATGTAAATTATAACTTTCTCTCATTATAAAGATATATCCATCTATCTATCTAAATGTTTGCATTATAAACGTGCCAAATATTTGATTTATGAAATAAATATAGTCTGAATGGACTTTTAAAGCATTTTTTAACCTAATAATCACCAGAAAAAGATCCGTAAAAGATCCGCCTGAAAAGTAACGGACCCGGATACGGATACGGATTTTTCTTTTCCCTCGGATATCTACGGATACGGATACGGATATTCGGAACATCACTAGTGTATTAGTTACCCAGTCTTAGCGGCGAGTGCGTCAGCCAGCCCCTTGGAGCCGAGCGGCGAGTAGGCCACGATGGGCACGTTGAGCCGCGCCGCCGCCGCCGCCAGCGCCACCTGCTGACACAGCGCGTGCACCTCCACCTGCGCGCGCGCAACATATTGTTAAATGGTGTGGAACTATATTGTTAATTTATCCATAATTTCACCCGCGTCCCGAGGGAACTACTTCCCGTACCGGGATAAAATATAGCCTATGTTACTTCTGAATAATGCAGCTTTCTAATGGTGTAAAAATTATTGCAATCGGTCTAGTAGTTTTTGAGTTTATTCATTACAAACATACAAAAATACAAATATTTCCTCTTTATAATACTATTTATCCATAATGACATTACTACATAGTACATAATATGTTTATTATATTATAACTAGACCCGCCCTCGCTTCGCTTCGGGTGTTTTGTTTATACATAAAAACCTTCCTCTTAAATCCTTCTATCTATTACAAAAAAGTGTAGTTTTAAAGACTTAAGTATACATATGGACCAGACGCGGGAAGCAACTTTGCTTTTTAATATTTAGTGATTGTTATACCGTCAACCAAATCAATAAAACAGTCAAAACTGGCTCGGTGGAACAGTGGTTACTGACCCTGGCTACAGTTCCATGAGTTGTGGATTCGATCCTCACACGGGACAAAGATTCACGTGATGAATATTTGTGTATGTACAGTGTATGTATGAATATGTATTCGTAAACATCTATGTTTGTATATTAGTCTTTGACGCTCATGGTAAAAAAAGCTCTACTTAGTTTGGAGTCAATGGCCGTGCCTACATGCACCAAAAAATATTTATTTTGACGGCGATAATAATAAAAAAAATCAGTGACACAGATCGACATAGGTACATGAAGAGTTTCAAAGGTGCGATGCTGCATTAAACCCCAACTTTATTGTGACATGATTCTTGAAACATACTGACAAAACAATAATCTACAAGGTTCGTTGTTAAGAGTTTGCATTTGCTACTATCAGGTAAGTTCCTCTCGTGTGCGTGCTGTGTAACGCAGTCTGGTTGGGGTCGAAGTCTTGGAATTACATGTACCTGCAGACAGGCGGGCTTCTCAACTGCGGTCAGGCGGGCGAGCTGCTCCTCATTGACGTTCGAAACACCCACGTGGCGTACGCGACCAGACTCCTTTAATTTCAGTATGGCCTGAAAACAAGAGCAATTGGTTACTATAATTATACTGGGATGGAGAGTTATTAGACAGAGAGGTCTGATTCTAATAGTCGTTTTACACTGTTTTCACTGTGATCTTAAAAGGGGACGGGAGACGCAAGGCTTTTATGCCATACAGGTTAGTTAGTTTTTAGAACCGTATAGTTACTTCTTGTATATTGCGACTACAAATGTAGAAAGTACCTAGTTATATGAAATTTATATTAAAAGTTCTGAAATAAGATTCACTTACAGAGGAAGGATAATAAGACAGATATCGAATACTGAGAAAGGTATAAATTGCTGAAATCCATCATTTATGTACATATTTTATTAAAGTAAATTCTGATATGTATTCCTTTGAAAGAGCACTTCTCCTGGACCACAAATTTTCTTCGGTTTAACGCTAGCGCTGCGCTCGATGGGCAGCGCCTGCGTCGACTCGTCCCGGATGACCAGCGGCCTCTCGAAGGTCGAGGCGCGCGCGAGCGGCACCCTGCCATCTGTCGACGTATTACTGAAGTTCTTCGGTACGTGCAGAACAAGGACGTTTTTCTTTTCACGCTTTCCAACTGGCTTTATCAGTTTCTTTTTACCTTTAATTTTGCAAGTTATTTTGTTTACAATAGTTTGTAATGCACTCAGTTGTTTCTGCCTAGGAAATCTTCTTCGCCATTGAATACTAAATGCGCTTTGTATCGACGATAAGTGCGAAACTGATTTCGTTAGGACGTGGGATTTTATCTCAAGGCTTTGATTTGACTGCAAGCTAGATGGACACCTGGAGTCACATGCGCTCCTCGGCAGCCAGCACCTAAAGGTGTCTTGCGGTGGGACATGGCGGCCTCTCCCTTTGTTAAGGATAAATAAGTCGGCTCCTCTCGGCGTTGCACCTTTTGACTGACGGATTTCCGAATCCTTCCCTCCTTTTCGTTCTTTTCCTATGCAACAAAAAAACATATTTGATAAAATATCACGTTTAATATATTTTGTTCCTCCAATGTGCACCATTTTTCATAGGATGGATTGTGCAATGATTTGGATCTGTTTGTAGTTTTAATAAATATTCAGTATTATTATTAGGTCTACTTAGTACCTGTTGAATCATATTCAGGAATCAGTAGTGGCGGGTGCAACGCTTTCGGATTAAATGTGGGTTGTATGGAACAGAAATAAACTTCAGTTTCATTTTCCTTACATTTCAAGGTGCTTTCTTCGGGCTCGTTATCATTACATTTTGTCGAGGCTTTAGATCCTGTTTGCTTATCATTGATATTTATAGCCGTATACACTTCAGTATTATGCTCGCTACTTTTTATATCGGTATCTCTTTTGTGCTTGGAACCTCTGCGAGGGCGATTTCTAATGTACTCCACGTGTTCTTCTCTTCGAGTGATCTTAGGCGCAGGTTTAACGGGTGGGAACTTTTTGGGAGGTTGCGTTTGGCTGGCGTCATAATCTTTCACGGTGAAAGTCCAGCAGCAATAATAGCAGGTGATGCAGCGCTTCACCTTCCTCCAGAACCGTCTGGCCATCGTGGCACTTCAGCTTCATTATTAACAATTAGCACCCGATCGAACTTTTTCAAACTCTACTATTTCAGATATGATGTTTAAGTGCATTTTTCCACTTTTTTAATGAAAATAACAAATGGTTTTTAGGTGATTACATCTTCTCAGATGACAAGAGCATTTTTGTTTCTTCTATCTGACGAAATGACATTTAGTATTTTTACTCTGACTCTCTGATTTTTTTTTGCAAAAGGTTTATTAAACCTACATGTTTAAATAAGGGAGTATCGTCTATTTAAATCGCTTTTATAGTTTCTAATATAGATACAGCATTTTTATATGTATTTTTTAATACGATCTTTATTATTTTAGCGTAGATCTTAGGGGTTTTCTTTGCTTTTAAATTGTGATGTAAGCGTAAGATGCTCATAAGCGAGGGATCTAAATCCAAATTAGGCAAGGCTGTGTTAGAATCTGCTTTCAAATTTATGGATTCAAATGAAGCGGCAGCACTTTCGTAGCAGTATGGCGCCGACTCCTGGCAGTCACTGCCGCCTGTGCAGCAGGGGCACCCGAGCCGCGGCAGGCTGAATATGCACCAGCAATTTTTCTTCTTGTACACTGGTCTCAAGAATGATGTGACCGATGTGCCTATTGTCTGTTTTGTCACACAGGGTATTTCAGGATTAATTGATACATTATCATTTTCTGATCGCACGTGATATAAAAAATTTAAATCAGATTGTATTAGACCCTTATCTTTAACGATAGATTTTTGTTTATGTAGTTGGCGCTTAGTTGTCGGGGATTTGTATACTTTGGACCAGAAAAATCGGTCTATGTTAGATTTGCCGATGGCGGCCCTTGCATTAGTTTTATTTGTTATCTTCGAAATAACTCCATCGGTTTTGGTCTTTCTCAAGGGAATTTTGTAAGTGCTGCATTCTTTGTATACTATATTATTCCTATAAATAGCATTAGCGGCGATCTGTTTAATATCTTGTAAGTTTCCTTTAGAATACTTTGAACCATCTATGCAATTTTCGGCACAAGCTACACCCATTTCTTTTTCAACGTAATTTTATATTGTAAGGGTTGTTTTGAAACACTTTTCACTGTTAATTTTTCATATTTAATTTAAAGTTGGCTTTTTCAAGCACAATAACATAAAATGACTTAACGTTGTCAAACTTATCTCATGATGTTGACATGATACTTAAAAATGAAACAGACGGGCTATGTTTTGGATTAAAAAGTCCGTAATTATTAAAAACGGGGAACTGTGTACATACCTAGGTACAAATTTAGTTCGTGAACATTGCAATCAGAGTGCTCAAATAGCTCCCTATTTGCCTGGAAATGCACACTCACCTTCCAAACACCAATGAGGTCGGTGCTGAGGTCTACCCTAATGGTTCCGTCAGGGTTCTTTGGGTGCAGGTCTCCCGGCACGTGCTCGAAGGCGAAGGGCGTGTGCATCAGGTACAAATCCACGTAATCCAAGTTGAGATCTCGGAGCGACGCGTTGAAGTATTCTGGCACGAGATCCGGTCTCATCCCTAAAATATATTTATTTATTTATTTATAACAAGTTACACAAACAGAACATATACAAAACCTTAAGTTATAATATCCTATTGTACTAGTCTAGTATATGTGTTATAGGCAATGTGTATAATGCAGGCATTCTATACAATGCCTAGGGAATGTATAGAATGCCGAGGTTGCTTAGGCAATGTATGAAATGATACTCAATGTTTGAAGTATTTCACACTTTACCTAGGAAATGTATAGAATACCTACGCATTGTATAGAATGCCGGTTGAAGCTTAGGTAATGTATTTAATCGATTTGTCTTTTCCGTAATTTGGTTTGTTAGATAGGTACCTACTGATCTTTTGAGAGCTTATCCTAATTTTAACTGTCACAAGCAGATAGCGCTGATTAAACATATTGCATTTTATGGTTTGTATGCCGTGTTTTTTGCGTATTGAGCGTTTGTCACATAGGAGTTCTAGGACAGACTAGTTTGGCCTAAGCTTAACTAGTTTTTCCGTCACAGGTATATAGGTGGTTTAAAAAAGTTTAACACAAATCGGACTATTTCTTTAACTCAGTCTAGGGTGCCAGGAAGACCTGAGCTCGTAAGTACTACATAGTTTATCCAAGGCCAAACGAGTTTGTCTTGATATCGGTCCGATAACATCTAAATGTATAAAAGAAGAAACTGACTGATTGACTGACTGACTGACATAATATCGACGCACAGCCTAAACGGCTTAACGTAGGCACATGCAATTTGAAAATAACGTAGCTAAGGTACCGTAGAGGTGCACTAAGAAATTAATTCCCGAAATTCTTGCGAGAACGGGAAAATCTTTTTGTATGAAAAATCTAAACCACTTAAGTTAGATGCTTTAAATGTGGCATGCAGGTACCATAGTAAACTTAAAGCTTAGTTGGAACAGGATATTGAAAAATTCTTACGGGAACGGGAGTTAGCAGGAAAAAACTTTTGTATGAAATAATCTAAAACCGCGAAAGAAATTTGATTGAAATTTGGCATGCAAGTACCTTAATAAACGGTAATAGGAGGAATTGGGAAAAACCTTTTATATGTAATATCTGTAGTTCACGCGAACGAAGTCGCGGGCACAGCTAGTGTATGTATATGATCAACAAATTGCAACTACATATCTTGATATCACTGTTCTTGAGTTAAAGCCTAGTGACAGATGGACGGATGGACCATTTATGGATTAATGGACGGACTCAAAACCAGTGCTACCTAACCCCTCTACGCAAAGCAATAACATATTATTCAAAATATACCGAGGTTAAGGTTGATGAACTCTGTCTGAATAATAAATAAATAAAAATGTTTAAGGTCCTACCCGTGGTCGTTCATTATACACATTACCTGATGCACTTCGGGCATTTTATACAATACCTAGGCAATGTGTGAAATTAATCGTATTATACACATTGCCTGAACGTTTTAGGCATTGTATAGAATACCTAGGTATTCTATACAATACCGGATTATACACATTGCCTATAACATATGCACCAATTACAGGTGTACACAGCATTACTTAAACTATTATTACCTTATTACTATTACATCTTAATACTCGTAACTTAACTTACTATACTAAATACTTTATTCGGTATCGAAAGAGGTATATGTAGGTACAATGTGCATGGTAGTGGTAAAAGGTATAGAGTATGGATGTTTTTTTTTAGCCCCGATTCGCTGTTCAGGTTACATTGTTATAATTTTCGATTGATTTTTACAATCTAAATGACCTAGGTAAGTATCTTCTTCGTATGGCTGTGATCCGAAGATAATTTTTCGAAGGTTCTTTTCTATTTGGAATTTGATAAAAATTTAAGTTTACGTCTACTATAATGCCTTACCACCCGGAGGAAGCTTTGTGACGACAAACAGTTGTTTCCTCTTGGCGGGGTCCCCGCCGATCCACTTGTTGAGCGCTCGCCCCAAAGCCGCCTCATTCTCGTAGGCGCGGGCCGTGTCGAAGTGCCGGTAACCGGCCTCCAGGGCTGCGGCCACGGACTGCTCCAACACCTCATCGGATGCCTACAAAATGCCGAAAGTAGGTACTTAGATGCGCCTCTAACATGGAAGACATTAAGTTATGCTCATACTCATCGTGGATATTGCCACGAACTTCGCTTTAGGGGCTATATCTTATACACCACATTCGAGCAATCTAGGTAGGTATATTAGGCCCATGGGAGGAATATGAAAACTGAAATCTGAACCTTCCAAAATTAGAGTTATTCTACTTTGCCCGACCTACGCGCCCCATTAAAGGGAAACGATTGCCTTTTGATTTTAATAGGACGATTTAAACCCAAAAACTATAGGTACTAGGTACCTGGCGAAACCCTCTCAAGTAAAAACTCATTTTCATGTTCTATCAAATTCTGACTCTGTATAATGTCAAAATAACGTGTCAAGTTGAAGTCATCATAATGCATTTTGTAAAGTAACCATTACAAAACGCGAAGATGGGTTTAGCGTTAAAATTCGTACGTGTCCAGTAAAGCAGTGACTAAATCGGTCAGGATGTGAAGTATGTCTGAGGAGGGCCCGCAGGCGCGCGCCGGCGGCTCGGCGTCCCAGTGGTCGTGGGACAGCTGTCGCGCGTCCACCTCCCGCGGGCTGCCCGCGCGCTCCAGCGGCGACTGCGACACCTGCTCCTGCTCCTCCGACCGCCTCGCCGCCTTCTGCGTGCGCCAGCTCACCATCCTCGACTCCACCGCCAAGATACGCAAGTCCAAATGGACCACCTTCAAGAACTACCTCAAACGCCATTTCAAACGAAAACAGGATAAATCAGACTACAAGGGCAAACAGAGGGAAACCGAACAAGATCGAGATGACATGAGCTATTCAGACAGTGTACGATCCTCGTGTTCAAATGGGCCACCTTTAAAAACTTCCTCAAACGCCATTTTAAACAAACCTGAGACCACCCAAGCCCTTGCAGATGTTGCTACTACAGGCACATTCTTAAAGGCTATTTCAAACAAAACCGGATAAACACAAAACTAATAACAAACAGAAGGAAACTGACCAAGCAGATAACATAAGGAACCAGTTAATTTATCCCGTTCTAATGGCCGTTTGGACGTTCTAATTAGTCGTTGTTCTATGGCGTCGTGCGTGTGAATCAGTGTACCTACCTACCTATAAACAATGCAAGCATTTTATAATCTCACGAGTTCGTTGCGTTTGTTGCGGAGCTGCAGCTTCCCGTTCAAATTGCCGGTGTCCTACTTATGCTACAATAAATTTCAAATACCTACATGGAGATTTTTTTTCTACATCTTTATTTTTTATCTGGGGACAGGCCCAGTGCGTTTGTTAGACTAGATAGATATTCTAAGCATTAATTATTTTTAAAATTACGAAGTTTAAAATATAACAAATTAACTTACAAGCATTGATGTCAATACAATACAGGTATGGCAAGATATGTGTTTGTGTACTCAAATAGAGGCATCTTATCTGCGTTTGACTGATACGCAGACAGGTAAAATACTTAAAATATTATCCAGAAATAAGTACATAAATGAACACACGTATAGATATTACAGATGTTAAAAATTTAATTTCATATAAAGTAAATAGGTTTCATTGTAGTATGTAGTTTCAATTTACTAACAACATTTTTTTATAGAATAGAACGTAGAGCTAATCGATTTACAAACAAAAAATCGATCTATTGACGAGGTCGAATGGTACCTTGGAAACTTTACCGGAATAACAAACGCTCAAAAACTTTTTGTTTAAGTTTGTTACAGCTCCCCAGTATATGTATGGTAAGTTGTTTGACATACCTGCCAAGTTCCGAAGCCAATACGGGGCATGCGATCGCCGCCTTCCAGCTCAAAATATTCCGCGGTTGCCATAATGTATTGTTTGTTTGTTTTTAATGTACCGTGCGTCCCACCGTCGCGGATGACCGGCAACTCGGCACTGCAGCGCTGCGCGGTGCAGACCAGGGTCAGCGGTGGTTAGATTGGATACCGGTTTGGCAAACTTTATCAACCGTTACACACGACAATCGTCATTATGCGGTCATTTGAGGAAGTAGGTACAAAACGAACGTGTAGTCTTTGAGAATGATTTAAATACTAAATTATCTTTTATCTAAAATTATGTGAATTCATTATACTATGTGGATATGTATTGTTCTATTTTTATTAGGACAGGGATACAGGATAGGTACATAGTTGTTCAGGCAGTCGAAACAAAAATATTAAGGTACTAGCGACCCGCCCTCGCTTCGCTTCGGGTATATCGTGATACTATCTGTATATAGGTAATATATTTCAACCCCGTAAGAGAAACCTATATCTGTTTATCTAAAAATAGCCTATGAACCTCAGGGATAGTGTAGCTTTCCATAGGTGAAAGAATTTTTTAAATCGGTCCAGTAGTTTCGGAGCCTATTCATTACAAACAAACAAACAAATTTATTAGTATAGTTATAGATTACATATAGCTACATTAAAAAATATTACTTATTTCAGGTATATCATTAAAATTTTGTTACCGGGGCTTCCCAAATTGTAGCTAAATGACTTGTGTAGGTATATTCAATTAATTACATGTTGTTATCGATTTGGTAAGTACTTCAATACACTCCATGTCAAAATTTTATTTTTAAGCAATAACTCGATCGGTTTAAAACGAGCACAATAAAACTTTTTGAAGTCGATGTAATTTGTCCGGACTATTTGCGGTTATCTACAAAGAACGCACCAAGTAGGCAAGCAGTTACCACTGAAGGGTGCTCGGAGCCTCGATTGTCCCCGCATCTATTGTGTTAAATGTTTACAATAAACCGATGTGCCACTTGAGCACGGAGCAAGGGACTGCAATTACAAACGAATGAGGGCTAATTATACAAGATTAAACAGATAACGTAACATTGTGTCAACTGAGTGAACAAGCGTCGTTAAATAAAATATGTAGGTGAGTAGGAATTATATATTTACATATCTTCATACTGAAGTGGGTAATATAATATATCTATGCTAAAAATAAGAAGGTTAAACAAAAAATATTAGGTAGATAGCGTTTTACAGTAAACTAGCGACCGGCGCCCCGGCTTCGCGCGGGTGCACTTTTATTAGTGTTGAATTGCTTCTATTATGTATCTATACTAATATTATAAAGCTGAAGAGTATGTTTGTTTGTTTGTTTGTTTGTTTGAACGCGCTAATCTCAGGAACTACTGATTCGATTTGAAAAAATCTTTTTGCGTTGTATAGACCATTTATCGAGGAAGGCTTTAGGCTATATAACATCACGCTGCGACCAATAGGAGCAAAGATACAATGGAAAATGTGTAAAAAACGGGGAAAACGCGAACGAAGTCGCTGGCACAGCTATGATACATAAAAATCGTTCTCTTGAGTCCCTCTTTTGTTTTGAGCTTGAGCTATTAGAAAAAGTGGCACAAAATCCGCTCATATGCAGTGACGATTTATATCATTACTAGCTTTCCGCCCGCGACTTCGTCCGCGTAGAGACGTTTAACGTGTAAAACATTACTTCCTTATAGCGCAGTCGGGATAAGAAGTAGCCTATAACCTTTTCTAGGCTCTGGACTATATCTGTACCAAATTTCATTTAAATCGGTCGAGTACTCTATGCGTGAAAGCGTAACAGACAGACAGACAGAGTTACTTTCGGATTTATAATATTAAGTAAGGATGTGGAACAAGAACTCCATATCCAAGCCTCCTCCATTTCTAAATTTCAATAAATATGCGATCAATCACAAGTAATTATTTATGACTATTTAATGAAAGCATCTATCGATTATTTGCATTATTAAAGCACAAAGTTTGTTTTTGAAAGCTGTGCAACTTTTGCAATGCATAGTAGGTATTAAATACAAAGGAAAAGTATGACCGATCTAGTCACAGCTGTCGCCAATTAAATAGGACAAAGGCTACATGACTAACGAAAGTATTAATAATTAAATAGTTGGAATACCCACTGTGTAATATGAATATAGGTAGTTAATTGCATTTTAATATGCAATTACAACATCCAAGATATCAAGTTACATAAGCCGATAGGTTAATACCGACAACAATAGCTCACAATTTGTGTTACAAATTAATTTTCCCACATCCCCTTAAAGTAATATCATCCTTTTGTGTGCAAACAGTATCCATTTCTTATTCAATTTGCACAACGTATGAATGGAGCGGCGTCACAACACGCCACACTCGTAAGCTCATTGGTGCGTGCTGCCCATTGATTGCGGTTGTAGATAACCATCTCTGGGGATGATCATCCCTGTTGTGAGGGGCGGGGCCTGAGAAAAGCCCGCCCCTAGAGGATACATGGTCCCAAATCCCATCGTCGGAGCATCATGTTGTGGTCAGTTTCGCCATGGACGTATCTCCGGTCCGGTCCAGTTCAAAGTGTAGTTCGGATTTCAGTATAGAAAGGATACTCAGCGATGAGTCGACCAGTAGAGGGCAGGCCGAAGTCCCCGGCTGGCTGTGCTGTACCCGCTACCAACCTCCTCGAATACCACGTAAGAATATAGCCAGTATTATCACGGTTGATAATTTGAAATAAAATATCGGTGAACATACATAAAAAAAAATATTATACCTACATAGGTAGGTACGGACGAATTGAGAACCTTCTCCTTTTTTTGAAGTCGGTTAAAAACTACCTAATTTTACTCTTTACAGCGCTCGATACGTCGGATCTAAATAATAATATGTTTAGATTTCTAATACACGCGAGTTTGTTCCGTAAAATTAGTTTGTTTCAAATGTGTAGTGCTCGCGCAAACAATAGACGATACAACGGCTTCATAAGATTGATTTTTGAGTTGATAGAAAAATCTAAATTGTAGTTTTGGGTCCTAAACTGATTTAAAGGTGTAATTTGTACCTAGTAAACCTACTTTAGTAGGTACTACCTACCATTTACGATTGTGTGAATTACATTCTTAGGTATTTGTATATTTATGCGTATTTGTGTTTAAATTATAGGTATATATGTGTGTGGTAATACATAAACAAAAAGCTTTTTTCATTACTTGTAAAACTAGAGCGGAGCAGAGCTAACCAAGGCCCGCGGGCCCTTTTTAACCGACTTCAAAAAAAGGAGGAGGTTCTCAATTCGTCTGTATGTATAATTTTTTTTTTTATGTATGTTCACCGATATTTTCGTCAATTATAGACGGATTTCAAAATTTTTTTTTTGGTTGTGTAGAGTTCACTTCCGAGGTGGTCCCATTTTCACCAGTCTCGGATCTGATGATGGGATCCAGGAGAAATCGAGGGCAACCTTCAAATTTTATAGGGAGATGTACCGCGTTTTGCATATTATCTGAAGTCATATTGGCTTTTACTTCTGGCTATCATAATCTCATGATGCTGAGCTGATGATGGAAGGTCAACTCCTTATTAGTTATGAGTAAAAGAATAATTATTTCAATACTGTATACATATTAAGACTACTAGTTATAATATCAGTAGCATTACAGGTGAGCTAAACTATTAGGTTGACCAGTCTAGGATCTGATGATGGGATCCAGGAGAAATCGAGGGCAACCCTCAAATTTTATAGGCACATGTACCGCGTTTTATATATTTTCTGAAGTGATATTGGCATTGCTTCTTGCAATCATAATGTTATGATGCTGAGCTGATGATGGAAGGTCAACTCCTTAATTGTTTGGAGTAATAGGATAATTCTTTAAATACTGTATACATATTAAGACTACTAGTTATAATATCAGTAGTATTACAGGTGAGCTGAACTAATAGGGTAACAAAGAATTTAACATTAAAAAGTATGAAAAAAAATTGTAAACAAAAAAAAAACCGCCTTCAAAAACCCGACTCACTAAAAATTACAAAATAATATAATACGAACATTAATCTGGGTATGAATTTGATATGTTGTTGAAGGCGGTGCCAATAAAATTTTTGAGGAAAACTGCATGAAATATAAACGGCACCGCCTTCAACAACATATCAAATTCATACCCAGATTAATGTTCGTATTATATTATTTTGTAATTTTTAGTGAGTCGGGTTTTTAAAGGCGGTTTTTTTTTGTTTACAATTTTTTTAACATTAAATCAGCCTAAACTGATGGAAAAGTTTCAATTTGATGAATCAAAAAAACAAAAATAGAAACTTAATACACCAACATATTTGTTATTCAATATTGTGCTGCCTATTAATTGCTACATCCTTACTAAAATTATAAAATGCGAAAGTAACTCTGTCTGTCTGTTACGCTTTCACGCATAGAGTACTGAACCGATTTAGACGAAATTTGGTACAGATATAGTCCAGAGCCTAGGAAAGGATATAGGCTACTTTTTAAGCGACTGCGCTATAAAGAAGTAATGTTTACCCGTTAAACGTCTCTACGCGGACGAAATCGCGGGCGGAAAGCTAGTAGGATATAATGTAGCAATTATTTATTGAATGTAGCAAATATAGGTAAGCAATTTTCGAATCAACTCTTATAGCCAAAGGCCACAGTCAGTATTTATAACGCACACTTATTTATTTAGTACCTAGATATTTTTATTGACCCTAGGCCATCTTTATAGTTTCGACAGTCCTGGGATCTGTGGGGCTACCATGAGTTTAAAACTTACGCACTCGATATCGCCTACGTAAATATGTCTATGAAAAACTTGTACAGCGCCGCTGGTGGTTACGCGAAGAACTAAAATCGACAGTATAAAAAAAAAAAACTCGATAGGTTTTTAACGTACGTAAGTTTTCGATATATATCTGTCGCAGTCATCTGGTTGAATCAGCGATTTGATTGGATCACTAGCGAGTTTATTAAATGACGACGTTCAATTGAATGACTAGGTCGAACGTTGAATGAACAATCCTCACTCAACGTCCAACAAGTTAGCGGATTGAAATATAGCCCTTTGAACATAGCGGACGTAAAATCAGTCAGGTGATTGTAATTTAGTTCATATTTTTTCCTACGCGGCGTTATTGCTCATCAAAACAAAGATGGCGTCAAACAGCTGGTACAGATCTAATCGAATAGAACTGTGTTGATATTTTTTGAGTGAAATTGAGATTTAAAGTGACTTATTCGTAAAAAAATTGAGACAGAGACATGGATGTTCCGATTAACACGCTGTCGCCGGCTACTTTAAAAGAAAAATTTCTGGCAAAACTGGCTGAATACGAAGAACAAAATAAAGATTAGTTGATTATTATTGTTTAGTGTATTTGTGAGAATAAGGGCTAATGTGACTAAGTGTTCTTGTTGCCGGGAAAACAATTACCTTTTCAGGATCCCAAAGAAAACCTTGGACTACCGAAAGAATATTGGAGGTTATAAATAATGTTCGAAAAGCTAGGGTGTCCATGATTTCTAAGGAAGCCAGGACATCTATGGATTATAACTGGATATTTTGATATCTTTTCTTTATCTTTTCGTACTTTGGTACGATATAATAATGGATATAGCTAAAGATTTTTTTTCAATATTTTAAAGCCCCTGACCCAAAAAAAGTACGCAATTATTATGACAAAAGGTAAAAAATGCTAAACCCTATAAAAACACAAAATAACTTTTTACACTACTATGTATGTACCAACTAAAGCGAGGCATAACCGCTAATTTTGAACTGCAAATGGTTATCTTGGCCTGCTGTTGACCGTACGTATGAATTTTTTGATTAAATTTTGTCACGTCGGGGGACCACTCTAATTTATTAGCCTAACGCTAGAAGCACACATTAAGAAGTATCTTAACATTGTTAAAATTTATATTAAGGTGTGTTATGTCATATCCGCATTTTTTAAATCTAAAGTTAGTTATCTTTAAAGTCAGCTATATCCCATTCAACGACTACGCTAACTGACGTTCAGTCAAGATGTTGAACGTTACATTCAACAACTTCACTAGTTGTCCTTTAGTCATTCAATTGAACGTCGTCATTCAATGAACGCGCTAGTGATTCAATCAAATCGCTGATTTAACCAGATGACTGCGACATATCGATAAGTATTTCGAATTCGTTTTCGATACGATTATGATGTAGATATCCAACTCATGGTAGGCCCTCTGGGATCTTTAGTAAGTTACTACTAGTAACACATAAATGCACGACGCTACAATTACAATAGGTATAGTGGGATGATATTTTGCGTTCATATTTTACCTTGACATGCACTGATGTGATATAATTGTCGCAGTCATCTGGTTAAATCAGCGATTTGATTGGATCACTAGCGCGTTCATTGAATGACGACGTTCAATTGAATGACTAAAGGACAACTCGTGAAGTTGTTGAATCTAACGTTCAACATCTTGACTGAACGTCATTCAGCGTAGTCGTTGAATGGGATATAGCTGACTTTGTTATGTTTGATTAGGGTAACCTAACCGTAAAAATAGGTAGCGTGAAAGGGTAATAGTTCGCAACTTAAAAGATAACTAACGTTAGATTAAAAAATGCGGACATGACATTACACACCTTATTAACCAGCCAGTTTTGCCAGATTTTTTTCTATTAAAGTAGCCGGCGACAGCGTATTAATCGGTACATCCATGCTGTCTCAATTTTTTTTTACGAATAAGTCACTTTAAATATCAATTTCACTCAAAAAAGTATCAACACAGTGATATTCGATTATATCTGTACCAGCTGTTTGACGCCATCTTTGTTTTGATAAGCACTAATGCCGCAGTGGAATAAAAACGAACTAAATTACAATCACCTGACTGATTTTACATCCGCTATGTTGAAAGGGCTATGTTTCAATCCGCTAACTTGTTGGACGTTGAGTGAGGATAGTTCATTCAACGTTCGACCTAGTCATTCAATTGAATGTCGTCATTTAATGAACACGCTAGTGATCCAATCAAATCGCTGATTCAACCAGATGACTGCGACATAATCATGAAGACGTGATCGTCTGTCTTCATGATTATATTTGTAAGCATAATGACCTGGAAATATAATTTTGTCGCATAAAATGAACTTAACCTTCGTTTTTGTTGCATATTTGGTAGGTAGAGCCTAGTCACTGAGCCCAAATCACTTAGCTCAAGTATAGTTTAATTTTCCACTAGGTAATATAGTAGTGTAAATTTAATAAGTAATTGATGTTTGCAATTTTTGGTTTAACTTGTTTAATTATGTACTTAATGAATTTATCGCCTTTGCGCTGTGTTGTCACTAAACGAAGGGGGCAGGTGAGACTAAATCGGTGCTATCGACCACCAGGGTGGTGAACGCCACGTATTAGTGCCAATCACCACCCGGGTGGCGATTTGAAGGTGGCAGATGGGAATAAAAGATTTTTGGGTTCAGCTGTTCTTCAGATTTGCGCTTAGCAACACATTCTGCGAGTTTTATGTTATCCTCGTACCTATGTATAGGTGCCTATAGGTACTTGTGTATGCATATCGCTGTTGTTTCTGATTAGTACACTCAACTTCGTAATCAGAGCAATGCACGAGTAGGACTGTATTTATCTTCATGCATGCATACCTCAGGTGCAGCGAGCAGCGCCTGCCGCGCGCGCCGGTCCGGGCGGCACGCGCGCGTCCCCTTCACAGCAGCGCAGGCGGCGGCGCTGGAGGCCGCGTATGCGCGCGCGCACTACCTCGCGCCGCCCGCGCTGCGAGCCCTGGCCGCGGCGCTGCAGCTGCGCGACGACAGGGTCAGTCGATACCTTTAGAAATTATAAGGCTCTTTGCCTCATCTTAAGCGTTGTTTTCATAGAACCGCAAGTTGACGACAGCAGAGGCGGCTGCAGACGGCAGCTTGCTGTCAACACATTGGAGTCTGCTGGGGGCGTGTTAACCGTTTGCCGCAGGCAGACCGAAAGCTGCCTGGACGGTGAGGGCGGGGGTTTTCCCCGTCCCACTGGGGCCGCGGGTGGATGCGGGGGGCGCCGCTCCATCTAGCAAGGATCCGCCGTCTGGGGTCGTTCGCAGCAAATTTGGCGTTAGCTCCGGTGAGGACGAAGGCTAGGGTTATTCAGCCTGTGCCTGGACTGCGTAGTGGCGGCTCTTTGATAGACATCCCATTACCAGACCTTTGATGTGGCGTTGAATGAGACATCCCCCAGGAGTTTAGTGGGTGACAGCTGGGCACCATTCCCAGGAGCAGTGGCTTCGGCCGCCGGAAGCCCCACACATTACTCTGGCCTGCCGGGTCAGGGTGACGATGCGATCATGCTTTCTCCTGGGTCAACAAAAAAAAAGGCCGAAAGCTGCCAGGTGACCTGCAGACGACTCTCGCATTGTGGACGCGGCTAGACGCGATCAGTCGCTGTAGCCACCAACGAGTCTACAGCACGTTGATAGCTAAAGTTGACTGCATTGCATACTGCATGTATTTTGTCAGGAAAGGATTACGGAATTTAATTCTAAGATTTTCCTTGTTCAAAGTTAGGTATAAAGTTAGTAAGCCATTAATATCCCTGACCTCAGACATACCTAGCAGTCATACTGACATAATTATAGCAGTTTATTACAAAACATATGATATATAAATGGTATATAATGGTATGGTAGATAAATGAAACCTGCTTTTTACCAACTGAAATTTAATATATAAAATATAAACTATTAATTCATTTCTTCATATGTGGGTAGGTGCGTATTATACTTTATTACTTTGTATTAAGTACACATTCCACATATAACTACAGTAAAAAGAATAAACGATTAGGTTCTAAGTAGGTACACAGGTACTTAATAGGAAGCAGGTTATTTGCCATAATTGCATTCTTGAAGGTTTTAATAACATCAGTAAACGTAACGATCATGTAAATACTATGCGTTAGTTCTATTTATAGTAAATGCATCATAAGTAGGTATTGTTTAACAACTTTGACATGACAACACAACAAGAAAGTACCTATGATAAAAATATCTTACCAACATAACCATTTACAGATTAAAATATGGTTCCAAAACCGTCGAGCACGCGAAAGAAGAGAAAGAAGTGGGAAAATAGCTCCTCCTCGGGAAGTGCCGTTAGCGCCTACAGCCCTCTTCAGAGCAGGGCCTGCCACGTGGAGCCGCGCATCATCAGGAGTCAATATCATGTTAATGAAAGCTAGTAACACACTACAAAATCCAAACGAACGTGACTTAGAAAACGAAGATTCGATGCAAGAACATCCAAGGGATCTGACAGTTGTGACACCAGCCACGCCGATGTACCTTCCATGTCCAAAGATAGAGGATTTTGGATACGAAAGGGCTGATACCCCGTTAGATGTCGAAAGTATTGAAGATTGAATGGATGTTCTATTTAAATTCATGTAGGTATGCTGTGATAAATTGTAAGAAGTGCCAAGGCATGAGTCTTCAAACATTTTCTGCTAAGGTGATTAAGAATAACGACAGATTCAAAATGAATTAATGAATTATGTAGGCGGGGAAAAAATATAAAGTATGTAGTTGTAAGCCTGAATAATTTATTTTTAATGCTGCCTCAGATGACTTTTCAAGTGCATTATCTTACCTAGCACTCTGCCCCAATTGAGTACCTATTCCTGACCCGAGTGCAAGTAATAGTCAAAGAGTATTCTTATTTAATTGAAATAGTATGTAATAATTTATATGTACCTAAGTAATAAAAAGGTAAACTTAACAACTCTTTTATTTGAGCTGCTGCTTTCGGTGATAAAACATTGCATCCGGTGATTGTATGCATATTGTGGTAGGTAAAATAAGTTAATATATAAAAATATTTGGCTTAACTGTACAGTACGGTATTTCGTAAAAATAGATCATCAACTGAAATATCATTGTCGCACTATATCTACTGTCTTACGTTCGTGCTATTTTGATTCTTCGGTGTTTTTGATAAATGAAGCAATTATTGACGCCCGCATTACATTTCGGGAAACTGTTTGCTTGACTAATAAACTTGGAGTTGACCAGCCAACCACACATCTAGATGACTGGTTATAAAAATACCTATTCAATTTCTAAATATGTATAAATCTATGTAACGAAATAATGTTGTGTGATATTTATCTATTTCGAAGACTGGTTAATCAGGTTATGTAAATAAAAGCATGCTTCTATGAATTAAAAATTTATTTGTAGCAATTAAAAAAAAGGTTTTACAAAAGTAGATTTAAATTAAGTCAGACTGTAGAAAGCTTCAAAAGTTTACATTTAACTTACTTATCTACTGAGAAAATAACACTCAATGGTTCATAAATATTTAAACTAAACTTAATAATTGTTGTATAAAAATACATTCTGAGTCTGATTGACCAATCCAGTAAAATTAAAAATATGTGTTAAAAATTACTCAACCCGGCGTCATAAGCGGTTACCCTTTTCAAGATAACGACGGCGGATTATTCGGATCATAGTTTGGCCGCCATAAACGAAATCGGATGGATATGATTACAATAGGTAATTATAACATAATATTTATTTACTAATTACAACAGCATCATATTAAGAAGCTCGATCGGTTCGATTCCCACCCGCGACAAATATTTGTGTGACGAACATTGGTGTCATTTCGTGTCTATTAGGTGTGTTATTAAATATATTTAAGCATATTTGTGTATCCACTGTTGATTCTGATACCTGTAACACAAGTGCTTAAGCTACTTACCATTGGCTCAGATCAATGTTTGTGATGTTGTCAAATATTTATCATTGAATCAAGTACCTATGTATGTATGTATGTAAATAGATATTCTTAAAATATTCCCTATGAAGTTAAATCTAAAATGTACCGTAACTCCTGGTTACGTTGGTTTTGGTCTATTTCTGCATACATATGGAATGACATACACTGATCATAATTAAAATAATATTTCTTATAACTTTACGTTAATTATCATTTTTAACTTTAAGCTGTGCTGTGTACAAGCATAACAAATATCGTATATAAGTACGTACTTTGCATTGACTAACCTATATCTTTGTTCTTGAATGGTCCTCATATTATAACTTAAACTTTCAATCAATGCTAGCTACTTAAAATCTACACGCACCGCCTTAAATGCTACTTGCAAAGGACTGTAGGTAAGGTTCTAATTAAAAATTAGTCCAGATTACAAAAGATAATCACAATTTAGCAATGGACAGGGAAATAGTGTTATTATAAATAGCACTTTTTTTCTTTTTTATATTACGACATTCAGGACGACCACTGAGCTTAATGGAACGCGGTAGTGAGGTCCACATTGAGTTAGACAGGCACAATAGATCTTATTCAAACATCTAAGAGTTGTGTGATATACTATGGCAAGCGCCAAACAAGGCAGATACTCCGCGGTCGACCTTCCTTTGCGGAATGGACATACATATAATTTATAGCGACCAATCTTCCATGTAATGTGCCCGCTGTTTGTAATTTATATGCACTTAAAGCGTGGATGGCTGAGTGGGTAAAGTTGTTGCTTGTCATGCGAGAAGTAGTCGCCAGTTCAAAACCCGCCTCGTACCACTGTGTTTTCAAATTTGAAATTTACATCTATATGTTCGATTATTCGACGCATTAACGGTGAATAAAAACATCGTGAAGGAAACCTACTCACCCGCGAAAAAAATCTAAGGTTGTGTAGTCAACCAACCCGCACTTGGCCAGCGTGGTTGACTAAGGCCTGATCGCGCTACTTTAGGATAGGCCCGTGAGAACGTATATGGGCTGGTGATGATTATGACAAGTATGTTCGATCCGTTAAAAAAAACCGGGACGCAATTCCCGTCAAGTGTGGCGCCAGCCTATACCACTGAGAGTAAACTACGTATTTTCTAAGGACTGTGTCGCTATGATTGCTTGGCCGCGACCGAGACCGCCCTCATGCCGTCGCTCAGAGGGCACTGCTCCGGTGCCGTCTCCTCAGTCGATTTGCTGAGGATCTCGTAGTGAGCAGCTTCTTCCTTTCCGGGACTCGTTTCGTCTAAACTATATCTGGAATCAGAATTTTGTTTCTGTTAGCAAACATCGAATTGAAGTAGATTATAATTATTTGATCGATAAGATTAATTTATATGTGCAATGTAACTAGTTTTGATTCTGAGTAGTAAATCACTTAAGCACTTGTGTTGATATCAGAAAGAACAAGGTGTACAAAATTTTTTAACACGAATCTATGTACATTATATTAGTATGTAAATTAAGCGAGCATATAGTGCCCTATTTCAACATATTCAATACGAATATGCCTTACAAGTGAATAATGTCATTACCAATTTTTTATAGTTTTATATTATTATTATAGGTATATAAAAAGGTTTCAATTGTTATTCATAAAGTTACATAGGTTCCAGGTTCCAGGTTGTTTTAAAAAATAATAATACAAATTTATATACGTGTGTGGACGACGTTTGGAGTCTCGTACTCCTCACGTCTCCTCAAAACAAGCACTTTACAAACAAGCCTTTCAGTAAAAGGTACTGATATCTCCAAATTTAGGGTAAAAATCCGATTCAAATCTATGAACGTTGACCCATCGCTAGAAGTAAGTACCTATATCGTAGTGATCGCTCTCACTCGGTGTGTCGGTGGGTTTGTGGGTTGCGTCCCGACTTCGAATAAACCTCTGACCAAGGTGACAGTGAACTAATAGACATATCCGGCACATACACGAGTGTGCTATGTTGAATGGTATGGTCTCTTGGGGACTAAAATGCTTGTATATTGCGAAGTCCCCATCACCTTATCATATTAGGCAGTCTTTTTAGTAAAGTTTAGAGTTTGTTGTTGTTGTTTGTTACGTTTTCTATTGTGTGCAAAGTTAAATCTGTCCTGCCACGATAGCGCAAAAGACAGGGACCATCTCGTAGGTTCGATGTTCACTACACTAGGGACATAATATTTGTGGGATGATCATCGGTATTTGTTCCCTGTTTGAGTGTATATTATTTACATATTAACTACATTTTTGCATCACTGTTGTTACGGATATCCGTACCACAAGTGCTGAAGCAACTTATTTCGGTATCGGAGCAGTGTATGCGATGTTTGTGTGATATATTCATATGACACAAACATCGCATACACTGCTCACTGAACTAGTAATGTAAAACAAAGTTTCCGCTATCTGTCTATCTCTAAAATTCTATTCTCTATTTCGCTTAAATCTTTAAAACCATATATCGGTTATTTGAAGTGTAAAGTTTTGTATGTATCAGCCATAAACGCTGCCACATAATGCTGTCGATACTTCCGTTTTATAAGAACTACAGGAAATATGTAGGTGTTTTGTGCTTGTGGCCGGTGGCCCGTGTGCGGGGACACTAATAAGGAGATAGGGCGAGTCGCTAGTGTATTATGTAAGTGTAGTTACCCGCAAGCCCTGAAGAAGGCAGCGGCGGCGGGGTTGTGCGTGAGCGCGGTGAGGCGCACGCAGCGCATGCGCGTGGCGCGCGCGACGCGCTCCAGCACGCGCAGCACGCGCTGGCCCAGCCCGCGCCGCCGGCCCTCCGCCTCCACCTGCACCTCGTAGCTGGAACACGGTCAAACACTCGTTATGACATGTGTGACAAACTGCCTCGTTGCTCTATTGGTAGCGAGCGCTGCGTAAGGACCGGGAGGACCCCGGTTATTGTGGGCAAAATTTGTGTGAGTTTTTCTGTAAAAGAGGTCATGTCGGATTGCCGTCTCACCGAACTATGAGAGTAAGGGAACAGAGAGTGCACATGTGTTTGCGCGTACCTGCGCACTTGGCTGATCTCAATTGAGATCGGCTGCCATGGCCTAAATTGGTCGGACGCCTTATTATAACATGTGCGTGCAACACATTTATAATAATTTTACTATTGATTTTCTTTTAATTTCCGATATTGCATGTATGTGTGTCTCTTGGTACAAATAAACAATTATCTTATCTTATCTTTATCCGATCAGACCATACGGACATGGATTTTTAGATTCTGTTAGACCCTTCGCAGTGAAGATCAGTCGCGCCGCGAAGGACATTTCATCCCAGTTAAGAGCCGAATTTGTGTTGAGCATTTAAAAAATTACGCAGTCCAGAATCAGAAGTAGGCAGAAAGCGCGGTCCGGGAGGCAGAATTCTGTGCCGAACTTATTTAAAGTGTTTTGCAATCGACAGGAAAAGAAGAAGTAGGTGTACACACCCATCCCTCGGATAGTCGGATAGCTTTAGCCGGTGGTCCTAGGCCTAATCTCTCATGACGTTCATTTCATGATCATGATCATTTCATGACGATTTGCCACCGAAACATATGAGTAAGTCCTTATTTCTTACACATGTATGTACATAAATGTGAGCTCGGTTGTGACATAGTTCAGAATTCATCAGTTTTTTTTATGTAAAGCTAACAAGATGACCTCACTCCACTTGATAGTAAGCGGTAGCGATATCCACATATGTGGTCGACAGGCATAATAGACCATAATATTGAGCCTGGCGCATTCACCCTGAAGGCTCTCAGTTGGTCAGGGTGAGAGCCTTCCGCTCCTCCGCGGTCCGGTGTCCGGTGATGTTGACGAGGCTACTCCAAGCCATCATCGTAAGTCAGTTCGAAAAAAAGGCCTCTACATTTATTTATTTATTTTAAAACATACATACAAGAATTTTCAGGCCCTGTTAATACCCTGCCCGGTTCCGATTCTAATTTGCAAGAGAAAGAAATATCGGGAACAAATAAAAAAAAATTGTGTTGTCTAATAAGACCTCACTTCACTTGCTGTGTTCTAACATAGCGTCTCACGTAGGTAGTATAATTTAATTTATTTTATTTGCTATAAGCACCAAAAATGCAACACGCAATAAACGATTTGATTTACAATCTGAAAAAGTCTGAAATTTTAAAATACGCAAAAAAGAGTAAGTAGGTATTTCGTAACGTAGATGAAACCGGTACTCGGAAACAATTACTACTACGGAGATACGACGGCTCGGGTCGGAACAACGTGACACTCACACGCTACTATAATGTAAGCATCCGATAACGGCAATAATAAAAAATAATTGGCTGCAATCGCGACATCGGCACATCAAATACTTACCATATTATATTGCTAATTAATTGGTATGTTATATAATTATCAATAATTTCGTTGTACTTAACATAATGTTGCAAAGAGGCATATCAAAGATTAGATCATATTGTATTAATGTTATCACTATAGCTAAAACTTTTTAACTGTAATTTAAATTATGAGCGATAATAAATTTGGTCTCTGACCTATAAGGTCTTCGGTTCAATGTCGAGCATGGACCTTTGGTTTTTTTTCTTTGTATCTAAGTAGACTACTAGTTCAGCGGTAAAGGAAAGTACCACGAGGAAGCGTATACATATATTTCGTGATCATCTTTATGTGTGAATTGGTTACTCGGTATCGCGCTGCCGTGATCTAATAAGGTTGCATGTGAAGATGCGCTATATGCAGTTAATTAATATTGTAAGGGAGTCAATTAAAAATACAAGCAAAAAAGTAGGTAGGCCTTCCCCTATATTATTAGCTTTCTACCTCGTTAGTCTATTGGTAGCAAGTGCTGCGTTAGGACCGAGAGGTCCCCGGTTCGAGTCCGGGGTCGGGCAAAATTTGTGTGAGTTTTTCTGTAACGAAATTACTCAGCCCGGAGTTAGGAAGTTGGCGGTTGAACGCCCGTGCCTCGGAAAGCACGTTAAGCCGGTGGTCCTGCGCCCGATCTCTAATCGGTCATGTCGGATTGCCGTCTCACCGAATTATGAGAGTAAGGGAATAGAGAGTGCACTTGTGTCTGCGCGTACACTTGTGCACTATAATATGTCCTGCGCACTTGGCTGATCTCAATTGAGATCGGCCGCCATGGCTGAAATCGGTCGGACGCTTATTTTTTTTTTTTAGCTTTCTAACAACGAGATGTTAATATAACTTTTTCAAACTAATCGCACAGCATCAGTAACAATAGCAGTCAAACGATTAAGCCGTTTCTGTGATTAGCAGGTACAGACCTCTGTAGGTTAGCCTGTGCAAAGAGACAAACCTATAACAGATTTTCAAAGCTTCAACGTAGGTACACAAGTAAATTATTGTACGAAAAGTTAGATTTATTACATACTAGCTGTGCCAGCGACTTCGTCCCTGTGGAAAGAGACTAACGACATCTCTTAATAATAACACTGTGTCCACAAACGCCCAGCAAGCTTGACGTGATTCTTTCAAAATCAAAAATGTCTTTATTTATATAGGCAATGTAAATGCACTTATAAATCGTCACATGACTAAAATAGGATTCTACCACCAGTTCGGAACGCCGGCGCCGATTCTACCGAGAAGACTCCGGCAAGAAACTCGATAGTGTTACTCTTTTTAAGCGACAATCATGTTACAAATTGTAAATGAGCTAAGTCATACAGTCCGGGTGTGCCATAGCAAAAAGTTCCATATTCTATACTTACTACTTTTAAAAATAACGATAATTAAAATCAAAAGAAACAGAGCAAAGATAACAATGTTCAAAGTACCATAACAAATCCAGCCTAAATAAAAATAAATAAATGATAAATGTCAAAATTAATAATAAATTTATAACAATAGAATGTTTATTATTAATGTCAAAAATTTTACTTAAGCTATTCGTCCATGCATGTCTATCATTGAGATAATCTTTAAATAAGCATAACCTTTTTTTATGAACCGGACATGATATAAACACTACACGCTTAAGTAGACCTTTCTACAATATATTACTGTAAACCACATAAAGATCGGATAAGCCGTATCTGAGATTAGCGTGCAGAATTGCATAGACAAACTAAACAATCATTGTTTTGGGTAAAACTGCGTTGATAATAAATAAATAAATAAATAAATATATATTACACAACATCACATACATTGATCTGATCCCGTGGTAAGTAGCTTAAGCACTAAAGCACTTGTGTTACAGAAATCAGGATCAACAGTGGATACACAAATAAACTTAAATATATTTAATAATAAACCCAGGATAAGGCCCCCTATAGGTAATATAATATCATCCATGTACAGACAGCGATCCGTTACATTTATATTATATGTATTGATTTGATATTCTATTATACATAATCAAGCTGTTAATTATACAAGAAGGTCACATAGCAACAGACATGAAATAAGAGAGCGATAAGAAGATTGTGCGAATTGCTAATGTGTATGTAGATTTTAATTATTATTTAGTATTTTTTCATCAGTGCAAATACATATAATTTAGAAACTTACATTTAGTATCACGCCTGCAATCCACATGAAGAGTTCCTCTCTTCTTTGTAGAATAGGCTACACCACTGGGGGGAGTAAACTATATTCTCTATAGAGCAAGCAATAAGCTCCTTGAACCAAAGTTTGCCGAAAGTATAAGGAACAATATTCAATCTGCTGCATAAATCATAAACATATTGTAGATTCCATAATTTATTGATATTGAAGTATGAAGATATTAAACGAAAAATTTCAGCTAAGTACACAAGAACTGTATGTCTGGGACAACTCACTCAGTAAATCTAAGTGTCCATTGGCTTACATTGATGCACTTAAACGTACCTTTCCTATTACAAAGCGTATCCCTCGGTCTTGGCCCCAAAGAAATGCCTTGGGTTTACTTATACCTTGACTTGACTTGATGTACTGAGGTACATCAAGTCAAGTCAAGGTATAAAGTTCATATTATTTTCCAATTCCACTGTTCTACACCCGTAACGCGAGTGCAATAATCTCGGCATCAGATCAACGTATTCGATGTTGTCGTATGTGTTTCAGTTTATCCATTGTAGTAGGTACTATTTGTGGTGGGGGGTGCATGAGTGAGGCTCGTGGTCGTGTGGGCGGGCAGATGGGGCGGTGACGTCACGCGCGTCACGGCCGCTATCGGCGAGGGTGCGGACGCGGCGGCGCGGGCGCAGACCTCCGAGCACCGAGCGCCGAGATGCAGGTGCGGCAATGGATCCTGGTGTTGGCGGCGTGGAGCGCGGCGGACGCGGCGCGGCTGCTGATCGTGCTGCCCACCCATACAAGGAGCCACTATGCCATGTATGGGCGCCTCGTCGACGCCCTCGCACGCCGGAACCACCACCTTACAGTCATTAGCCACTTTCCAATGGTGAGTAGGATGATTTTTGAGATTTACACCCTTTCCCATATCTATGAAGATGATGAAATGTCATAAGTAAATTACCGCTTAATCAGTCTGGGATAGGATGTTCGCATATTTATTGATTTGATTGAGTGACCAACTTAGGGTAACTTCATATACCTACTATTTCATGATAGTGTGTGTATTATGAGTTGTAAATACTTTATTACGGAAGTACCTAACTGAGAAAATTGTGCTGCATTTTCTTGATTATAAGAGCTTTAAACTTCACCCCTGCAAAGACAAGTGGAAGACTGGTTATAACCAGTATATATAAACATATTTTTAAGATGACCTGAGGGGCATGTAAAAAATGGGATCTCTAAACTATCTCAACGCCCTATCAAGGTCTGCTCTTTAGAGTTTTTTTATCCGTAATCAATTAAAGGTAAAATTAAATATAAATTAAGACTTACGTCCACTCTACAAAGGGTGGTTAAGTAGGAAGGATAAAGTAGAAACCAATCCAGGTATATAGCTATTGATAATACGTGTGAATATAATTATTTATAAAAGAGTGTAATATCTGTTACTTACAGATTTTACACTCCATTTATATACCATTTATAAAATGGCCACTGTTTATTACTGTACAGGATTTTTGAAATCGTATCCATGGATTTCTTATAATATATTTTTCAATCATGAAAACATATCCATACATACAGGTCGCCGTCTGTACATTTGATATAATTGTGAGGTTTTACCTAGGGGGGTTTTTCAAAAGGTTGTTGAATGTTTGTCAGCATGATTGTGCACGCTAATCTCAGAAACGGCTCAACTAATTTGAATGCTGTATTCATTTCACTATTGTGTTGCGGTTAGCTCAACTTAAAATGTTGTGTCCGTTTCATATCAATCAGTTCATGAATAAAAAAGTAATATCAATCAATGACACCATGCGGACGGAGTTGCGGGCTAAAGCTATATGTATAATCTGTAATATGTCGGTAACGACTGAAAATACAGTTAATAAATATATGAATTTTTAAGAGATTCTAACTATTTGCATTGTATTAAACCATAATTTACATATGAACTCAACATACTATAGTTACCTATTGCTTAAATTGATTGACGGTCAGCATTGTAAAAACTCAATAATTATAAATTTAGTAGTAGACTGAGTCCTTATTTAGTAGTAGAAGAATTTAAAATAAAATATTGAGAGTATTGCCAAAAACATGATTTAATAGTAGGTAAATACTAATAGTGCGTATTACGTGATCATTATCACTAGGAAGTTCATTGACTTCTTAAAATTCTAAGTAAAACATTATAAAACAAAACATGTATATAATGTAAACAATAATGATATCGGCATCTAATGAATTGGAGACCATGCTTCGGGTGAGTGATGACAATAACAAAGCCTATCTACTAACATTGGCGGCATGATAGGCTCAGGCAGGTTACAGGGCATCCGTGCTCCTGGGTGGCGAATTAGAGCTTAGACAGCAGCTTATTGTATACAAGATTAGGAAAAAATAAAGAATATTTAGGTTATACAATTAAATGCATAATCAATTCTTTTATAAGAGATTTTTTTTATCATTATTGAATTGATGCAGCATGACCTACCTACCGTTTTCATTGTAATGCCTAGGAACCGTCCCGGCTTTCTCCGGATGTTTATTTATTTTTGAAATAAACAACTGTACTCTACACACACAGTATAATCAGTATTTATGGCGAAGTTTTCCAAGAAGTCACACACATAAGGATTAATTAGTACTCGTTCACTTTTTTTAAATAGTTAAAAGGATATGCTTCAAACTTTATAAATAAAAAAAGTGTAACTTTGTAGTGAGTCTTTAGACAATCAAATTATTGCATCGATGCGAGTACAATTTGACCTTTTGACATAGCGATCGGTCAAATTGGAACGTTGGTTCGCATTCGCCGTTATCTGCACATACATACAAGTTTCTCCATTCCAGATATTATGCTAAGATTGATACAGTTGTACAATATATTAATATCAAAGTGCAAGTCTTTCTGAGTTATAGATATGTATATTTTTGTACTTCATAATTTCTGTAATGAAATCATGAATTAGCAAGAATTTCCTCCCACGCACATGTGTATAATAGTACTTTCATCCTAAAGATTCATTAAAGACAAGTAAAAGTAAAATATAGAGTAGGTACCTATAGATTTATACTTTCAAAGAAAATTATCTTGATGAGACAGACGTTCCTGATAACATGAGGGTGTATATTTAACTCAAGTAGTATTGAACTCTGAAATAGTTAATTAATGAAAAAAGGTCAAGCTGACAACGCCCGATATTTATTAAACGGTTTTTTTATCTACCTAAACTCAGTTTCCACGTAATTAACAGACGGATCCTACTCCGCAATCTAATGGCGATAGCAACTGTTATTATTTAGTCAAATTAAAAGTTTCGATAACCGCTCTCCGAATGTAATCAATCTGCGCACGTGTATGATGTCACCGTTACGAATAAACGGCCGCTTTTCGTGAAGCTAACATGAGAGGTCCACCTAGTAACCAAAGTTCAAACAATGCGAAGATCTTATTGTTACAAGTAAATTAACAATGTGCCATAATTTTCTAATTAAGATTCACTTGTTATACCAACCTAATCATTCTATGTGGCTAATGATCAAATGACCTGACTTTTAGAAGCGAATTTCCGTTTTTCAAGCTTTGAAGCTGTTTATGTGAAGAAAAAGAAAATTGCATGGGAAAGTTATAATACAAAAATTTGTTCCAAACCGGAAATAAAATATTAGTAGCAATAATTTGGATAAACGGATAGTAAATAATGCGAATAATACTTAAACTGATTAAGTAATTGAATGTCTCGTGATTAAAGTGGTAGGGTACAGACGGCTTGTGCGCTGCCCTCTCACCCCGTCTGCGCGCTATCGGCACGCGCGGCTCCGTAGCGCGCGGATTGGATCACGGCTTCATTCGCTGCTAGTGTGATACAGCCTTAAACAGCTGATTAAGGGGATACGATTGGCCAACCGAGAGATCCAAATCAGTTCTAAAACTCTGTTTTAGCTAATTGAAGCCAATTTACGGATTTGCCAATAAAATGCCAAACACGTAGCGAGTAATGACACAGGCGTATAAATTGCTCCATTTCTTTCATTGCAGAAACAACGACCTTCAAACGTCGAAGAAATAAGTCTGGCGGGAACAATCCCGGAAATAGCAAACAACCTCACAAAAAGACAGTATTCGTTGAAGCCGGACTTCGTGCGGAACTTGGAACAGATAATGGAGGAGTGCGTGACGGCGTGCGACACGGTCTCTCGTATACCGGCTGTCAGGGCACTGCTGGAGTCGCCCGTGAGCTACGACATGGTGGTGGTGGAGGTGTTCGGCAGCGACTGTTTCCTGCCGCTCGGGCAGCGGTTCCGGGCGCCCGTGGTGGGACTGCTGTCCAGCGTGGCGCTGCCGTGGTTCAACGAGCAGCTCGGCAACCCGGAGGCAACCGCCTACGTGCCCGCCTACATGACCAGCTTCGGACAGCACATGACCCTTTGGGAAAGATTCGCGAACACCGCCTCCGTTTTGTGGGCGAAGATGCTCTACAAATACAAATCACAGATTCCTTCACAAGTAAGTTTTGAAAGTTATCCTGCCTTTTGATCTGATCTTTATAATCAGGTACCACTGTTTAAACAATGAAACCGTTAATTAATGTATCTTATTATTTATTGTAGATTATAGCTGATCGTCTTTTCGGACCTGGTCCCAAATTGGAGACGTTGGCCCAAAACTACAGTCTAGTGCTCTCAAACAGTCACTTCACTATAAACGAAGTGCGACCCATGGTTCCTGCTTTGGTGGAAGTCGGCGGCTTGCATTTGGACGAAACGCAAAAACTACCAGGGGTAAGATTGCTTAAATATTAACACTATGTAGTAATTGAGGGAGATCAAGGCGTTAGGTCGGGAGTAACCAGAGCGATCCAGTGCTGCAATTATAGTCAAATTAGGTTTCTAACGAATGGGTCGTTCATGCCAAAAAGAATAGATATAAATTCTCATTATTACATTGTAAGATCCGTTTCGCATATTACGCAGATTACGCTACCGTTGGTAGGTACACGTGGTTTGCAATTTGAAAACAGATTAGTATAGAAATGATGAAACTTCATTATTGTACATGACCCTATAGCAACTATCATTACTACTTATCACTACTATTAATCCCAGGAATGCGTACTGCATATCGTACTTAAGTCACTGGGTCATCTCATTCAATGTACTACATATGCTTGTTAATGTACAGCTGTGAAAAATCACTGATGTTACGTAATTGACCGCTAGCGACTTTCCTGTTTACCTTTTGAAAATTTGTAATTACATTTTCCACTGACCTAATTGACTTAGGTATACGTAGTATTTACTTTGATCAGTTTTGCATGCTCAAAATAGTTCTCACGATATTGTACCGAACCCGCAAAAAGTTCATAACTTTTAATATGGCACAGTAAGTTACTTATCGAAGTAGTCTCTTTAATGGTTACTAATACATACCTACCTAGTTATCACTATCGAATGTTTTAGATTAATTTCTGTAGACACTGCGGCAGTGTTTAGCTCGAGTGCATAGGCCGTAAACCAATGCTATTAACCCATATACAATGAACAGATGGAAATCCAATTATCACATCCATTCTGGACCTAAGACCCTGCTAGCAGATAGTGTCAAATGAATCACATAATGATTGCCAAATTACCTATCATTAAGTTTCTCTGGTAAGTTCACGTAAACAATCGATGACCTACTTCATTCAGTGCGCGCTTGATTGATGAACATAATGGGATGAAATTTTAAATTATGTCAATACTATAATTTGATGATTTGCATAAAAAATATGTTAAGTACTTTAATACACTGAGACTAGGTTTCTCTCAACGTGAAGTCGTTTATCGCGCAAAACATTACTACCTTATAGCGTAGTCGATTTAAAGTAGCCTAGTCCTTTCTCAGGGTCTAGCTAGAAATTTAATTTAAATCGGTTCAATAGTTTTGCGGTAAAGCGAAACCCGACATACAAAGTTACCCATGTTTGCTCGCGACCACGATTGGTCTAACCCAGTCGAAACGTCGGGCAGTAAGTAGCTATGTAATTTGCTACTCCTAATAACGCGTGTAGACCCATAAAGGCTAATATTTAAAGTTACCCATTTATAAATCAATAATGACTATATCATTAACATTTATTCTCCACAGGACCTGAAAGCTCTTTTAGACGCTTCAAACGAGGGCGTGATCTACTGGAGCTTCGGGTCGATGTCTCGTATCGAGACGATCCCCAGCGCCGAGTTGGCGGGCATCTTCGAGGCGCTCGCGGGACTCAGCCAGACCGTGTTGGTGAAGATGAACCGCCGGCGGCTCGCCACCAACATCTCCATATCGGACAACGTTTACACCATGGACTGGATACCGCAATATGCGACCTTGTGTGAGTAACACTTGTATGTTTAGACCAAACGTCTTTTTAGCGTGTGCAAGCCAAGTTTATGATAGTGGCGATTTGATTTTGCAACATTGGTTAGCAAAACGAAGGAGCAGATTGCATTCGCGTCTGCCAATCGTAGCCGCGTCAAAAGTGAAAAGTGAGCAGTTGCTGACAGTTTGCTTCCATTTTCCCTTCCATAACATTTATCTTAAATAAAAGCGCCTAAGGTGAGAGTAATCCAAGTTCGGTGATGATGACAAGGCCGCGCAAAAGAGTCTTAAATGGCTGGCTGCTATACCTAATGATTTTTCTACGTGTTCCAGGCCATCCGAATGTGAAGCTGTTCATATCGCACGGAGGGCTCCTGGGCACGCAGGAGGCGGTGGCGTGCGGGGTGCCGATGCTCACAGTGCCTCTCTACGCCGACCAGGCGCTCAACGCGCGCGCCATGGCCGACCGCGGCGTCGCCAAAACCATCGGTCTTAGGGACGGCAACCACGCGTGGCAACATGCCATGCACGAGTTACTCACTAATCGACGGTAAGTTAACTTAGTCTGCCTTTGAAATAAAACTAATTTTACGGATTAAACTCGCGTGTATTGGTATTCTAAACATAATTTCTGTAGACACTTCGGCAGTGTTTAGCTCGAGTGCATAGGCCGTAAACCAAGTGAGTGAGTCTTACCCGTGACACGAGCGCTGTAAAGAGCTCGAAACGTCGGATCTCTAAAGAATGTTTAGAATACCAATACACGCGAGTTTAATCCGTAAAATAAGTTTTATTTCAAATGTGTAGTGCTCGCGCAAATAAAAAAAAAAAATAAAATAAAATTTATTTGCATAAAATTTTTAACAAACTTTTTTAACAAAATAGACAATACTATTAGTCTGCCTTTTTTATTCGACTTCGTGTTATTCGTATACTAGTGACCCGCTCTCGCTTCACTTCGGATATAATGTTATATAATATTATACATTAAAATCTTCCTCTTAAATGCCTCTATCTAGGTATTAAAAAAACTGCATAACAATCCGTTGTGTAGTTTTAAAGATTTAAGCATACATAGGTGCCCGCGTGCTTTGTGCAACTACAGTTGCGAGTAATCGCATACCTATGTATTGTATAGAGCGAAATTTTCGGACCGACAGACGCAGCAAGCAACTTTGCTTTATACTATGTATTGATTTATAAGTTGTAGGTAAATTCATATGATGTTTAGCACGCAATCGACTGGCTCGATAGCGTATTTCATAGGGCGCCTGTCTCTTGAGCCAAGAGTCGTGGGTTAGAAAAATGTATTTGTGTCAAATTAAAAAAAACTAAAATTAGAAAAGACGTATGAAATCATGGATTTGAAATAAAAATTTAATATACTTGTTTCAGATACAAAGAGAACATGATCAGGTTACGAGATGTGTTCCTCGACCGGCCGATCCCACCTTTGGAGACAGGAGTGTACTGGATAGAGTACGTCCTGCGGCACAGGGGCGCGCCGCACTTGCGGTCGCCGGCCCTGGACCTGTCGCCCGCCCAGTACTTATTGCTGGACGTCGCCGCCCTTAGCATAGCTTTAGTACTAACATTCACATTCATACTCCACAAACTATTCAGGTATCTCTGCACCAGATGCATCACATGGTGGCCGAAAGAGAAACTTGTATTTGAAAAGAAGCTTTTTAGAAATATAAGTGTATTCCTTTGCTTATTGTGGAGATATAAAGTGAAAACTAATTGAAGTGTTCACTTTGTTCAATAAGTAAGACAATTAACTGTATTATAGATGTAAATAATGTAAGAGTAAGATATTTATGTGAATAAACAACATTTAAACAAAATGAAGTATGATTTCTCAGTAATATTATTTTCCTAAAATGATGCAGCCTTTAATAAATCGAAACAGATTTTATATATGTATTCATATTTACAAATCCTCAAAATGTATGTGTTTACTGGGGTTTGGGACCCAGGATGTCTTGTGTATCGAAATCCCAGGTCCTTCGGTAAATCGAGCTACGAGCGGTGACGCGCCGTGCTGCGTTGAGTCACCGATCTGCAACTCGACCGCTTCTGTGCTGCGTTCAAACTTTTTACTTTGCCGCATGATAAAGCATTTTACGGTAAATAAAATGAATAGTATTACATGCAGCGGGTGTCATAATACCTTAAAGAGTACGGAAAAAATTACATGCTGTCAATCCCGTTGCAAGAAGCAATTTCACTATCAGTGCGTTAATCTCACCAGTGCAAATTTTAAAAAGCAGTTGAATTGGAAGTGTCCAGACTGTTCATTAGAGATCTTATCTGCTCAGCGACAGGCAAAAAACGATGACACACCGTGTAAGACTACTTCAACGGTAGCCGGATCTTCTCCTGATGAAACGCGTAATGTAAATAAAAACGCACGGGGAGGCAGCACCAAACATGATGACGAAATGGATAATGACCGTCTACGCTTAACCATACAAGCCATCATACAGGAGAACCTAAATGCTATAGTGAAGAAGGCGATAAGGGAAGAGTTTTCATCGTTGAGAAAGGAGATAAGTAGCTTCGAAGAATCATTGAATTATATGAATACCAAGTTTGAGGAAATGAAGAATACGGTAGAGGTATACGCACAAGACAACAAGCAACTCCGTTCGGATAATGAGTCACTTCATTGCAAAGTCAAAGACCTGGAATCAAGAGTATCTGTAATGGAACAGGATTCACGTCAGAACAATGTGGAGATCCATTGCCTTCCAGAGCATAAACAAGAAAACCTGCCTAATGCAGTGATGCAAATTGGCAAGGTGACTGGCTACACTATATCTGAAAATGACATTTTGTCTTGTAATAGAGTACAAAAACAGAACAAGGCATCCACTTTGCCTAAAGCAGTTGTATGCAGATTTGTTAGTAAGCTGAAGCGGGATAATTTACTTGCGGCTGTGTTCAAGTACAACAGATCTAATCCCAAAGAGAAGCTAAATACAAAACTTCTTGGTTATGGTAATAAGGAATCTCCAGTCTATGTTTCTGAGCATTTAACACAAGCTAACAAATCACTCCACGCGTCCACGAGAATATGGGCCAAAGAACATCAATTTAAATATGTATGGGTGCGAAATGGAAAAATATTTCTTAGAAAGGATGACGAACACCCCGCTAAGTTGGTACTTCATCAAGACTTTTTGAGGACTCTGGTTTAGAAGTTTAAAGAAAGTGGTTAGTGGTTTAAGTTTTTAACCGACTTCAAAAAAAGGAGGAGGTTCTCAATTCGTCTGTATGTATAATATTTTTTTTTTTTTTTATGTATGTTCACCGATATTTCCGTCAATTATAGACGGATTTCAAAAATTTTTTTTTGGTTGGATAGAGTTCACTTCCGAGGTGGTCCCATTTTCACCAGTCGCGGATCTGATGATGGGATCCTGGAGAAATCGAGGGCAACCTTCAAATTTTATAGGGACATGTACCGCGTTTTGCATATTATCTGAAGTCATATTGGCATTTGCTTCTGGCAATCATAATCTTATGATGCTGAGCTGATAATGGAAGGTCAACTCCTTAGTAGTTATGAGTAAAAGAATAATTATTTCCATACTGTATACATATTGAGACTAACTAGTTATAATATCAGTAGCATTACAGGTGAGCTAAACTATTAGGTTGACCAGTCTAGGATCTGATGATGGGATCCAGGAGTAATCGAGGGCAACCCTCAAATATCATAGGCACATGTACCGCGTTTTACATATTTTCTGAAGTTATGTTGGCATTTGCTTCTGGCAATCATAATGTTATGATGCTGAGCTGATGATGGAAGGTCAACTCCTTAATAGTTGGGAGTAAAGGGATAATTCTTTCAAATCTGTGTACATATCGATGGCCCCACCGAATAAACGTGCATGTGAAAAACGTCAACTTTACAGGAGAGAATAAAAACGTTTAATCCTTACTATCTCGGGTATTATTATAGGTAGGTTAAAACAATGTATAATGAAATTAAAGATAAAAAAATAATCTTTTAGCTGATATAAATTATTTTATGGAATAGTCGTTAATTTAGTCAATAATCAAGAAAATCCATATTATACAATTACTCGAGTGAAATTAGAGTAGTCA